>CP130733.1:37051038-37463461 GCA_030553155.1 Nippostrongylus brasiliensis
AACAGTTTCTGCCTCCTGGAACACGAGTGCAGTTCCAACGAGACATGAAATACAAGCGCGTTCGTTATTTTTAAACAGTAGTCTGCCAAACAACTTCTGCTACCTCTGCTGCCTGTTTCAGGTGCCAGAAAGAGGACGAATAACTCTTGCGAATACATCTGTCGATGTTGTGTGTCACGTCTCAAAAACGTAGGTTACCATAAGGTTGCTCACATTTCAAAAAAGAGAGATATGTAAGGTAACAGGGAATGATATTATGTATGAGAAAGGAAAAGAGAAGAGGAAGCGTGTTTTGGCTCTAGAACCCGATACAGGTATATAGGAGAAGGAACACTTTTCGAAGTCAGTAGGGGAGGAAGTGTCTACTTGTGTTATCAGCTGTTTATATACATTCAAAAGGACAAAATGATGAACAAATGGGAGTGATTGGGTTTGAAATGAGTAGATGAAGAAGGTTTCATACCAATAAAGCTCCTCTTGGAATTCCTTCATTGTTTGTTTCGCAGAAAGATTTGTGACTGAGACAACTCGGTTCGACAAACTCCACAGATGCGTTCGGGGTCCAATTTGGACACGCGGAATGGCTTTACCCTGTAAGTGGGGGACCGCCAGTTAGGTGTCAGACTGACAATCTTGAGCTGTGTTAATGCACACCCCAAACGGTCAACCTGCTGGTTATTGAATCACTGATCAATATACCAGCTCCTTATACCACTATGGTGGACCGTAACCGCTGAAGCTGTGCCCCCTATTTCACTGTCCACCTTGTTCTGCCTCTTGTGCAAGGCCTATGAACTATCTCCTGGCCTCTACTTTCAATTAAACTCACTACACAAACTTCTGAGAAACAATTTCTTTCCTGCTTTCTATCGCATCACCGTAATTAAGAGCAACTGGAACTCTACGGCGTTCTTCCGTTTCAAATTTGCCTGACGTCATGCTTTTTTTCGTTTTTTTGTTACAGGTTTTTAGATCGCTATTGGAACGTTCGCACCTTTCTCTAAAAAGTCTATATGAAATGTTCAGAAGGGGAATTGTATTTGAAATTCTCCTATTGGAATGAACCAATAGCCCTGTCGCTTTTTCAGTGCTGTTTTGTTCGGATGGTTTTCCAACGAATAGAGATGCGTACTATGAGCTGTTCCACGCCATTTGCAATTGCTCTATAGAATTTATCAGAAAACCTTGACTGAGCTTCCATTTGAACTTTTTGTAACCGCTGAAAAAACCCACAAAATTTTCTGCAATTTGTGTCCTTTCACGTCAATACTGAAAACCAAGCTTCAGCGCAACTACAGAGCAATAAGGATGTCTGAAAGTCGACGACGTTGGTGCAAAAATGGAAGCAAGCTTCCGGTGCAGAGTTTTGGCGGTGGAGAAACAAACACAACAGTTAAGCCTAGATCAGACTGCATTGTGATAACGAATTTTGAAGCAGTCCGTAAAGCAGTTGAACCAAACAGAACAATACGTGCTTGCATATGATCTCCCAAAAGTACTGAAATGCTAGCTGTCCGACGTCGGCACGTTTTTCAAAATGAAAAGGATTTACGCGACTTGGTTTAACGCAGGTCTGGGGTCCCTCAGCAACGCAGCGCAAAATAGTACTTTTTTTAGTAAATCGTTTAAAATTTCAAGCATCCGACTCGATTGAGCTATTTTCAAACCATTCCAATAATACGGATCTTGCGTCATTCAAATATCATTTGTGGACCTAATAACGCATACAGAGTTCACGATGTGGACGATGTTATGGAGGAGTATCCCCAGGTTTTGGCTTCTACAAACATTAAATGATGATGGTGACGGCACATGCAGATCGCTAACAGAGACACTTGATTCAGTGAATAAAATCGGCTTCACCTCACAGTCCAGCGGTTCGCCATTTTGAAGTAGGAAAAGCGACATGTCTTTTGGTTTACCCTAATTATTACCCTACCTTGTTGTTGCGGCTGGGCAACCTTTAGGTTTAGTAGAAGCAAAGCCTACTGGTTGAAATTCAGGCTCCGAGAGACCAGAATCAATGTGGAATGCCGAGAAGTTGTTCCATTCCAAGGAAACATGTTTTTCCAAGAGCATCTTCACTCAGACACGAGCTATACCTACAGACTTCATTGTCCCACTCCACTCATTCGTGGAAAATTGGAGACTGCACCACTGCGAAGCTGAAGATTCGTACGATGTTATGGTGTTACGATTATTATTAGAAAACGCAAACAATTTTGTTACAATAAAATTTCAACTGTGACTGTGCCGGCGTTTCACACTTCGCGATCCAACTTCTGAAAACCTTCAGAACTTTGATGGCGAGCGTGCCTTAATGGTAAAGGGCGAGATCTTCATAAAGACGATTTCTTGGTTGTGACTCATGCGCCGCATTCGAACGAATTCTTCAGTTTTCTGGAAATTTGAGCCTCCTAGATTTCCTACCAGTCACGAATCATCTTGAGCTTGGCCAAGAAAATGGAGTTTGGTTTCTATTCCTGCATTATTAACATCTACTTCTCTGCTGTGATCCCGACCTGCTGGTTGTATGCTAGTGAATCCTCAAGGCTCTTTCCGGTAGCGAAGAAACGCCACAGCTGAACGTCCAACAACCGATCTTTGATGAGCCTTGGGCTCCCTTTTCAGAATGTCAACAAATTTTTCGAAATTTTTTTTTGGCCGCTACTGCCGATGCGCCGCGTCCCTTGCAGCTACTCTAATACTTGATCATTATGCTACTGTTCTGCTCTCAAGTGAAGGAATGGTACATTACAAGCCAGTCCTTCCTATACCAGTGATTCACATGTTCTGGGGATATTTTTTCGTAATTCTCGATCTGTCCTATTTTTCGATAAGACCAATTTTACTCGTCGAACTTTCATTATCAACGATTGGCCTCCATTGTTCCCAAACACTCCATTGTTTGCGTTGTGACAGCAGTAGAGATGATTTGGTTCAAAGAAGAGACGAAGGCTAGTTGATGGTGTCGTGACTGTTCATCACTATCCCTATCATCCGCTGTGTGAAATGCCAAGCAGAGACGGAGCGACGATTGTGCAGTCTCGGCAGTGAAGCTCCGAGGGGAGCTAGCCGAGCTCTTCCACTCCTAGCTACCATCGCGTCGATGTGACGTACGATTGTGAGTTGCAGTTGTGAGTTGTGTGATGTACGATTGTGAGTTGCAGTAGAACAATCAATTGTATGGTAGTTTATCAGAACCATAAGTAAAATACACGAAACTGATTCAATACAAAGGGTGTCGTGACTTTCCGTCACGATCCCTATCATCCACTGTTGGAGATGCCAAGCAGAGGCGGAGCGACGATTGTGCAGTCTCGGCAATGAAGTTAAGAGGGGAGCTAGCCGAGCTTTTCCGCTCCTAGCTACCATCGCGTCGATGTTCAGACGCGGACCCGCAATACTGTACTTGTTATTAAGTGCTATAGCTTGAACTATCGGTCCTGTAACTAGAACTACCTATCTTCTCGCCTATTGTTCATAGTTTTATTGTTTATGGTTTATCTTTGCCTTGCCCTTACGATTGTGAGATGCAGTAGAACAATAAATTGTATGGTAGTTTGTTCGTGTCATGTATGAACCACCAAAATATTATTTGGGGAATGATGCGCCCCAAGACAGATGGTGCTATCCCATCATCTTCACCTTTCACCACTGTACGGGTGAGAAAATAGTCGAAATAGATGACAATCGTAGTTGACTTCTGTTGACGAGAGCTGCTAGGTGATCACCGCATTCCCACAGGTCATTGTACAGGCCAAATATTAGGTTGTCCAATAAGTTCTTGCGATTTCCATAACAATTTTCAAAGTTTCACAAATTTTGACTGAATCAACCTTACCCATCGAAGTACCGCCCATCTTTGTCAATGACTGTCCTCCATCGATTCGGTAGGGAATGGATACCGTTGCGGTAGAACTCCGGAGGTTTTGATTCGAAGAAGTGGCGAAGGTCGATTTCGAGTGCAGCTCGATCATCGTATCGTTTTCCTTCCAGAAAGTGAGCTAGCGAGCGGAACAGATGGTAGTCAGTAGGGGCAAGGTCTGGTGAGTAGGGTGGGTGGGGAATCACTTCCCACCCCAGCATCTGCAGCTTTTGGCGGGTCAACGTGGAAGTGTGCGGTCTAGCATTATCATGGAGAAAATATATTTTGTCGATTTCTGGACGAGTAACACGGACAGCGTCGCTGAGTTTTTGCAGTTGGTTGCAATACACTTCGCTGTTGACGGTACTACCAGAAGGACAGAGCTTCCAGTACAGAATTCCTCGGACGTCCCAGAAAACTCCCGGCATCTCCTTCCTCGGTTTGGGCCCACCTTTGGGAATTGCTGGTGGCTTCTTCTCTGCTGGGACCCATGCATGTCTGGTTGTACGTGACCTACAACACCCACTTCTCATCTCCTGTAGTGAGTGAGTCCAACCAGTCAAAACGGCGAGAGCTATGAGAGTCAAAGCGACAAGCTTGGAATCCGTGAAGAAGGCGGTGACGAAGATAAATCTTTGATGACTCATATAGTTGTAAACAACCGGCTGATATAAAGCGAAAATGTTGTGTACGCATAAGCTAACCTTTGACCTTTTATATACCCTACTGCTAAACGATAATACGTCTCAACCAGGAACGCCAGGTCAAAACACAAAATCGCAAGAACTTATTGGACAACCTAATACGTATTCATCATACCTCTACGATTTGAATGGAACGAATGCGGAGGCGCGTCCTGATCTGAGGGACTGACCGACGCCGACACTTTTACTTTTATTTTTACCTTTTGTTGTGCCGCCCATAGCCATCTGATGCTCAACTGCGAATGCACCTATGCTGAGAGGAGGGGAGGCTAGCAGTTGAACTCAGGGGCTGGCTCGCAGATAATTCCTAAGACCTGCCACGGATGGATGAAGGCCCTACTGCAACTACTACAACTAACTACGTTAATGGGCCCGTACGAAGCTGTTAGGTTCTTAACCTAAGCGCCCGATTACCGTAAATGCATTCGTGATGGGTTAGAAAGACAAAGATAATGATACGAAACAACGTACGATGTTACTTCACGACATAACATTGATTGTTAGATGATAATTTGTCTTGAACAAGAATTACGATCCGACAATAGGCACCACCCCTTTCGAGTTAGGTGCGGCCCACGTACCACAGAAACACTACCTACGTTGTAGGGACAACAGGAGCCAAACATCACAATGCTCTCCGGCGCCCGCGACGTGACGTGTACCTAGCCGCCACGGGTTTGCTTTAGAAGCGCGTGCGAGTTACCTGACTTCCATCCGACCATGTATGACACTCCCGGTGTCCTTGCATTGACGAAGGGCAGATTCCTACGCGGTGGAGTCGGTACTTCGAGAGGCGTGACCATATGCCGAGACACTGCCTGCTCGGACATCTCCAGCCACGGCACCCCTTCCGCAGACGTTTCTCGATACGCGGCTAAAAATTTGGCGCGCTGGACTCTTTTGACCCATTTGACCAAGCGCAAGAGCGCATGTTGAACAAAGTCGTGGGAATACACGACACCTTTAGTTGCAGCTTTCTTGACTAAGATGCAGCATTAAAGAAAAGGAGATGTTATACGTGCTCAGGCACGTGGTCTATAATACGCAGTCCGACTAGGTCGCACTGCGCAGTAAAGGCCCATTCAGAGTCTGCGGCAGCGGCGCCGCCGGTTTTGGCACCAAGAGGGAGTGGAGCCTCATTTTGCCGCTGCCGCGGGGGTGGAGGTATTCAGGGTCGGCGGCAGCGACGCCGAGATTTGCCGCTAGGCGCAGCAAATCTTAAAGACCTGGACTTTCAAACTAATCTGCAAGCGTAGTCCTATTTCAACTTCAAGAATTAGGAAAAAATGAAACACTGGTCTTTAAGATACAATATGATAATATAGATAGATAATATAAATAGAATAGATATAATGTGGTCTTTAAAGTACAATACAACAATAAGATACAATTACTAAAAGGAAAGAGTAGTCGCGTCCTATCGTTAACCATTGCCGGCTTGCCGCTGGCGCCGACTCTGAATGGGTCTTAAGGACCACGTGCCTGAGCACATATGACACCTTTTCCGTCTGCTGAACACCATTGAAGACTTTCGGCGGTTTTTCCTCCGCTGACGTTCATACACTTTCGACGGCGTATGTCATATGTAGTATACCTTTGCCATCGCCTATTACAGTGTTCTCTCCAAACCGCTTGGGAGGACTTGTTCGGGAAGTCATGCGCCAGCTCGTGTGTGGGACGCAAATTCTCAGAGAATCTGTCGGTAAGTTTTCCGGACAAAACTATACTTCGTAAAAAAACTACAAAAGTGATTGTGTTGGCCGCTAATTCATGAATGTATGATTCTGTAAAATGATCTACCCGCAACACCTAACACATGGATAGCTTTCGCTGCGGCTACAGAACAGGAAGGATCCCGTGAACTATTATTAATAATAAAAAGGCCTAGTACGATATGAATGTAGCAATGTAGCATTGACGTATTCCTACCGCCACCCAATCCTGCGCGGTGAAGAAAGGAAGTGGATTCCATGAGCAATCAGATTACCCGTGTCCTCTGGGGTTCAGTCATCGTTTGATGCCCATGATTCTCATCGTCAGATTCATAAAAACCCCATTAAACTTTGGAAGGTATCAAAGAAGCAAGAACACAATCATCAAAACGAACTAACACCTTTGTTCAGAAACACTTTCCATATAATATAGGTCATCTCCGAAACAAGAATACATCAATAGCTCACACAAGTGCAATATCACATAATTTGCATACAGTACAACTAAATACCCCTGAAATATATTGCACAAAAGAGCCTCTGGCTATGGATCAATTTGGTAATATTAAAGTGATCTGAACGGTTGAGTAACATGAGAGTCAAAATCTTGTAAACTATACAATACTATAACAGGTGCTTGACTATGCTTGACTTGTGAAAGTAAAGAACGCCAAACGACGCAACAATGTGCATCTCAATAGAGGAAAAAGTTAGAAAAGATAAATGAACCCTTGAAATTCAACTCGATAGGCGACGCGATACTGCGTGTCGCATACTGGAAAGGATGCCATCTTCGCCAGTACACAGTCTGAGATTATCGGCATCGATTTGCGCTTCCAGTTTAGGCACTAGTTCATCGCTGATCCTTCTCAATGTGGTGGTCCACCTTTGTGGATCAGACTTTGTAAAATGCAAGCTTCCACTCTATAATGCGTGGATATTACTTAAAGTGAGGAAAACGTGGTTCAGGTTTACTACAAAAATCACCTCGACAATCTCCAACAATATCGCAGCGGTGGCAATTGGCCTATACTCTTCGTCAAGGAGGAATGTCACCATCTTCCACAACGAATTTGACGTGAAATGAGCAATGTTGCTGCGACATGCCGCTCCTCAAACAAAATCACAGTGAGAACCATATATTATTGACATTCGCCCCACTTTGATTCAGTAAGTGAAATTTTCAAACCAACCAACGACATGAAGGTGGACGAACAGCTTAATCATCGCGGTTTCAGGAATTAGAGCAAACCTCCTGTCTTCTGTAGATGCCAATTTCTTAACGTAACTCGTGCTAAAAAAGTAACAATTTTTTCTTGCAACTTCGAGGTAAATGAAGGAAAATATCTGAATTTTGGCAAAAGAATCAACTTATTGTGAACTATATGTAAACTAACCACCGCTCTTCATTGAGAGTAAGGAGCTGTGACGTCCTCACGAGCTTACCCATTAGCAACGATTCAAACTGTGGTACGTTGGCAGATAACAATATGAGTATGCGGCTGACAGTGACTGTCAACAATGGATCGCGTTCAACAACACCCTGAACAATAAACCTCCTAGCTTTAACGGTTCTTCGAAAGAACAAAAAAATCAGTTGTCTTGGTCATCAAAAACTACTAGCACCAGGTGATAGTGGAAGCTTACCATATACGATTCTATGGTGATAACGCAAGCATATCGTCTAAAGTCACCATCGGGTAGCTGAAGCTGTTTTTCGCCATACCTAAAAACACTGAATAATCTCTGACGATCTTCAAAACTGTGAGTTGCAGGAGGTACACGGAGAATTACTGCAGATAAGGTGATAGCGAATCATTTTACCAGTGGAAACAAACCCTATAACATTCCCGCCGGTGAGGAGCTTGAACAGGAAACTAGCTACCGTCTTAATATCTTGCACAGTAGCTGTTTTCTTTGTCTCCACAGTCACCTTCTCCACTATCGTCCTTTTCGTAAGAGCTCGCAAAGCTTTCTAAAATCGAAATTGGAATATTAAAATCGGACGCTACTAAACACATGAAACGCTCACATTGGCCTTATCTTCCTCCACCAGCCTTTTCGCTTCATCGTATTTTATCGCTAATTTGATTTCATTCGCGTAAACTCTGTCCAAGGAGTTGACGGGTATGCTCTTCAGAATAACTTTCCCATCGGGTTCAAAATTGATCTGTTCCTTCTGAAAAAAACATAACCGGAAATTTGAAACAGCACAAAAAAGAACCAGGATGCGCCTCCTTAGCACTACTTTCACTCGTAAACGTCGTCAGCAGCACTCGCATTTCCGTTTGTTTTCAAACCGACTTTTCGTTATGCAGCCAACACCAAAAATAATTATAATGGCGCTGCAAAATACAATTGCTAATGTATAATAGAAACGAAAAAACTACCTACACAACGAAAATAGAAACGAAAATGGCCCTAGTGCGCAGGGCACTGCTGAGTCGTGGAAATGTGCTCGTTTTCGATCAGAT
Organism: Nippostrongylus brasiliensis; assembly: GCA_030553155.1. NCBI lineage: Eukaryota > Metazoa > Nematoda > Chromadorea > Rhabditida > Heligmosomidae > Nippostrongylus > Nippostrongylus brasiliensis. The sequence continues at coordinate 37,059,797 of CP130733.1, forward strand.
GAGGAAATTGGCTCATCTGAACGAAGCATCTGCTTCGATTCGTTTCCACCGCCTTCAATTTTTTGACTAACAAATCTCACACGTAATTTGCAGTGATTCAGTTTATCTATGAGAAGGTGAGCCACTTGAATACCGATTAATCCGGTGCTAGCAATATAGCATAAATGTAAAGGCAAAGGTGTCAGCACTGAACAGTCTACGATGGACACACCGCCGCATTCGTGTTCCACTGAGCACCGTAGAAACTTGGTGAATGCATATTTGGCCCATACTGTGAGTTTCGGGGTCGAGCCGCTACACCAGCTCGGTGTTTTTTACCTTTCCCCACAAGTATAGTACCAATTTACCCGACCCCGAAGGGATAAACAGCTTCGTTAGCCCGGGCGAGGATCGAGCTACCATACTGGTGTCAGTACCACCACTTACCACTATACCACGCGCGTCATATCGTATTTACCGTGAAGGTGAAGGTGCAGGGATCGGCGTTGACAGGTCCCCTAAGAGTGTGCCGCCGCGATCGTGTTCCTTCCAGAACTTAAGAGGCATTGTGAAAACGCATTTGGCGTTGATCTGCGAGAGCAAGCCTCCATCAAATCGTAGCCATCGGCTTCCCAGACAAGTCCGGTAGCAATGTACCTCACTCTTGAGACAGAAGATTTAATTCGCTCGGGCGAAGATTGATCGTTCTACAGTGTGGGTGTCATTAGTGCCCCCCCCCCCACCACTGCATCAGGCGGGACCGATATCAACTTTATATCTTCCAAAGCTACTAAAAAAGGGAGGTTATTAAATAATGGAGTAATATAGAACACCCCAAGGTGATCTACCGTGTGTATTTACCAGTATAAGAGTAGTCTTGAATTACACTGTCTGCTCATGCGCCTATTTACAGTAGTATACTATGCCAGCTCAGCCTCAATATCAAACTTCGCGCTTCCTTGCAACTGCAACTGTTAACATATCCGAAGCCAAGGTACTTCAGATTTTCCTTACTTCTCATTCACCAGTTATTTTACTAATATCATATATCAGCCGCATATTTTTACGAGTCCTCTTCCAACTTGATTTTTACCTTATTTAAACTTTTGTTTCCAGTAATCGCATGTAAAAAATAAAGAATAACGAATGATAAGGAGACCTACGCATTGGGGTCAAACACAACGAAAAAGAGTAATACGCACGGTTTTGGAAGCTCCACATAAACTTGCCTCTTGAGGTGGTTTTATTACGCTGGCAATACTGCTATCGTAAGCGTTCTCCACATTTTCGTTCCCATTCTCTTTAGGCTTTTCATCATTCTTGCCAGACTGATCGATACTCTTCCTAGAGAAACCTTAACAGAAAAGAAACCACGAGAAAGTTTTATCATGACACTTACTTAAAGGCAGCGAATGGCGTAGAAGTTATCGTTCCTAGGCCGAACGAAGGTCGGGAGCCGGTGTAGGTGTTTAAATGGAGAGTAGTCAGCATATCCTTATGGTTCGACGCCGTATTAATAGGCGAACCAAGAAAGCCGAAACTATTTTCGTCGTTTTTTACAGACGCAAAGAGCCGGGCATTTGCACTCAATGGTGTTTGTGGTGATGGAGCAACACCCACGTTCAGGGCATTTCCGTCCTGCAGGGGCCTGAAATAGGAGGTTTCATGATGAGCAGACAGCTGTACTCAAAGTCTCTCTACTGCTGCTGAGATTCATAAAATTAGTTCAGCACCTTTGAAGTTCGATTCGCTGCACCAAGAGATTCTCTGATAATAATGTACAAGTCAAAGCGTTCTTGGAACTCACTGATTTAATCTGCTTCTAAATAACGAACCAAATGTAACTAACTGCACAAATTACTAACTTCCTCGGTGTGACTTTTTCGCACTTCGGGATTGTGGCAACCTCATTGTTTTCAAGTCTGCAAAATAAGCGTATCTCAGGGACGCTATCTCTTTCTCTCTTTTTTTCATGCCGCAACTTCTTTAATTATCTTTTGACACTATAAATGAGTAGCTGATTGGAGCGTGCCATTTGGAAGAGAAAATAAGTAATTTTATTACTTTAATACCAAAGACAAAATCGTGACAGATAAATCACTCAGGGGTGAAAGAAATCCGTCTCACTTAAGCTCAAGTTTGTTTTCGATGAAACTACACAAGCCACTCCTTTCCTCACTTCTAGATGAGTTATGAATAGAGAGAGCGAACTTGTGGTTCGCTAGAAAATGACCACACGCACGCAATAGTGTGCCGCTCTTAAAATGTTTGTAAACAAAACGTGTTGCACAGTTCACAGAATCGTAGCAACACGTATGAAATATGTAGTTCACTGACTTTTGATCCTGAGCAGGACGTTGCGTCTGGAAAACCGGCACATTTTCCTTGAACTGCTGCGCATTCGTACCAACACTGGACGAGTTCTCCGCATCATTTGACAACGAAAGGCTATTGGCTTGCTTCCTTAATTGACTATAATTTCCCATAAATAAATTATCAAAACAGGTAATCGCACCTCAGTGTGCCTCTGCCAACGGGACTCAATCGTTTTTCACCACTCCTTCGACGAGACTGAGCAGAAGCCTTTTGAATATAGTATTCAGCAATTTCTTCAGCACAATCCGCATCCACTTTCACAGTAGGCTGCGTCGGATATGGGCACTAGAAAATCGAACATCATTAACCTCCTTACTAGACCTTGCCGAGTGTTTGACTTAAAAGCAGGCGTACTTATAAACCTCTGCTTGAAGGCTTCCATAGCTACCAGAGAACGGGTTTGATAGCAGCAGTTTACATATTACTCCCAACTCATTCGATGGTACTCTACTCAAACAGCAGCTATCATGGACATACTTCATTGATAGGGCATTTCATAACCTTTCAGAGCTATTCTGTTTACAAGTGCAAATAATAAGACAATATTGTTAAGGCAACATCAAATCGAAAAACCATCACCTCAGTTGTCCATGTTAAGCGCTTCCTCCTTTCATCGCCGTCCTTATAAACGCATTTCGACTCCCTTGCTCGCGAAACAGCACTATTTTCGCGAAGCTTCTTCGACAGAAAAGTATGAGCAGCGGTGCACCTGAAGAGCGATGAGCCATACCGCATTCTGATCAAAATAATTGGTAATAAACTACAAAACGCTGCTGAACAGAGGGTGACGTTGGCAGCTTTTTGTCCAGATGTCTGACCCGACATGAAATCAAAGATTACAAATTGAAGGCTAACACAGATAATATTTACACAACTTCGGAATGTAACTGCATTGAAATGGAGTGTGACGGTTCTTTTTACAGTAAAAATTTTCTATCTATGATATCGACACGTATTCACTTCGTCACCTCAGTCAAACCTAAATAAGCTAACAGCGCAGTATACTGTATGATGAACAGAAAACGTTAACCGATTTCATGATTTTGGAGCGAGACGAAGATTAAGCACAGGTTTGAAAGCTTATTACATACCTAGTGCTTTGCTGTCACGTCGGCATGGAAATGACTAATTTTTGAACCGGAAGGTAGAATATGGACAGCTGCTTTGCAACTTCTCTTCTCTACCTTACAGTATTAGGCTACGACTAGTATGGAACTCATGGCGCTCGCTATTTTTGAACCAATTTCGACGAGTCAGCAGAGCACTCTTCACGGCAGGAGAGACCGAAAATGGTCCCCGTTTGTAAGACTTCAACCATTCTACACACCAAACAAACAGGTGGAAAAATAGATGCAAACCCAGTTTACACAGGACGCTCCTTCCCACAGCTGGGAAACAATAAAGTACATCCGCTTTGGCTAAAATTAGCATAGTCGATTATCTTCTGGTGCTAGCTCTCATGAAAAAAACTGGCAGGGCTCTTCACAAGATTCTATTCGGATTACAAGGGCCAGTAATTTGGAAAACTAGCAGGACCAGGTTGTTGTATAAGAAGTGTAAACCTTCCGACATTGGCAACTACGGACCTATCTATCTGATTGCTAAGCGTTGTCTAGAAGTTATTCTGAATAGGATCGACCCAACGATTCACGAAGGACAACGGTGCGAACAAGCCGGGCGTCGAAGAGGGTTCAGCACAATGGACCATATCCACACCGTGATCAGGGGCCGTATGCCCGTCTCACCCGAGATAGCTGGGGATGGGGAGGGGCTCCCCGCGCGCCGCCTCCTCCTCCTGCGTTTGCGTACGGTCTCGGGTGGAGGGCACCGGCGGGGACTCCCCCACTCGTTGCGGGGAGAGACGAGCATACGGCCCCAGGCTCATTGAGGTGTCCCGAGAGTACAAGACGCCGTTATGCCTCACAATCATCGATCTCAAGAAGGCCTTCGACTCTGTCGAAACGGAAGCGGTGATTGAGGCTCTGTGCAAACAGGGCGTCGCCACTCAGTACGTAAAGATCCTCAGTGAGCTCTACAAGGGATTCACGACCATGATCACAGGATTCTACAACAAGGTTCGCATCAACGTGAAGAGGGGTGTACGCAAAGGTGATACCATATGACCGAAACTGTTCAACGCCTCTCTTGAGAACATCATGCGTACACTAGAATGGGACGACATGGGAGTGAAGATCGACGGCCGGCAGTTACACCACCTTCGTTTTGCGGATGATATCGCACTCATAACACCATCAATCACCCAGGCTGAACGCATACTGGCCGACTTCGACTGCGTGTGGGAAGATCGGCTTGCAGCTGAACTTGACGAAGACGATGTTCATGAGAAATGGATACGTTTCTGATGCCCCCTTTTCGCTCAACGGAACGAATATCTCTGAATGCTCCAGCTATGTGTACTTGGGTCGGGAAGTCAACATGACAAACGACTTGAGTCCAGAGCTGGGCAGGAGGAAACGAGCGGCTTGGGGCGCATTCAAGAGTGTTGAAGACGTAGTGAGGAAGAAGTAGAACGCCCGACTCCGCGCCCATCTCTTCGACTCTATGGTTCTTCCCAGAATCATGAGAAGTTCTACCCCTAACTGATGCATCACCAAATATAAGGCACGAGTCAGTGGAGTGGGTAATCAACTAAAAAGCGGCGACACCCAAAGACGTACTATTTGCAACGAAAACCTGAGTTTTTGCTTCAGATTCAGAGAAATACTTCAGAGACCCTGAGCGGTTTACTACTTATTTCCGAGATCGTCACAGAATAGTAAGTTCATAATCAACTCACTTGAATGTCCCCGTCGTGATAAAATTGCAGAATATGACCATAATTTTTGAAACAGCTTTGAAGAACGAGATAATCATAGCTGTCGGCTTGAACGAACACAATCGATACAATGAGCGGTACGCCCGAATTTTTTCCAAATCTGTGGGCGAATGTGAACTAGTAGTGCCTCAGACAATTGAAAACCATAGACAGTCACGTACACAGGAGAAATGTGGCAGTTATAAGCTGAGCATACAAAAGCAACGAACAATTTCATTCCGTACTACCTCAACATCACCAAAAAGCAGCAGTTTATTGAACACTTCGCCGAGATATAACTCAGTTATAAGGGGTGCTGTTCAACATGGTGTTTGAAATCATATTCTCGCGCAAACAGTAAACCAAGTACTGCGCCCGTTTTTGAAGATGGGTAAGAAACAGAATTGTCATGCATGAAACAAAGACAATCAATAGTGCTCACAATTCACTCTGCTCAGTACTGCTAAATGCGAGGTTACTAAACTTATGTAGTTATTTGTAGCATAGTAGGTCGGACATTTCCTTCTTAACCCTTTAAAATTAGAACGGACTGGATCTGCCGATCACTACCCTTCCTACCCGAAAGTTGTGAAATTGGACGGTTATAATTCACACAAGCTCTCGATGAGGTAAGCAGAACTCGTCCATCTCATCAAAAAGGTGTCTGAGAGCCCAGTTCGAATATGGAGAAAAGTAATAGCGTGTTTTTCAGTAATTCAGTTTTTTAGCTTTGGTTAAAATACAACGCGAACCCGCTATCAATGCCTAAAATACCATCCACCTCGGGCGTAGTTCAAGCCAGAAACATTCACTTTTAGGAGTTGAGAAAGAGATACAATTAGCCACACAATTGGCACTAAACAACTTTATGGCAAAGCGGTCGAAAAAAATTTCCGTTGAATTTTGGTCGAACTTAAATCACTGGGCCTTTTTGGGTAGTGATCATGAATTAAGTATCTGTTTTGCAAATTTCGAACGAAGCCCCTCACATCGCTTAAAGGGCTAGCAGGGTGGTACAGCTGGAATCACCATTTTGCTAAAAGTTCGTATATGGTAGTTTTTTTTTACATGCCGATAACGATTCGAAGGTTTGTTGTTAAATTTCAGCAGATGATCAGACATGTCGTCGAATTGAGTGATCGGGGGCCGTATGCTCGTCGCTCCCGGCCGGGAGAAACGAGCATACGGCCCCCGGTTAAAATCATCTTTTTGAATAAACTTGGCCTAGGTAGTTTAATTGGGATGCTGACTACAAATATGATGTCTCTTCACAGAGTTTGATTGATTTCGGCAGGTCCAGGTAGGTACTTCCCCCACAGCCGAAATTCGAGAGCCAAATTTGAGCCGAGCACCCTAACGGATGATATGGGTGGTCTTCGATCACAATCGAAGAAATGGAGGTAGAATAGTGGTTAGCACTTCAAGTAAACCCTATATGTCAAGATTGAAGAAGAATGGGTGACAAACATTTTCTTCAACCACTAGACTGCGATTTTTTGAAGAGTGCTGCTCAATCAATTTCGAAAATCAAATCACATGAAAAAGATAAAACGAGATTGTATATAAGCTAACCAACCAAACGACGTGCAACATTCAGTGAAAGCATTAGCGTAGATAGCAAACGTACCTAAGCCTCTCCAATGGCCGAACTGTTTCAAAGAGCAACTTCTTGAAGAGCAAATCGTCGTGCCCTTCATAGCTTAGGTCGCCCTCGCATTCCAAGTCAGATATGCCAAACCTGAACCGATGTCGGAAGACATCCAAAGCATATTTAATGAGGAACATTGTAACTTACGTCGGCATCGATGGAGTGTTTCAGATCGCAGTTACGTAGTTGCGATGAATTTGTCGTCGATTGAGTAGGAAAGTTCGAGTAGATCACGTACGCATTGCTACGGACAGTTTCGGCGCCTTTTTTTCAAAACTGGAAGAAAAATAGACATAAGATACTTATAAGAGAAAACTTTGAAGTGGAATCAGGGGAATCACTGCATCCTCTCCCGCATTACGTCCATTCCCAGATAAGGAGAAGAAAAAAATCCTGAAGAAAAAGAAAAGTCAGCTTTGAATCTGCAAGCAGCAGCCTGTACACTGGTTCTACATCGAATTCTTTCATCAAATGGAGTGAAAATGCCTTAATACTGGATTGGAAACGCCATCGTAGGTGCACAGCAAGAGATATCTCGCTAAACAACGTACATTTTGAGCCCTTACTCGCACGGAATGCACTTAAGGAGCTGCTTCTCCCAATCTATTTTAATTCTTGAGCCATCAGGCAGTACGGCCAAGAGGTTAGAAGGCTGGAACCGTGAACCTGACCTTTGTGGCTCGATTCCGTCCCAAGCACAAATTCATTCCTGACCCAGAAATAGCAGGACGGGGTACCAGCACCAGCGTCAGACCCGGGTTGACAAGCTGGCCGATAGAGGAAAACTGTATACTAATTCGATCAACATCACATGAAAGAAGTGACACATGTGATCATAAGATCGAGGACGTTACGGTCATTCAGGAGCTCTGGATGGAAGCAAAATGGCAGTGTGGTACCTCAGCGAATCCTCACTATACCCCGTAACTGATCGGTATGGAAAGCTCAAGGTGAAAATGCTATCTTGAAAAGGTAATAACTATTAGCTGCTGTACAGTGGTACTCATTACCCAATGAAGAAGTTTCCTTAACATTTTCTATCTTTATCGGTATAAATCGATGGAGCCGCAGAGCCCAACCAGAATTATGGCTAATGAAGATCTCTAATCCATCTTGCCCTCACAATTGTTCCTACAACCTCGGCTTTGGATGATGAACAATCCTAGTAGTGTCAGCGGTTCATTCAACATAGACAACAGTCGAGGGACTGTATCACACCTCTTAGAAATACTGTACGCAAGCCAACAATTCCACAATTTCTTCCAAAAGTACAAGCTAATACTTTATTCTGAAGAAGAAAGCAGTGCTCCTCCTATTCATGAAAGAAGAAGTGAACACTTTCAACAAAGCTGACCGCCCAAATTGTTACCCTGAGTTTCCGCGCTCCAATCCTAAGAGAAACACAGAAAACTCGTCCCAAAGAGGCGGTGCAGATGGTTTGGTCGCGTGGACGCGTTGGCCGTGACGAGGTTAGCGATGTTGGTTAGGTTAGGTGGACGAGATCACCCGGGTTGGCACATTTCGGCCGGCCGCGTTCTATCTCCGTCACTGCTTATTTTTTTGCTGTTCGGATTGGGGTTTTTGTTAACGATCTTCCTTGCAGTTCATTTCGTTTTCTTGACAATCTTGCAGTACTTTATTCCAGGCGTCCCTGAAAGCTCATGTCAGCTCGGAAGTCTGTTGATAACATATGCGCTTCTCTGGCAAAGCAAGGTGACCAAGGAGGGAAGAGTGCAAAATCCAAGAAGAAGAAGAGTAGCTCTCCAAAGAGTGAGTTCCTCGACGTCCTTCTGTTATTGTGGATCGTTGTGCTCCTTTGGCACTATTCAACTTTGACACTCTAGTGGTCGGAGAAAACTTTTTCCACCCCATCTTACCCAAACCTCACTTGTAGAGGTGATTTGTCGTGATGATCACGAATCTGTCGTCCGTTTTTCGACTTTCGGAAGACCACCCATATCGTCGTCTGGGGTGTTCTGGTCCAATTCACCGATTTTGCTGAAACTTCCGCTAGCTCGCTTTTTTGGATGCTGAGCACGAACATGATGTTCTTTTTTCGCATTTTGGCCGATTTCGCCTGTTCCAAGCAAGAATAGGTATGCAATGAATACAAGGGGGAGGGCTAGGTTGGTGGTGTGGAGGTGTAAAGGTAAAGGGAAAGATGTCGGCGTTGATCAGTCTCCGAAGGAAGCGCCGCCGCATTTTTGTTCAATTCAGAATCGTAGAAGCATGGTGAATGCGTGTTTGGCCTAAACAGTGACTTGTGGGGGCCAGCCGCTACACCAAGTCAGTGTCTTTTACCGACCCCGAAAGGGATGGAAGGCTTGGTACCTGTGCCGGGATCGATCGGGTGTACCTACCATAGCTCAATGGAAACCTGCAAAAAAGACGTCAGATTTGTACTCAGCTTCCTGAATAACCGACCTAACCGAAGGTTCAGCGAAATCGATGATTTTGACCCGACCACCCAATTTGACGATATGGGTGGTCCTGGACTGAAATTCCACAAATGATCCTACCTGGTCCACCCAGATAGCCCCTGCAAGCGATATAGATGGTCTCTGGTCGAAATTCGGAAGACGGATGTGAGATTCGTAATAAGCACCTCCGACAATCGCGAGGGCGAGGCTTGAGCCAAAGTTAAAAGAAAAAATTTTCTCCGAATACTAGAGTGCCATAAGTTGAATAGTGCCGCTCCTTTCATAGTACCGCACCGCAGACTTTCGTTTCAAATCTGTAGGTTTTCGCTTTTAGAGCGGCAAAATGATCCTACTGAAGAGCTGCCAGAAGATGACTTCCAAGACCAACCGGACTCTGATGAAGTAAGTAGTGTTACAGATAGTGTTACAGAAATTCCACCTCTTCGTTCTTCTATTCCGACATTGCAGGCAAATGTTTTCAGGATTTCGAAGCATCGGAACTCTCGGAAGGATCCTCCTTTGAAGTGGAAATTAGCGATAACGACAGCGATGTTGAAGCTGTCCATAACACCCAACCGGGAACATCAAGGTTAACGGCCCCGTTAGTTGAACAGGTGGGTCTTTTATCGTTCCGTTAATGTAGGAATTTAAAATCCCTGATTCAAAGCCAGTCTTCAAATTTAGAGGTTTTCATTGTTGCGAGTGGTATAGATCTCCATGTCTCTAAACTATAATCTATAGGTTTTTCTAACTTTAAATTATTCAAAAGCACGGTAACATAGGCGAACGGATGAGAGTTTATTCTACTTGGAATTTCATCTCAAGGCGTGCTGGCCTGATACGTATAGTTACGATTCATCTATTATTTATCCCGTATTTCTCACTTTATTACGACCCAGTGAGAGTATACTGTGCATCTCCCTATGATTCCACATGCAAATAGATCAGAAATAGCTCCCTAGAAACGGGCGTGTGCGTGACCTCTGAATTCCTCCTGGGTTATCGAGTAAGCTAATGACACCGGTTGCATTTCTGATGTTTAGGGATGCCGAAATGAAATGATTTGGCAGTAGGTGAGGTGACTTATGTTGGATTAGAGTAGATTCCGTGACCACAGCAGGAAATTCGAGGTGCACTATTTCACGAACAATACGAGCTTAGCTTGATAACAAAGTCAACCCCAGAGAAGGCGAGCTTATCTTCGGAGGGACTAAACCAGGGATCCCTTCTGTTCTTCTTTATAATAGAAAACCCGCAAAAAACATGAGGATATCTGCTAGTAAGTTGAAATAATTTCTGCTGTTAATCATTCAGCGACGAGTAAATTAGGGATCCATCCGAATACGTTGGTTAGTAGGGCAAGCCCCGACAATCTGTTTAGCTTTTTGGATTCGGTGATGTAAATACGTTTCGCTGAGAAGTATCAAGTATTGTTTTTCAGACTGTGACTTCGAAGCCTAAGAAGGTCAGTAAAGCAAATCGAGATTTCTCTCCCTTGCTGGACTTGCTCGACGTTGCCCCTGTGACAACGACGAACTTCTGCTCGTCTGGAGGTGCCGTTTTCTTTTGTTTTGGGCCGTTTGTTTCTACATATTTGTGCTTTTGTGCTCCAGACTATTGCTTTTTTTTCTTGAGATGAGTATCTCACGCAACTGTCAGTATGCAATATGAGCTTTGCCTCTTATTGGGATGCTTCAGGTACACCTTACCTCTCGTACTCTGAAGAAATATGGAGTCCGCTATTCTTGTATCGGCTTCCTTCTGACATTGTCATTTCTACGATACGAGAGCACGGTACGGAAGGGCTGGGACGCATCGAGGTTAGTAACACAATCAATGTTTGCTTCGAGACCTTTCAACTATTGATGTGTACATCTTAGATCGGCAGAAAAATGGGAATGGACACCTCGTCCAAGGCCGGAAATAGACGAGTCTCGTCATACATTGTTACGGCGTGCAATGAACATCCAGACCACATTGGACAGTTCCAAAAAATGGAGGGAAAAATTCGTTGTATCAAGTGAGTTTCGATGGCACTCGATGCTGTGCAGTCCGTTGTCAATTGTTGATTCCTGTTTCTAGGTATTTCTGGAAAGCGGAGAGTGAACCGGAGCAATTCAAAAAGCTGTTCAGTGATTTCGAAAAGGCTACAGGAGAACCGTGTCCATTCCAGCTTGGTCAAGTGATCAAGTTTCCAAATTCGAATCTCAGTGAGTTTCAAAAGTTCGCGCTTATGAGCTCATTCCATCAAGTATTGTTCTCACTGTCTATTGCCTTCCTACATAAGCTCCGGAACTTGAGTGAAAGGAAAGTCGCAATTCATTGTGAAGAATTCCTTTCTGTAGAAAACTTAATTCGCTAACGCTAGCAAGTCCATTAGAATTTTACGAATTCACCTCGGGCATCTTGAACATTGGCTTCTGTTTCAAAGTGTTGACATAATTACTTCCTTTTGGTTTGAGGTACGCTTCGAGTGTCGGACGTGACACTCCGGCGATTGAATGACATACTGGAGATTGTGGCAAAGAAGCGGGTGATAGTCACGGTTCACAAGTTGTTGAAACTGATTCATGAGCGAGAGCATTCGTATGGATACGACTTTATGGTACGTTCCCAGATTGCGGATAAGTACCTTAATTCGAAGACAAAGAATTATTGTTATCGTAATCTTTCTGAATGCACGCTGCGACAATTCACTAATTTTTTTACTCGTTATTAGGAGAGGAATCGAGCCCACTGCGTTCCCCCTTTTTCCTTCTAATGTTTTTTCAATCCAGTTTCGTTTGCTAGCGTGAGCAAATGGCCGAGACTTTTCTGTTACAGATTGACAAAAAATCGTTGTTGAAGTGCTTCAAAGCATTGGAAGGTGTTGGTTTACTTCGACTATTCGAGACTGCTGTCATAGCTGAAAGTGTCGAGAACAAGGTTTGATTCTAACTCGGTTTTGTCGCCTTCTTGCCCCTTCTGAAAAAGGTAGCATCTTTTGTAATAGTAACCCGCAATATTTTCTATATCCGTTCCGTATATAATAATCGAGTAAGCCCCTACGAGCACTCCTCATGGTATTGCATGTTTTCACCCATGCCCTCATCAAAACCAGTGCTCTTTGGCTTCTCACTGTATCACCACGTAATGGTGTCTGCAACATCTGGGGCCCGTATCCCGGCCGATCTCTTCGCCGAACCCGCCGGGCGGACTCCCGTTCAAATGTGGGCGATGGGCGCCCATCGCCCGGCCGGGAGAGACGAGCATACGGCCCCTGGTACACGAGGTCCAGTCGACAGTGGTTCGGTGAGGTTTACAACTCGAATAAAACTTTTTGAACCTCATCAACCGTTTTAAATGGCACTGTTGTGATTGAGACGTGCTGTACCACTGTTCTCACGTGAATGCAGCTACCGGAAGGGTTACACGAAGTTGGATGCATCACAGTGATGTGAGATTTGCAACTCGTATAAGATCACATTTTAATACGGCCTGAGATATTATGAACAGTAAGTAAATCCTCTTACCAGACAAACAATTTAACCGCACATGGACTTTTGCACACTGCAGAAGGTGCTACCCCCCTCTCTTCAGCCAGCCGACGATTCCACTTCCCTAAAGTAGCGGTCTTGAGTAGCGGAAAATCTCGAGAACCTTGTGAATCTATGGAAAGTAATACTCAAGAGGTCCATTCGAAGCGCGGCGAAACAGCGCTTCGACTGGTTCTTTTATATTGGATTTCGAAAAACTTTATAGATCCAAATCGTGTGCCACAAAGATATTTCATCTCCCGACGATCCTGAAGTGATACATGCTGTACAAGCCACAATTGACGAGTATCACCAAGAAGGACGTGTGTTTCCCCATGGTCAACTCAGGTACGACTCATGATCAAGGCGTTCATTTCGAAAAATGATTCTGATCCATCGGCTGTCCAGATATTCTGTGAAGAAACGGGGAGATGTGGAAGCAACGGCGCGAGTCCCTGAAGCCTACGATACTATAGTCAAAACAACTGCGAATGGCATTGACCTGACGTCACGCTATCGTCTTCTGCGGTTGCAGGTTGTGTTTGGGTGATACCCGTTATGAGTTTATTTCTTACGATTGTTGTTCAGAGCTCCAGGACAACTGTTATGAACGCAAAGAAATCGGCGGACAGATTCACAGTAGGGGAAGGTTCACCCTGTCCAGACGGAGAGACGCCAACGAATGGAAACACGGATCGTGTAAGTTCTTACTGTGCGACCATTTCTTCTCTGCCTCTGACTTATGTTGTTATAGATAGCATCATTTGTAGCTGGTCAGTTGGGTGAAGCAGCTGAAGGTTAGTGTTTTTCTGCTGTGTATTGAGTGCGTGAACGAATTATTTTTTTTGTAGAGCCCCCAAGACCAAGTCGCCCGGATCTTGAATTTTCCACGGAATACGGTTATCAAACGAAGGCTATTCGTTGCTTTGTGGTTCACGAGCTCGTGTTTCAATTTGTGTATGGTCATGCGGAAGGAACGAGGCCCACATGCTTCGATTTGTGAGTCTATTGCGTGCCATTTATTCATTTTCTTACTAGTATGGGTAGTGGGACCTTTCGGTTGCTCTACAATTAGCTAGGAATACTTTGTGACTCGTTAGATCTTGTAGTCATCCACTTCGTTCCGCATTTTGGGACGGCTGTATCGCAGTCTCGGTCAAGTGATGTCATGGAAGTGTACTAGGAAAAAACTGCATAATCAAACTAGTAACAGTACAGGAAACTGCAAAAGGAGAGTGAATTGCGTGGCGTGTACATAGACAAGAGGAATGCGAGCATTTCATCAATCATTATGCGTTGCTAGCTTGAAAGATAGTATCTGAGTATGGTACGCCCATGGCTTGGAAAACAAATTTCTGTCGATACAAACCACTCTTTTTCTTTCTTTTTCTCTTCTTCCTTTTATTTGTCGTTTCTGTTCGTTCTTCCCATCAAAAATTGGTTATCGTAATCTGCTTTGTTTACGTAGGAGCGCCATCACGCTTAAGAACAATACTTGTCCATGTTAAGTGATTAATCAAGGACTTAATAGTAGAATAAATGAAATCCAAGACCAAAGTTCCCGTGATTTCTCCATTGTATGCGGTGGGTTTTATCTCGAAACGGTGCGAATAGACAGAACCAGTTCAAACATTCCGATCTTCTCTGAGAGTACCTTCCGTCTACAAGCAAGGATATTAGCAACGTCTCTTTGTTCACTTTCTTGTTCTTCTATGCGAGCCAGTATTCTAGGTTTCCACCTGGAGATAGTTTCCATAGCTGGCCTGTACCATCTGATGAAGCAATAGAAGTGTTTGTACCAGAAGAGTCTCCTTTGCGATTCCTCCCTCCTCATCCTCCGTTCAGCGATGTGCCCAGGTAAGATTATTTATAAAAACACTATTAGCAAGTATGTTTTCTAGTTTTCAGGGGCTGGTTCATGCTTCAGGACTTTCTTTTCGCATTGCCGTTGTCGGCATTCGTGCTTATTGTGCATGTTAATAAGAAAGTCAATGTAGGTATCAATTTTATTGATTTATATGTGCCTCGTTTGCCTCACGTGCTGATTGAAAATTCAGAAAGAGCAGCTCCAGTCGTATTTGAATGATCCGATCAGACGTCACATTTGCATAGGATATCTACCCAATGAAATGAGAGTCCCTCTTCTGAAGGTTGGTTCCAGTCAACTGTTTCTTAATTCTACTACTCAGTCAGCTACCTGTTTCATCTGACTTTGGTAACATATCGTGCATCTGTAACAGCTGGTCCCTTTAACCGTTCGATTTGAATGGTTTCAGGATAAAAAAGTGATCCGACAACTCGAGCACATCATGCTAACACTTTGCGCATTGGGGGTGATGGCAATTGCTCCAAATCCTGACCTCAAACGCTTTGCATCTCCGAAGTCATCTGTATTTTATGTCAGTAGAAAGTAAGTTGCTTGTTGGTTATATTTATCGCTGGTTCTGTTTAACGAGCCAGCTCTTTTCCGTCTTCGAGCGATTCACCTGCAGAAGACAATTCGTTTTAGAGGATTACTTTATGATACAAGCACAAGTGGGCGTGGATATGCTTCTGTTACGCTGCCTCTCTCAATGTACGACAAATACGAATACCAGTTCAATAACATTGTAAGTTCATTATATTGAGTGTTGCCGTTGTTTACCACGTCTGTGCGGTGATTTTCCCTTGTTTCACGTGAAGCACCTTATGGTTTCTAACCATGGACAACAGTAATAATTCTGTAATGAAGTGCCGTCGGAAAAGAAAAAAGGGCAATAATTTCTGGTGCTCTGACGTTGCCATGCGGGTCCTCGCACCTGCGCATATTTATTTATTTATTTATTTATTGTAAGTGCCTCACGACACGAAGAAGAACATGAACAAAACACTGTAAAAACAACGACAATTCAGCGTTTAAACACAAACACGGTCATGTAAGTTAATGAAACACAAGAATATCTTGACAACTACAAGTTATAACTAATCCACAAACTTGTCCTTGTCTTACAATTAGTCATAATTCAACAACCAACAAGTTGCCATGAATGACTCTTCATGAATCTCGATGGTGAGCTAAAGTTTTAGCTGAAGACGTGGAGAGTTTAAAATTGGCTCCTCTAGTGCGCGAGCTAATGAGAGTGAAAAAGTCAGAGAGTCTGAGCTTAGAGATAGCCTTAAACATTTTGAAAACGAGTAATAAGTCAGATCTTTTTCTCCTCCATTCAAGAGTATGTATATCCACCATTAAAAGAAGGAGGTCGTCGCCTAGGCGAGTGTTGTGACTATCTTGAAGCCATTGCTGATGTCCTTGTCTTAGTGTTTTCTAGTAGTTGTCGTGAATGGCTCTCATGAATCTGAATCCAGGGTGGCTGCGATGGCTAAGATTGTACTGCTCTTCTTTACCCTCTATAGATTAACGTTTCCGAAGAGCCACAATGGTAGAAGTATTTTCAGGATGATGTGATCCTTTACTGGCATCACCTGCGTGCAATTGTTCAATCTACTCCGCTTGCTTTCCGCAACGATGTTAATTCAGAAGAAATAAGTCAAGCTCGACACAAAAAATACAGCTTGGGACTGTTCGACAAGGTGTGTCGCCTGTAATATTTTTATGTTGATGTAGAGCTTACCTTTTATGTAAATCTTAACTTTGCTTTTCTCGCCATGTATTTCTTATTGTGAAAATCACGCGGAGTTTTGAATGTTCATTTCATTTCTGCAATGTTCAGAGCCTCGTCACAAGGGACCCTGCAGGAACTATCGAAAACATCGAACCGTTGGGCCCAAATGAGGGTTGCGCAGGCTTCGATTCTGCACTATATATGTGAGCTCTAGCGACGAATGTTTGGGTTTTTAGTTGTATTCCAGAATTTTTGGCTTGCACTGTTCCAACCTGTTTACAGTCACCTGAGGCGGCATTGGGATGTAGATCCTGGGCAAACCTCGAACGTCGGCTGGTTCATCGCAAGGTTCCGCAAGCAATCCGACAAAGTGCGAAGTTTGGTGGAATCTAGGTAATTTGTGAACGTCTGAGTTGTTTTAACGCGAAAACTGTTATTCCCTTCTAATTTTTAGAGTTGCAAACCTAAAAAAGGATTGGAACAGCTATGTGAAAAGCCTCATGCCCAGCGAAATGGAACTGCTCAAGTCGAAGAAGAAGAAGAATGTATGTTATTTAATGAAATAGTAGTGCGTAATATGCAATGAGTTCCATATAGTACTCCGACTGCAATCTTTAGGCGGCTTTAAAAGATGGTTTCTTCCCTTCTACTCGTGCTCCAGTCGCTATTGACCCGACTGCCAAGAAGAGACCTCAGTTGAAGAAGGCGAATACTATAACGGTAATTGTTTATCTAAGCGCTTTATATAGAAGGCAAACCGACCACTTGAGGAAATGGGCTACTGTAGTTCGTTTCGACTTTCACTGTATCTCTCACTTTAGCCAAAAGGTATGAAACCGGCTCGTAGTAAGAAGCGTCCTATGGATAGTGTGGATCTGATCAGCTCTCAAAATCGTCTCCATATGCGAAGCAAATTCAATTCGAGGGAACGAGATATGGTATGTTCCAACGTCAGAAATCAGAAGAGAATCAGAAAATCAGAAGATTCAGCGCCATGTCTTCATATATTCTTTTCTTTTTCACCAAAAATTACCTGAGAATTTTCTGTGATTCGAGGTTAGCTGTTGGAATGATTGCTACACGCTGTTTCAGGTTTGCAGGGCACTCTAAAAAGGTGCTGCAAGCCCAATTTTGATGTCCTCCGTCGATTTCTATAACGTCGTTCCACTATTTCAAAATTTTAGCTGATCCTGATTCGCGCAGTTGGATTCTTTTTGAATCCCGTGTATCGTTTCTGGTTGGATCCCGCTGTTGTGAGAGACATTATGCACGAGAACATTCCTGAGTCCCGCTGCAAGACAGTGCAGGTAATTGTTATCTTACTCATATGTCTCCATTGTGTCTGATGTAGCTGTTGATTTCAGTCTCTCATGGCGGCTGGTGTAAGGGAGATGGTTCGTCCCGCACGATTGGCTTACCTGCAGAGAATAGTTCGCAATTTATCGACTTTCCAGGTTTGAGCTCTTAATTTGTGTTTTTTCTCAGTACAGTTGCGTCGTTTGGTACATTCGCCCTCTTTCCAGGAGATGCGTAATCTTCGTTTCATGCTCGCGTCTTCTCCATTGTCGACGCCTGAGTCGAAATCGTTATTTTTCAAAAATGCTTTCGATGTCGCTAATCGGCTGCTCTTCATGTGAGCCTAGTCATTATCTTAGTTCAAAATGATCTCCAGAAAGCATTCGTTCAGGGAGAGTCAAACGCTACCTGTGGCAGCAACGTCTGACAAACAGTTTGAAGATTTTCTGAAATCTAGTCGAGTAAGAGGTTTTCATTCCTAACTCCTTTCCAAGTGCATTTCGGTTCATTTATCAGCACTTGTCAGTGGTGTGGTGTTTGATGTGCTCAATTTTTCTAGCTGAAGATATCTCCGGAACAAGCGTCATCTAATCCTATACCATTACGCTCTCAAGCGCCGTCTGAGCTGTCAAGTATTCACCATTGTGTTGCTGTTAACATACTTCTGGTGAGTACTTTGTTTCCTATGACCACTGTTAGTCGAATAGATAATTACAACGGTTTGAAAATGCTTCGCATATATTCTAGTCTATTCTGATCCACTCGACAGATGGCGCCTTCTCGGAGTCAATTTTGGACCAAATATCAGCTTCTGTGATTTCTAACGCTTTACAGGTTAGATTGTACTTTGTCTTAGATTTCTGTGTATACGAAAGTTTTTTGTTACGACGGTTAGCGAGAGGCTCAACGAAGTTTTCTGCTTTTAGGGCTAAAAATGCTTTTGTGCTTCATGAACAATTTAAAACTGCACTCAGTATTTACTTATCTCGGCTTACCTTATCCAGTTTCTGTAACAAGTTTGTTCATGTGGAGAAATTCGCAATGGTATATCAATGTGAATGGGGCGGGATGGCCGCAATGTGAATGGGGCGGTATGGCCGAGAGGTTAAGAGCTTAGGCTCAAGATCTCGATGATCAGGGCTCAATCCCGTCCCAGGCAGAAACCCTTGCCTAGCTTGGAAATAGCTGGAAAGGGTATCGGTACCAGCGTCAGGCCCGTGTGACAGGTCGGCTGATGAAGGAAAAACTGTCACGATCACAAGACGAATCGATGGTCGCATGCAAGAAAGTGGCGCTCAAGAACCTGCGGATCGAGGACGATATGACCACCCCACAAGGAGCTCAAGACTGACATGAGACAAGATGGCAGTGTGGCACCTCAACAAATGCGGGAGCAGCACCAAGGAGAAAGAAGACGGAGCGGCTATCATGAAGGACGTACCCTGTAACTGATCGGGATAAAAACGTTGTGGAATAAAAAAATATCGTTGTTGTGCACGGTGTTACGGTAGTGACGAAGATAGAATATCTATGAGCGGTATTATTTTTTGTGCTCGAGACTTCACTATGTTCGTTTTTGTCCGTTTCGATTACCAAAACAATTGACGACCGTGTGTCCCGTCGGTGAGGTACACTTTTTTGCACCGCGTGAACCTGTATAATCCGGGCCATGTGGGCAATTGTACTGCACATGTAGCCTTTCGGCGGGCCACACTTAAGGGTCGCGTGGGACGTGTACCCCAGCGAAGGGCTGCGCTTCTTCCCTTTCGGAGGACACTGTGGATAGGAGTGTCCATTTAGGCAAAGTTACGACCCATTCTACATTTTCTGTTTTATCAAATCTTCAACAATATACACAGAAAAATTATTCTTATGATCATTTTGAAAACAGTTAATGCCGCTGAGGCACTCTCATCACTGCACGTGCGCGCGGTCCCCCGCGCCAGACACGCAGGGAGCGCGCCGTCGTCAATGGGTTGAGTTGTGCTTTCTAATTCAACATTTTCAAGATCCTGAGAGCCGATGGTCTTGTTTCTCGTTCTCGTGGTCTGGACCCTCAATTGATGGTTATAACGAAAAATCAAGCTGTTCTGTCGTACTAGTAAGTTAATTAGTTTCTTTATAAAATATTCCTTTTCCTTCTTCAATTTGATTATCTCTATTATTCAAGCGGTTGTTACTGATTTTATGCTTTTGTTTTCGAATTCGTTCTGGTTTTTGTTTCTAACAGATTGTGAAAGTCAATATTCCTTTTCCTTCTTAGAAATGAGCAATTGACTTAGACGTGAGTAATTGACTTCGACTAGTGGTGAATCAGAAATTCGCCCTTTTTGGTTGACGAAAATTTTTGAAAGTTGTTCTGTTTTCATTCACTCATTATTATTTTTTCAGTGCCTTGTAATTTCAGCTTCCGTCACTTCTTCGCACATCGTTTTCATCCGGACATAGTAGAGCAGGTGTTGGAAACTGTCAAAGCCGTGGACGAGTGCACGGAGGAAGCAGATGAACTGGAAGGTGATGACCCTGGCGCCGTTGTTACTGCTTCGTCAGCTTTCTGTAGCAATGTAAGTGCACCTCTCAAAAAATCTATTACATATTAACTATTCCTTTTTTCAGAGAAGTATTGAAGTTTACGTTGATGAGGAAGTGTTCAACATGTTCGAGAGCGCGGCCCTTGATCAGTCTTCACAGACGATAAAACAGATCCGATACTTGGAGAATGCCGATTTGCATTTGGAAAAGATTCACGTTTTCGAGTGTGGCCTACCAGAGCCACTAGAACTGCCCAGTTGGAGGAATTTGCTTCCATTAATCGATTGGTAAATCTATCCAGGGTTTGTGTCGCGGGTGCTGGATATACCTAAAGCTATTTAGGTCCCAACCAGCGGATTGCTATCCACCACAACCATTCGAGCAGTTCCTGCTGGATATTCCTGTCGATGATCGGAAAATTCTGAGGGCTGTTTATAAAGCGATATCATCGACAGCCGCTTTTGGTGCGAAGCTCAACGACATAGTGGTGGTAAGCGGAGTTTTCGTTGATTGGCGGAGGATACCTCTAACCGCATTTCTGATTTAGGATGCTTCGTCTTGGACTCGTGAGGAGATCAAAGATACTGTGAAAGCTCTCGAAATTGCTCATCAAGTACGCTCGTTTTCAAATTCAATGCTCCTCGTGTCATCTCTTATCGTGTTGCTGCCGCAATTAACAAACTACATCTGTTCAGACTTCAGTGCCGCAATTATTTCATTAATTTTGAGCTTTCATTTGAGAGTTTTGAAGGTTCATACTATAGGTAGTGATTGTTCTTGTTTAGATAATTTCTGTCGGTGTGGACATGCAGCGATGGGTAATAGCAGAGTATGCAACGGCTTGGTGTGTGAATGTGGGCGGAAGGATTGTGTGCCCACGCCCTTGGACTATGCCCACAGGTTGGTAACAATATCCTCTTATTTCACTTATTTATCGTTCTAACGTAGATATTGGGTCTCGCCGATTTTACTGATTTTATGTAAAAATTCGTTACCATAATACTGTTTGCGCTGCAGAGCGGTCGTCTTAATCAGAACCTGCAGGGATCAAGGCGTTTTAAAGCTATTCGATCAGATGTATCCCGATCCCTAGTTCTTTTCAGGAAGTGTTACCTGTGTAAACTAAGCGTTATTATTTTATAGACTCATTCGGTGTAGCATTTTGTAAATACTGGCGTTTTATTACTTTCGCTCAACTGTCCGACGATTTTTATGATGGCTGCTGTAATATTGGAAATATATTTAGTCCTCACTTTCAATATGCTCAAATGTTTTCTTATCTGATAGTGAGTCACTTCTTCGTGTTCAGGAGAAATATGTCCGTCAACCGTACGATGGATGGCTGAAAGTGTACTCATGTCGGCTGTTTCTTGTCCAGGCATTACAGTGAAGGAAGTTTGCTTCCGAATAGAGTTCGCCTTACAGACGGCTGCTGTCTATGATATGGTTTGTTGTTTATTTAAATGATACGGTACATTTCTTTCTTTACCCTTTCTAGCTGTCGTTCACTCTTCCACCTCCTAGCTGACGAACTGTTCGTTAAATTACCTTGTGAACTATCTAATAAGGATTTCGTTCTCAGACACTGAAGTTTTTGTTCAGATTTCGGGAACACAAATACATAAATGATCATAAATAAATGACGATAGCGGAGAAATATTCTTTGGTCTTCAGATTACTATTTTGGAGGCGGCCGGATGCGTGGAAGTAGCGGAGGACATGTTTGAAAACATGACGTTATCCTCACCTTTCCAAGGTATATTACGCTTTCTTGTGTCAATTTGACAACCATAGTACCATTTCTTTTTCAGAACAATCTGGCGAAGTAGTCGTCACCTATATCCGTCCAGTAGTGGATTGTGTTGAGAGGTTCGCCAGAATTTTCGGAGGTAATTTGTACCTTCCAGTCGAATATCTAGTCGTTAGGCAGCCAGCCACATCTTGATCTGACAACTTTTCGCTTTTTCTTTTTCTTCAACCTACTGTTTTTTCAGACATTCCACTCCTTCCTGCGATGATGGGTCGCAGCGAGACGGAGAAGGAGGAAATGCGAGTTGTCTGCAGACCTGATGAGCTTTTCGACACTAAAGATATGAATGTAACTCTTCCAGTGGTGCAGAAGGCTAAATGCAGCAGCTCTCTATACTAACATCTAACCGTTTGTTATTTTCTATGCTTGTAATGACGATGCAGCCGATCATCACTAATTGACATCGGTTTATTGATCTCTTTGTGATTTATGGTTTGTTTCAGAATTTAGTTAATGGTTACATTTTAGTTTGACTGTATAATTTATGGTTGTTTTGATACTCATTTGTATAATTTTATTGCCATACTTCTTGTTTTTGGAAACGTTTACCGTAATACAAACACAATAAAGATGGCTGTATTCAACATAGTCAGTGTGAGGAGGGTGTAATCCTTGGGTACATAATTAACAGCTTCATTGTACTGTGTTTCAGTGGCATCTATTTTGCAGCAGGGAGGAAACCTCGATGACTAATGGCGCCGTCACCGAACCGCCGGTCCCATCGTGGCTGTCGTGGTCCTACTGGAGAGGCAACACCACAGCTTCGTCTCATTCGGCCAGCAACCAACCGAAGGACACTGTTACACGTGTAGTGGCAGCTGAGGTAGTTCTTGAGATTAACCTTCGTTTTTCTCAAAATCTCGTGCAAATAAAATCGCAGGAAACGGCGCCATCGTCTTCTTGTTCCCCAGGACCCGTTGTCGATTGTGCTGTTGATCCAGCAGAACTGTCCGGATGGGAGAGAATACGACTGTTATACACGCAGCCAAGTATGGAAAGGGACTGTACGATAAGGGTGAGCTTGTTGACCTTTTTTACTTTTGATTGGTTTTTTTTCTGTACGACGAGCTGAATTTTTTTTCAAGATGACAAGAACGGCGTTCTTGAGTGGATTTCTCCTCGGTGGTGCGTCGACATACATGCAAGCACATGAAACTTATGAGAGGAGTAACGTCGGCCGTAAATATCTGAGCAAAAGTGATGCATTTGTAAGTTTTCGATATAAATATGGATGTCGGTGCTTGATGTTGTATTACAATCTTTGCAGAAACGTAGGATGGATTATGCTATTGTGCGGTTTGCTAAGAGCGGTTTTGTTATGGGCGGCAAGTGCGCTCTCATATGTGGAAGCATTGTGTATGTCATTACACTCTTTCTCAAATTTCTTCTTATTTTTCTTACTTCAATGAAGTCCATTCATTTCTTTCCGTGGCTTCTTACTGTAAAACAGTACTGGTTTAGTACAGGAAGCTGCGCAGACTGTACTGCAGGGCTGTAGGGGTACCATTGTGTTAGCCTTCATGCTTTTACCACCTCTGCACTGCAATGGTATCGACTGACATACATCATTTCTCGTGTCTGCTGCAGAAGGGAGGTGTGGATACTGTTATCACATCTGTAAGTCCATGCGTGCGTACCCATACTTCACTCAGCCGCCTAAACCTGTAAACCAATGGAGAGCAGTAAAAGGGAGGTGTGCGTATAGGCCCCTTCAGACATCACTGCGTTGTTGCCGCAGTAGTGATAGAACACAGGGTCGGGTGGCGTGCGCGGCAGCTGCGCAGTAGCGGCAGCGCTGCTGCCGCTTTCAGTGTGTCACTGCGGCAGCGCTGCCGCAGCAGGGAGTGTCCCGGGACAGTTTTTTGCCGCGGTAGCAAGTCGGATCTGACCTCGCTCAAATTATTCTTGGCTCAAATTCGTTCATGTAGGTTATCAATGGTGCAGATGACTAATCTCGCATCCGTTTTGAAATTTCTCTGCGAAAACCACCATCTCGTCGACTATGCACTAAATAGCCTTTAGACCGACGACATTCCAGTGGACGGCCGCAAAAGCGCGCAGCTATTGCGGAAATACACGCACCTCCTATTTGCTGCTTTAATTTGGTTTACTGCCGCAGTAAAGTCTAGCTCAATAGCTGCGGCCGTCCACTGGACTGTCGTCGGTCGAAAACTGCTTAGCGCATAGTTAACGATATGGGTGGTTTTCGCAAGGAAATTTGAAAACAGATGTGAGATTCGCTCTAAGCGCCTCTGATAACCTGAGTGGGCCAAATTTCAGCGAGAAATAAATTAAGCGAGGTCAGATCTGACTTTCTGCCGCAGCGAAGAATGATCCGGAACATTCCCTCCGGCGGCGGCACTGCGGCAGCGCTGCCGCAACGAAACGCTGAAAGCGGCAACAATGCTGCCGCTAGTGCGCAGCTGCGACGCACGCCGCCGGTCTCGTATGTTTTACGGGGGGAGAACGTTAGGTCCCCGAGTCGGCTCGGCAAAGGTGGTCCGTGCGTCCTGTGGATACAATTAACGGAGACTCGCACCGAGGCCATGCTCGTAGCACGCGACGGCGCGGCGAGTGGTGAACGCATCAGCCACCCATGCCATGGTGACCCGACGACGACCCGATCGTCGTCGACGGTCCACAGCTCGACCAGATTTTCAGGTAATCAATGGCTCGTCACATAGAGGGGCCTGAGTGGGGGTGTCTCAGTATGCACTTCTATGGAAACCTGTATATGTTTCTACTCAGAATTTTACGCTCTATCAAGCGCGCTAGAACACAACTTTCTGAAAACAACCCTAAGGACACCATATCCTTGTTTTCATTCTCCTTCTGAAGAAAAAAAAATCAAGACATTTTTAGATAATAGATTGCGGAACGTGTTTCCGGACTAAAATTTTGCCGCCGATTCATCCACTTCAACCAGAAACCTTTTTGATGCTGTTCACGGTCTATATTCCATGAAAACGAAGAACTTAGAATAAGTTGAAGAGGATTTGGCTGTCGTGATTTTTTTCATAGATTTCACACCTTTGACACTTTCAGTAACATTGATTCAGTAATTTTCAGTAGTACTAATTGAAATAATAAGTTTTATCACGCAATATTTCATCTAGTTCGTCCAGTAACATGCCTTGGCATCCTACTGCAAAATGTTCTTATATTTCGATCCTTCTACATGATAGCGCCCGGCGAACCAGCAGAAAACAGACGTGAAAACTGATTTTTGACTGAATTGATAATTCTCTACTTTCTTTCTGTATTACTTTCTGTATTTATAACATTGTCTTCTCCATCTCACGCCTACGGAGACGCTTCGTTCCATCAGGTTTCTGAAATCAATGAGAAACAGTCAAATATATCAAGAAATGTTTCCAGATCCAAAACCCGGAGGAGCTTTATTAATGTGGCAAGGGCCGGATGGTCACATCCCAGAAGTCAAAATTTTAGTCTGGAAACACGTTCCACAATATATTATCTGAAGATGTCTTAATTTTTTCTCAAAAGAGAGCGAAAATGAGTATATTGTGCCCTAACGGTTAATTTGAGAAGATTCAGGTTGAGCTCATTCGATAGAGCTCAAAATTCTGAGTAGAAACATATATAGGTCTCCATAGAAGCGTATACTGAGGACACCCTCATTCAGGCTCCTTTAGGTGATGAGCCATTGATTACCTGAAAATCTGGTCGAGCTGTGGACCGTCGATGATGATCGGGTCGTCGTCGGGTCACCATGGCATGGGTGGCTGAAGCGGTCACCACTTGCCGCGCCGTCGCGTACGACACGACACGGATGACCACGATGCGAGTCGTCGCTAATTGTATCCACAGGACCCACGAACCACCTTTGCCGAGCCGACACGGGGACCTAACGTCCCTCACCCGCTTTTACCTTCAACAGCCTACAGCACCAAACGACGAGGTTGTGGTCGTATCACGAGAAATCGCACTGTTCTTTCCTGCTGATGGTGGTGACCTCCTCAGCAAACGAAAGAGCGGAGTGGTTGTTCAAAAGAAGCTTCAGGCCTCTTCAGACTTTACTGCGTTGTTCCCGCGGTAATGGTGAAACATGGGTGAGGGACGTTAGGTCCCCGTGTCGGCTCGGCAAAGGTGGTTCGTGGGTCCTGTGGATACAATTAGCGACGACTCGCATCGTGGTCATCCGTGTCGTGTCGTACGCGACGGCGCGGCAAGTGGTGACCGCTTCAGCCACCCATGCCATGGTGACCCGACGACGACCCGATCATCATCGACTGTCCACAGCTCGACCAGAGAGAAAGAACAGTGCGATTTCTCGTGATACGACCACAACCTCGTCGTTTGGTGCTGTAGGCTGTTGAAGGTAAAAGCAAAGGTAGAGGTGCTGACGTTGATCAGTCCCGTGAGCCGTGTCTTCCTGCCGCCGCATTCGTATTTCACTCAAATCGTACAGGCATGGCGAATACATTTTCGCCTCATACAATTACTTAAGCGCGCGAGGTGCATTGGCAAGAAGAGCTACTGACACCCGCACGGTCGATTGGTCCTCGCCTGAGCCAACCAAACCTTTCATCCCTGCGGGGTAGGTAAACTGGCACTAGGCTTTGCTGGAAGGTAAAACACTGACTTCGTGTAGCGGCTGGCCCCCGCAAGTGCACCTTTACCTTTACAATGACTTGCGAGGGCCAGCCGCTATAACAAGTTAATGTCTTTACCTTCCCAGTCACTAATTTACTAATTACCCGACTCTGGAAAGGCGCGTCTTACCTGTCAGACAGTTAATATGTGCGATCAGCCGAAAATTATCTACAGCGATCAGCAGAAAATCAGACTCTTCTGCTGTTTTTGTATCTGCAACGTGATTTCTGTTCTTAGATAGCTGCTCCCTTTCAACACTGTTCCCGGACATGTTTTTCTAATAGTGTCTTTAATTTGAATACATGATTCTATTCGCTAATTGTTTTACTTTCATGTGTTACATCCATGACTATTTCAGGGTGTTGTCGACACATTTGGCTGCGTATCGGCAACGATTCTCGTCGTGGTACTTCCCGGCTCTTTCAGGTGCGCTCGCGGTCGCGCTACATGAAGGTATTCCCAAACTTACCACTTCCCATTATTGGCAGATTCTTATTTATAGCATTAGTTGGTGGCGTCTTTATGTTCCCGCTTGGTCTCATCGGATCGCTCAAGGCTGTGGGCTTGGGCCTCACGTCAGGGTACGTGCTTTACGTTAATCATTGAGGGATCTTTTGTCCTGATTTATCTGCGCGTCCCTCTCATTGGCGTAATCTTGGTTTGTTTCTCGTCGTCTTAAACTATTGTTCCACAGTATTTGCTTCTATGCATACTTATTGGAATGCCAACACTAATCGTTGGTTTAAAACCAGCATATTTAGAAAGCAGTAGGGAAAATGATTCATATAGATAACTGCAACTGTAGTGGAAATGAAACACGCGAGAACCGAGAAATTGGGAGGAATCAAGGCAAAAAAATTGTAGGTGGGTGGAGTCCACAACGATTTTCGATGGATAGTTCGTGGTAGACATGCTTTGAAGCTGGTATAAAGACGCATTTCCGCGGAATTCTAGTCAATAAAGGTTGAATGATCGAAATAAGGCAAATACAATAAGTTAAAGAAAGCAGTTGCCTGTGTAGCCTACGAAACTTTCATCCAAATCGTACTCAAATTTATCCTATTCAGGTTGACTTTATCTGCAGTCCTGCATCTCTATGCTCTTAGTATGGACAAATCCGTGAACGACGCCTATTTTGTCTTCAAAAAAGAGTATGAAAAGGTAACATGTTCAGAAATTGATGCCTGTGGCCATCACTATTACTTGTATTCAGGAGCTGCGCTATAACATAGAATTCGAGAGGCGAGTGGAGGAAATAATGAAGAGCGGAGGGGCACGGTGGAGAGCTGACGCAGTAGCAATGGTGAAGAAACAAGATGAAGAAAAACTCACTGATCATGATGCTTGATTTTTTATGTTTACTAGGGATTTTTGATATATTTTTTATTACTCGCTAAATATTCATTTTAGACAGTCGAACCCATCACCCGCTACTTTTGGTTACCGTTTTTTGGTAACCAATACCGCGGTATAGTATGGCCAATAGGTAAATATCCTCATTGTTATGAAAACTGGTCACTGTTTTCACTCCCTTCATTGTTTAGCCGATCGGATGTTTTATATTGAGATCTGATCATCAGCGTTGTTTGAAATATTTTTCTCGGTTGAGCCGTTGTTATATTAGGTTCCGACAACACAATGATGTGCCAAGAGCTCAAGTTCTGCGGATTTTACGGGCGACATGTTTTTCTGTCGACCGCGCACGCAGATTTAGTAGTAGTGACAGGATAAGCTGTAGGTAGCTAATTTTAGATTGTTATTTTGTCATGTTTTATAATGACTGTTTTCTACTTTGTTGATTCCGGTAGTTTGAAAATTATAGTATCGGATATGTCACGGCGACATCGGCGTTTCTTACTCCAAAACCGCCGTTTTAAATAAAATTGTGCGATACCCATCCTTTTTCGGAATAAGTACATATTCAAGCTCGGTGTCTTTTCTTGTACAATTTTCCAAATTTGTGGAACTTGTCTTCAGGTGATCTTTCTGATTACCAACTTTCGGTTCGTTGTCTCTCCGTCCCACGTCTGTTGACTCATCGATCGACGAGTGTACGTCCCTCACTCGCTGCATAGTATTTAATTGGGAAGCGGATGACGAGCGACTACTACAGCGACTACTGTAAATGCTTCCTGCTACAGAGAGTTTCATACTTCATAGCGAGAGACACTAAATACCAGCCTTCTCTCTCGAACGTGTACAGAAAGCATTCAGTACTGACCCCATTATGGTGCTCGCGCTCTTCAACGGAGGCCTTTTCTCGGCGATCAATAGCGACCGGAGCCGTTGTAGAGAAGAAGAACCCATCTTTTAAAGGCAAAGATTGCAACCAAAGTGCTTCGTTGCACGTTATATTTCTCAATAATTCACATTGTTCTTCTTGGACGTGAGCAGCTCCATTTCACTGGCATGAGGCACTTCACGCAGCTGTTTCAACCTTTCTCTGGTTTGCTACTCTATAACTTCAAGGGATCAACGTTACCCACATCCAGTGAACTGCTGATGGACACAAAAACTATAAATTACGCACATTCCATCAGACATCGCGCTTTGTCGGATTGTTGGCGGACTATTGCACTGAGCCAGCCAATATTCGAGGTCTGCCCGGGGACTACATCCGAATACCGCCTGAGGTGACTGCAAAAAGTTGATAACAGTGCGGCAAAATGTTTTGGAATACAATCTAGTCCTAGCCAGAACGTACGCATAGAGTCAGAGTCAATGCATACACACCCCTCGTTTGTACTGAAATGTTCGATGTTTTCGATGGATCCTGCTGTATTCGATGTGACGCGGCTCGTAACCTCGCAGAAATGAGATAAACATTGGCTTCATTCTTATCGGACCTCCGAGAGGTCTATGCAGTAAGAAGCAAATGTGGGGGAAGAAGAAAAGTTAGAATTTACACTAATGTAAGATCCACATAAGGATAAAATTCTCACTGACGACGCACCTTATCAAACAGTCTTAAGCTGTATTTTTGTGTCGAGATTCACCGATAGTCGATAAGTCCCTCGACTGGCACAAAAAGGGCGTACGTGTGGACGAGAAATTCCTCTAGACTCTTCGTACTGAGGGCGAGAACGTCATCTTCGCGGAAAGTACAACTGCAGCAGAGACGATGCTCCGAGATCTGGACGAAGCTGGAAAGAAAATTGGAGTGCGCATCAATCGGAAGAAGACACAGTTCATGAAGAACTCGATGGGGTGAGGGACATCGAACTCGATGGATCTCCCCTCGCCGATACGGAGTCTTATGTCTACCTGGGGCGCTCCGTGAACATGGACAACGACATGAAGGAAGAGCTCATCAGGTGAAGGAGAGCCGCTTGGTCAGTCTACCGAGCTTGCTGCCAGCCGCACCGTGCTGAGCACGGGCAACCGCAATGAGCTTAACTTTTGTCTGGTGGTGATTACGGAGTTCGAGGAGGTATAAATCCCTCCAACGTTTCCACATGTGAGCAAGTTGTTCTTGAAGCTTTTGATAGTACCTGACTGCCTCCTGCTTGTTTGAGATGGTTGGCATATAGTCCTCGTCCTTCTCCTCATACTGAGGATGAATGAGGTATATGTTCGCGTTTTGGACGAGGAAGTCTATCGGCCGCAGGACCACTGAATCTTCTACTGTGCTTCCAGGATATGTGAGTGGTCTTGAGTTAATCACTGCCTCGAACTCGGTAATGTACGTGCCAAAATCCGCTTCTGGTTGCGGCCTCCGATTGAATGACTTCCTTAAGACGTTCTCCAACATTCCAATGAGTCTTTCGTAGAAGCCACCTTTCCAGGGGGAAAGTGGTGTGATGGATCTCCACTCAATTTTTGCGTCTGCGAGGTGCTTCCACAAAAGCGTGTTCTCGCTGTCAGTGGTGTCTTGTAGCTTGTTTATGACTTCTTTGCCGGCTGTGAAGTTTGATGCATTATCTGACAAAATATAAGAAGGCTGTCTTCTTCTTGCTACGAACCGCCGTAAACGTTTGATGAATTGTTTTGTGCTCGTGTCCTTTACCGTTTCGAGGTGGACTGTCCGTGTCGCCGTACACGTGAATAAGCAGACCCAACGTTTCTGTTCTTTGTTCTCATTGTCAGTGTCGACCACCTTAAAGTGCCCTGCGAAGTCGATGCCAATATGGCTAAACGGTCGCGAGGGCTGCGATCGACACTGCAAACAGTTACGTAAGCATTTTTTCACAGATTGTCTTCCTCTTGGAATCCAATATTTTTGTCGTATGTTTGCAAGTGTTGTGTTCTTCACTTGATGACCACATTGTTTGTGGTATTGCTCTATGATTAAGGAAGTGAGCTGGTGCTTGGGAAGTAGAAAGATTGGTTCCTTTTCGTCTCGTGAGAGGTATGTGTTATCGAATCTTCCTCTGCATCTGACAATTTGATATTCATTACGATGTCAGGGGATAGAAGTAAAGTAATGGGAAATAGGAATAAGACATGGAAGATAATGAGTTAAGCTATTTCTGGGATACCCGGCTGTCACCGGCTGTACCGGCTGGCCGCCCCGGCTGGCACCATTAATCACGGGGCGAGCTTTACACCGGGGAACTAAAAATCGGAACGCGTTCTGTCTCGCCTACCCGACGAACGCGAACTCTCTCGGAAGGCCCAGGCGTTCTGAAAAGAACGAACCCACGCATTAAACACTCTTGCTCCAGCCTCCGGCCGCATAAAAAGAAGATCAGGAGTGTTCGCGCGGCTCTGGTCCCTGGGCTGGTGGATCTTCCTTCCATTCTCCTGGTTTATTCATCATGGGCCTCGTTTTCTCTGGAGGGCTGAATTGAGACGTCTGTATCCATTTCCTCTTTGTCGTGTAAATGAATATTGTAAATTCGTGATGCAAATGAACGCTCGTGACTCTGTTTATGTTATCTCAAAACTAGCTGATCTCCGCCACACTATGAAAATAGAGTACAATTCACAAAGGGTACATTTAAAAATGACGGGAGACTTGCGTATCATATGGAGGTCCCGGCTCCGAATTCTCTGGATTCCTTTCACTATTCTCTCTGCTCTAAATTCCTCCGGACCATTTTTTTCTCTTTTCTTGATTATCCCTTCACCACTTTCCTTTTTATCTTAATCTCTCAAAATACCTTTCTCTAACCTTTATAAATACCTATAAATTACTTAAAAATACCAACAACCGAACGTTTGAATTTCCTCTTCTTATTTAGCCAAAAAATCGTAATTCTTTCTCTTCTTCAAATCAGCTGTAAAAAAGTTTTAATCCAATTCTCGATTATTTTTTTGATTTCTTTACGCTACGAGACTGACCAATGCATGCTTTTTTTCAATTCGCCCGCTCTTCTACTTTCCTCCTGATTCCTTTTCTTAGAACCGCTTCTACCTTTTGAATAAATTTGCAGACTCTCTATACCACTTGGTATAGACTCAAACGGGACTGCATATTCCTAAAACCTCAGCAATCAACTTCAGCGCCGGACTCCTTTTCACTATCACGCAAAGACGTCCCACGTGAACATTTAACTTTAATTTTGATCTTCTTTCAGGAATCGCCATTTTCCCCTTGCTTTCTGTGCAGGAATTTCAGAGGCCCATATTACCCTCGCCTGGCGAAAGGAAGATCAATATCCCGGAGCCACCAGTCAACGGGAGTTCATTACTCGTTGTCTGAGAAACCCCGACAACCCAACACTAAAGCACTTCTCATTTACACTCCTTCTCAAATCCAAATTTAATTCTTCGCAATCTTCCTTCTTTCACTTTCATCAAAATATATAACACTGGTTGCTACTGCAACCACACCTAGCACTCGCAATCGATTCCCCAGAGTCCTCTACAAAGCCAAACAAGCCCTCTAAGAAAGGAAAATTCCCCCAAATCGTTTTTTCACCAACAACACGCCGATTTTAATTACTTCGTTCTCCTGAACCATTTCGCCGTAAATTTGGCCCAATAAAACGTAAATTTCAAAGGTTTCTTAGCATCCCCCTTCAAGACGAACCAAGCGACAGGCGCTAAATTTCTCTTGAAGACATCGTCTTGTACCCTCCCAGGCCTAAAACGAAACAATCGAAACTAGGAGAAAACAAACCCGGAACTTCGGCGGACCAGACCTCGACAACGAAGAGCGAAGAACCACCAGCCCCCCCCCCCCTCCCGCGCCCGTTGAGGAACTACCACTCGGCGTTAGATCAGCGGCACTATCTAAACGCTCCCTTTCTAGCCCTTCGGACATTGACATCTACGAAGAAATTAAAGGACTAGCCGGGGACGACCACAATATGGTCAACGAGATACCAGAAGCTTTTGTAAACCAGTCAATCCCATCCATCATGACCTCTGAAACAGCACCAATTAACCCTGCGGAACTGTTTATTTCAAGCCGCTTGTTAGATGGCCGCATCGAGAAATTCACCGGCGTAGACGACCGAACATTTGAAGAGTTTCTAGATGACTACGCAGATCTGGTAGAAAGCTTCAATATTAATCAGCAGCACGCCCACGTTCTCTTACCCCTGTACCTGGAGGGAATGGCAAAGCAAGTGTACCGCTCCCTACCAGTCGCTATTAGATCTGACTGGGCAGCCCTGGGCAACGCACTAGCCACAAAATTTAAGATCATGGCCGATCCAAGCAACAAACGCGACGAACTTTTACACATGCGTCAGGGAAAGGACACAGTCCAAGAATTTGCCGCAAAAGTTAGAGCAAAGGCTAAAGCAGCTTTGCAGGAAGAGGCAGAATCAGCCATCCCTAATCAACTCAGAATAGATTGCTTCATTAAAGGACTACGACCTGAAAATCGCCGCGCAATTCGCCGCCTACCCGAATCACTGGATTTTGAAGTGATTCTGTCCTACGCTGAGAAAGAGTACCGTTTACAACAACAGGAACGCCTCGAGGAAAGTAACATACTAGAAGGCCTTAACTCACTAGCCGTTAGTAACCAAGTAGACAAACTGCAAACGCAGGTTAACAATCTAAGTAGTAATCGCAATAACTTTCGTTCCGAAGCCCCTAATAGAGGATCCGCCCAACCACCCCGTCGACAAAGCTCTTCTCGACCATGGTATACCCGCTTCCCCAATCCGTTTAGAAGGAACCAACAAACAAACCGCCCAACTCCTAACAACCCCTTCAGAAACCCTTCTAATAATAATAATTCAACCCAATATAACAATAGACCACCTCCTCAACGTAACGACTTCAATTCTCAACAGCAATCATATAACCCACCCCAGAACAGACGCTTCCAAAACAATAATAATCGAAACCAAAATTACAATACTCTGCTATCGCCGCCTCCTCGACAACTGGCTGCTCTGCTACCCCCACCTCCTCGACAATTGGCTCGGGCTGAGCGACCGCAACCTCAGCATCAACCACGGCACGGCTCGCAGCGGCGCCTGGAATCAAAACAATACTATCACGGCAAAATTTTATTTTTTTAATATGAAAAACTTACGTCTACGACGCATGATACAGATGATCCATAAGATTTCGAAAAAAGCAACGACGAGCCCAATGAGCATCCAGACTAAAACACAACTACTACATGTATGTATTCCAAAAAACCACCATAACCAAAATTTTCTAGTTTAATTAACTCACCAGCGAAAAAACGCCACACGGCGCAACTTCCATCGGATGCTTCCACCTCCAGCTCCGGTTCACTCGCACAGTTTTCGCTCACGTTCTCGTCATAGCAGAAACAATTATAGTCGGCTGTCGTTTTATAACACACGCCAGATTCGAAGCAGCGATCTTTGCAATACGACCGGTCAACAGAATATAAGACGTCACCCATAATTACCAGTCTGCAATACAAAAACATATCATGTAAAATGCAGCATCAGATCATTTATCACGACCAATAAAAGAATAGGACCATAACTGCGCAGAACCAGAATGGTCGGTCCAACCGACATGACCGACAATGGAAAATCGATCCGCCCGCCACCTTGCCACTCAAAAATTTCAACATACAGACAGGGGTACCATATCATGAGAAACGCACGTGAACACGACCGGACTAATCGTAAGATCAGAAGATGGCGAAATACTATCTCTTCTCAAACCACTAGGAAGTGTAGACAAAATACCACCGTTCAAAAGTATCTCCTTTTCAGTGCGTGCTATATGCTGAAAAGATAAGTATTCACCCCAGAGTGCTCTATTTTCAACATGGCTGATCGAGATGTCGCACCACTCCACCAATCACAGTACGGCATGCGTTTTTAGCACCAGGTCAAGGGATAACAGTCCCCAACAACCGCTCGTCCTAAGACATCGCTCAATGTCTTTATCCCTAACAGGCAAGACATTCTCCCAAAACGTTGCCGGCTGCTCCCGCGACCACGGGTCCTATACCATGCGCCTGTACAAGCTGATTAACCGAAGCTGCGTGTTTATCATCGGAACCAGCTCAAATGGACAATCACTCGTGGTAATACAATCCCAACCAGTACATAGCAGCACTTATGCTTAATTCCTACACATGGATGGTATTGCGTCTACATCCTAGATAATTTTTCGAAAAATACACCAACTTCTCTTCCCAACCGACGTCATCACGTGCGATCTCTGGGAAAAACGCTGCGCATAATTTTTACACACTTCCCACTCTCTGTCAAGTAATTTCTACACAACTGCACCTTTATTTCCCCTTTCCTTACTTCCACACACGTCACCTAAAGTAATATGCTTTTTCAAAATAATTCCCACTCGTTTTTTCCTTTTGTTTTCTTTCTTTCCTTTTCCTTATTTCATTACTACAAACAACAACATACCACATACTTGCAGCTTACCTCTATCAACAGCGCCCTCATATCTCCCACAACTCCGCCGACGTCCACTCCGACGTACCATGCAACAACACATGCTCTCGCCGGCTCGACCAACGTCTCTGCAACGAATCAAATTGGTTCCGGGGACCGGAACTCGCGAGAGGCCGGGGATGTCAGGAGATAGGAGTAGAATAATGGGAAATAGGAATAAAGCATCCCATTAAAGATAATGAGTTAATCTATTTCTGGGATACCCGGCTGTCACCGGCTGTACCGGCTGGCCGCCCCAGCTGGCACCATTAATCACGAGGCGAACTTTGTCCCGGGAACTAAAAATCGGAACGCGTTCTGTCTCGCCTACCCGACGAACGCGAGCTCTCTCGGAAGGCCCAGGCCTTCTGAAAAGAACGAACCCACGCATTAAACACAGCCTCCGGCGGCATAAAAAGAAGATCAGGAGTGTTCGCGCGGCTCTGGTCCCTGGGCTGGTGGATCTTCCTTCTATTCTCCTGGTTTATTCATTATGGGTCTCGTTTTCTCTGGAGAGCTGAATTAAGACGTCTGTATCCATTTCCTCTTTGTCGTGTGAATGAATATTGTAAATTCGCGATGCAAATGAACGCTCGTGACTCTGTTTGTGTTATCTCAAAACTAGCTGATCCAAGTCATCCCGTCTCCGCTACACTATGAAAATAGAGTAAAATTCACAAAGGGTACACTTAAAAATGACGGGAGACTTGCGTATCATAACGAGAAAGCTGGAGTGATTTATGTTTCAGTATGACAGAATTATCGATCGACTTTTGCATCAATCTGATAAGCGCCGCTTCGGCGGCAACGGTGTCTTTTAGATGAATAAGCGCTAGTGGACGTTCATGGTGAACTTGGGAGATCTCTGGGATGTGTTCTCTAACGAGGTTTTCGTTGTTCGGCGATAGTTTGTCATATATTTTAGCGTAAAGGAATTTCAAGACGAACGCTGTGATTCGTTTGAGTCTTGATAGGTTTGAAATGGAGAAGTTGATTATAGTTTCTCCAGGAGTTTCTTTCTCTTTTGATTGCGTGAGAAGCGAAAGCTGTGGTACGGGTGTTGATCCGTTTTGTTTGTTTGGATTTATTCCTGAATCCCACTGAAATTCATCTCCTAAGAAAGGACGTATGTCCCGCAATTGGAGGAAAGAAGGACCTTTCTAGCAAATGTGGTTTTTGATTTCTTCGCGACTGAGGCCACGTGTTGCACAGTTTGCTGGATCAAGATCCGTTCGTATATAGTGCAGGTGTACATTCATACTGTTTTGTCTCCATTTCATCAGGATGTTTCTGATTTCCTTGAGTCTGTTGGCGATGAAAATACCATGCTTTGCGTTGGATTGAATCCAATGCAAGCTCATTTGAGAGTCGCTGTATATGAAAACGTGTTCCACGTTTATGGGTAGTTCCGAAAGAACAAAGTCTGTTAACCGAATGCCGCACAGCAAAGCTAACAGGTCCAATCTTGGGATGGTGACGTTCTTGTTGTTTGATAGGTGCTAGTCTCTGCCTTGCGGGAAGAATCGAGCTGTCAACTGTCGGCTCGTCTAATGATCGTATATATGCTACTGCTGCATACGATCTCGATGATGCAAAGTGTGGATCTCATGGGTCGATTTGTGCGAGCCAACGTGTCGTGGTAGGGTAACGGTATAGCCTGACGAGGAAAGACAAATGTTTTCCCACTCTTTCTTGTCGTCTTGGTCTAACGGGGTGTCCCAACCATAGGATTTCTTCCATAAGTGTTGAACAAATAATTCGGCGAGTAACAAAAGTGGAATGAAGTAACCCAGTGGGTCAAATTCTTATGTTTGGACTGCCCTACGGTCCAATTTGAACTCATGGTTCGCCCATCACACAATAGACTGTGCCAACAAAGCGTTTATTGACTCTACCGAGGAAAGGAAAGAATGAGCTAACTACGAGACAATGACCTTCTTCAAGCTTGCGGCCAGCCGCACCGTGCTAAGCACGGGCAACAGCAATGAGCCCCCAACCGCCCCGCGGCGGGTACTTCGATGCGCTGCAGCATCTCCTGTAGGCTTGGGCATCAGATGTTTTCTGCTGCTTTTCGATGACCGGACTGTCTTGCGCGGCCAGTCTGCGTTTGCGGTCCTTAAAACAAAGATTCAGTCCTATTCCGTGAAGCGGAACAACAATTCATTACAGGTTGAGACCTACCAAGTATTTTTCGTATGCTCTGATGCGTGTCACTTTGTCGCTGATGGCGTCCACCTTGCTCTTGATGCGCTGCAGCGTCTCCTGTAGGTGCTCGGGTAGAAGCGGTCGTTGATGAAGTTGCTGTTCTTACTCATCGACGGCTGGCTCGTGAGTGACTTCTCGGGCTGGGCTGCCGTGGTTGGTCGCTGCGTCGACGTTGACTGGCGGAGAGCCCGACATGAATCGAAGTTCGGATCGTGGCTGGAGCTGGCCACTTCCTGGCGACTGCAGTCAGGGTTGGCAACCCGACCATTGTATACCGTGTCAGGGAGGGAGCGTTTCCATGGACGTGTAAAGTTATTAGGCGGGCTTCGAGGCTGTGTACCAGCCAGTACCCGCATTGTACCGTTTGCAACGCCGCTATATTCGTCCAGTATGTTAGAAATTCTCCGACGAGGAATTGTGGTGCCTCCCTGTCTTGGAGCAGTGTCAACGCTTCCTGGTAGATCGAGAGGATCTGTGCCAACTTAGTTTCCAGATGTGCGATGATGTTCGTAACGCGATGTCTGTGCGTTCGCAGTATGTGATACGTATCGCCGTCATACCTCGTAACAACCAGTGGGGTGGAGAATGTACCGTACTGATCGAGTACCCTTTTGACTTTATTGACTTGGAGGGTTAATCTTCGTTTGATGTGCCCGACTGCCAGGACAAAATCGTACTGCGCTGACATGAGTGTTCTCGTACGTCTTAGTGGAGCAAAAGCGGGAGGTGGATTATATATACAGGGTGCGCCATAAATATGGTTACACTTTTTCGCACGACATTTCCCCCCGTTCCTGGTGCTATTTTTGGGCGCTTCATTGTATCCATAAATTCTCCATACAATTTCGAACCTACACGAAGATTTTCTCATCGCTACATTGGTTAATCCAAAAATGGTTGAGGCTTGTAGCCAGAGAGCTGCAATCTCGCAGCTCACAAGGAGTGGACATTCTGTATCGGACATCGCTCGTCTGCTCCATTTGCACAGGATGACTGTCTATCGTTGCATGAAGTGTAACTCCCTGGACGATCGTCCTCGCTCTGGACGTCCGATATCCTAGCTACTAAGCGCTTGCAAAGAATCGTGAAGAGCAGAATCGACTGAAGTCCAAGCCGATGCATGACAAAACTGGCAGCCAAGTTTCAACTACCGGCTACAACGATGAGACGAGTTGTGCGGAATAAGCGTAGACTGTTTCCCTACAATTCCCGTCAACGTCATGGATTAACACCTGCGCATAAGGGAGGAAGAAAGAAAAAATGTCGTGGACTCCTAGCGCGCGCCGAGCACTGCACGACCCTCTCCACTGACGGAAAACTTTTTCTATCCAACAGTCGTACAACCGCCAAAACAAGTTGATAATGGCTTAAATAAGTGAAGATGCCAACATGAAAGTAAGAATCCTCCAAAGGTAGTCCCACCCAGCTTCTCTGATGGTTTTGTCAGGAGTTTGCGTCACTGGATGGAGGCCGCTGGTTTTTGTTGACAAGGGAGTCAAGATCAACAATGATATTTTCCTCAACGACGTTCTGAAGAAAGAATTACTTCACTGGGCTCATAGTCAACTCGAAAGTTCAAAATGGACCTTTCAACAGGGTGGTGCACCTGCACATAGGTCGAAAAATACGCAGGACTGGTGCGCGAGGAATCTCTTCAATTTCAGTGCGGTATCTGAGTGGCCGGCAAACTCACTAGATTTGAATGTTATGGACTATTGCGTATAGTCTTTTCGGAGGAACGAGCTTGCTCTAAAAGGCACACCACAATTAAAAGTCTGAAGTCTTCCCTGGGGAAAGCGTGGAAGGAAATTCCACAAGAAACCCCGCGTGTAGCCATCAACTCCTACCGTAAGCGTCTAAAAGCTGTTATTTGTGCCCAAGGAGCCCATGTTGAATGAGAGTTGTACTTCTTGTTAACTATGTTGTCAGTAAATTGGTAGAGCAGTTTCATTGTTTTCCGATCACTTTCTCGTGTGTTATTCATTTTTTATCGTGTAACCATATTTATGGCGCACCCTGTATATATACGTGTCCCGTGTACAGTCGCCGTCGACCGTAAAGTTGAAGTGTGGGAATGGGAACTGTGTAGCTAATTTACCGTTGGAACGTTTGTTGGCAGACTCTGTATGAGTAGCTAGTCTTGTCATTAGTGTGTGAAAATTCGGAATATGGGATATAACTTGTGGATAATAATCCTGCACAGCCTTGTTACCATGCGGAGAGGGAATCGTATGATTTTGATCCACGTGAAAAGGAGCAGAAAGGGTGATGTGTAACTTAGGAGTTGAAGGAGAGTGCTTTGCTTGGACCATTTGAGTTTTCCTTCATTTGGAGACTGACCTGCTGTGGATAGAAGGCACTTCATTGTTAGTGAAATGCTGAACATCAATAGGAGGATAACGATGACAGAGTAAAGGAACATGCTCTTGCATATGTCAAATAGATGACCAATGTCCGGTAGGTCCAGCTGAAGTGAGCTGTCTCGGTCGGTGGCATTGATCCATTTTTTCATGTAACGGACTATCGGTTGAAAGCCATTCACGTAATTAAGCGTGCCCTTGAGCTGAAAGATGGTACTCCCGTGACCACAGAATGCAGAACATGTTTCCATGATTCTGGCTCTATTGAAGGATAAACGGATGAGGTTCCTTACTCCTTTAGCGGAGCAATGGAGCGGGTATGACTGAGTTGTGCATTTGACCTCCACCGTAGCGTGCGGTATGCTAGAGTAACATGTTATATGTGTTTGTGCACCTTTGAGACAGTTGTAGCAGCCCTTCAATTCTGCCGCTTGTATCGTGCAGCTAAAACGATCAACGTGTTCTTTGATTCTGTTTATGTTGTGTTGAAAGACGATGGACAGCTCTGCGGAGACTGCGCTCGTACGTACCGTTGGAATGTCGTTGTGTTGACCTTCTGTGAGGACTATCGTTTGCGGCAACTGTAGCGGTAGTGTGTTTTGTAGCTGCAGTAGGTCGGAGACATGGTTGTTCCTACAGTAGCAGTTGACGTAGTCTTCAGCAGGTTGACACTTGCAGGTGTCCTTTATTGAGCACGAATCTGTATTGTTCCCGTTCGGTATCGACGGATTTGTTGTGCATGCGAAACTGAAGGTTGTTTCGTCGTGAAGAAAAGACGTTGTTGTTCCACTGCTAAGAAAACGTTTGTTCAATAGAGTCAGTGGACTCATGTGAACATTCGTGATTTCGAAGGTGGAGTTGTGGAGCCGTTGTTGTACGCGTGGGTTGAGCTCGATGCGATATGTCTGTGATGGCTGATAGTCATTGAAGTAAGTGACCGCTATCCTGATTGTTTCTTTCCATGTTGGACATTCGAACACCTGGTAAGTAGCGATGTCGCTAGGTACGTGATATACTCTGTAAAAGAGGCATCCTGATGAAGGAAATCCGCAGGAACACCCAAGTCCGCCGCATGATTCGCTGCAGTAGGTGATTCCTGTGTAGTTGTTGGCGATGTCCAGTTCGTCCAGTTTCGTATCTGGTGTGACTTTAGCACATTTGAGACCTGCGCAGGAACCCATATGAGGGCATCTTTTGCTATATTGTACTCTGACTTCCTTGTTCCGGGTGTAGTACAGAGTTACTTGAATTCCTTCCGTTCGAGTCACCGATAAGAGCTGTGTTTTCAGATATCGACGGCACGCGACTGAGATGACGACACCGAGAGGACGATACAAAAGCCAAGGGGTCGAGCTACACGGGGAAGAAGACCAGCCTGCCAGCCGAGAGGTCGAGAGGAGCCAGCCTCGCCCACACGATTCCACTCCTACATATCATTCTCTGAATGCCTTATGTTACCTTTCGCCATTGATCCTACTAGCCTTGTCGTATAAATGTACTCATAGTCTGACACTAATAAATCGTTAATTGCCAGACTTATACTGGTAGCAGCGAGGCTTTCAACCAGGCGCCCTCGAGCTCTCTGTTCGCCCGCCCGACTGGGCAATTTTTGGACACAGCTGGCTGGTTTTGCGACGGTTTCTGCCTACGGTTAGTTAGTACGCGCGTTTTAGTTAGTTTGTACGATTTTTCACTTTCACAACAGCTCAAATGCTTCTGCGATTTTTGCATACTGAAGATAGGTTTCCGCCCATGGGCAGGTAAGTGATTAGTGGTGGAGAATGGCTCCCGCCGAATGAGGAAATTGACCCGGTATCGGAGGAGACAAGTTGAGATGGTACCTTGTCTTATAGCTTCGAGCATGGTTTTTCACGGTTCGCCTTTGTGATCACAGTCTTTGTGAGCGGACGCGAGGGTTACTGTAGTTCTCAGGCGCCATCGGTGACGGCGACCGCTAATGCCAACTTTTTCGCTGGAATGTCGGGGAATCACAACTCACCGGCGTTGCGGTCGCTTATCAGCGAGCTTTTCCTCGTCTCGAGGAAAACATCGGGCGATTGTTCAGCATAGTTCGCATCAATAGTGCAGCGGCTGGGAAAGGCTTCGGTATATAGGCCTCACCAGCGAAGCAGGGGATATCCCGGTCAGCTGTACAGTTGATACGTTAATCCCAGTTTCTATCGTTCGTCTTCTTTAAGGGCTTCTGCCCAACTGCCCGACACAAGCTGGAACACTGGGAGGACCTGTTAGACACCGTGCTCGGGGAGTTAGCCGACGATGCTCCACTTCAAGTTAGGGACATGAAGCTTCTTCGTGACGCTACTTCTTCGGCTATTGCTCGAGTGTGGTCAGACTCTTGTGTGGTGTCATTCCTCCTGAGCCAGAAGATTAATAAAGGCAACGGGGCCTTAGCGCAGAAGTTGAGTGATTCGTTCGCCCTGGTGGGCAGGCCTCTAGACATCTTGCCAACGATTTCGATGTTGGACGTGCCCGGTCCGAAAGTGACATCATTTTCGGGATCGTTTGATCAGGGCCCTCAGGTTTCGCTATGGTCGCAGCGCCTACAAGGCGCTATGCGGATGCCCGCCATAGTCCGAATCGGCGATCTGGTAGGTTCACTCGTTTTCTTCTACTATTAATCGTGGTGCTTCACGTCCTCGCCCAGTTCAGCGTGCGCGTCCGGAAGTTCGGGCGTGTACCGTCGGACCCGAAGGCGATTTACCGGTGAGCGAGGCAGAAGCTTGTATTGTTCAATTAACTCTTTCTTTGCAGGAGCAGAAATCTGAGCTCGAGCAGGCTTGTTCGAGGGTTGCGGTCCTCCTGCAGAGGAATCAAAAACTTGAGAACTTGCTCTCTCTGCGTTCGATTCTCGCCCAGCGGCTCCCTTTGGTAGTGCAGGTATGATTCTTCCAGATATTCGATTATTATTTGTTTGTGTGTTTGCTTTACTTCTTACTCCGGGGTCACAAGCCCCTCCTGATGCGTGGCTCTGTCCTTCGGATGGTCCCTCTTCTATTTTCTTCGTGCCCGAGTCGTATAATTGTTCTGGGCTCGGGCCCAATAATTTGACACAGCTGGTAAGGCTCTCTCTTGACATTTTCGGCGTAACACTGAGGCTTTCCTCTCGCTGGCCTTTCTTTGCCGTACTGCTCGTCATTACTCATTTTTCGGTTAGCTTCTTCGGAGATCGTCGTGAGTCTCACTTTGAGATTTCTCTGCCAGTATCTTCCGATAAATCAAGCAGATGGTTCCCTACCATCATTGCACTCACGGAAAGCTGGATGAGCTTTGAGTTTCCTTCGGCTCCTTTTGCTTGCTGCGTGGATAATTTCTTAAGTGTCACTAATTGCTACTTGGTCCCCACATCTGTTCATGCTCGTCACGCGGACCCAGTGCTGCAATCGTCGACGGGCGATCTATCTTCTAGCGCCTACAGTGAGGGTACTTGTACGCTTCATGATGGCTCCGTTGTTATTTCGACGCCCGACCGAGAATGCTGCTACACTTTTCTTACTCGTATGTCCGGAGTTGCTGTGAATCGCGTTTGGCTTAGTGATCTGCCGATTGTGGATCGCTCCCCTTCCACATTGGTGGCACCACCCGTTCCGAAAGGTGACGTTCTTCTTCCTCTACTGTGGTTCTGCCCAAGAGTACGGAATCGGCAATCCCCTATTATGTCGTCAAGGCGGATTCGTCATGGAGCTCAGTTTGGACTCAAGCGGAGTAGTTGTTTGACGAAAGCGTGTTCGTAGCCCCGACCGTTTTTCTGCCTCAGCAATCCGTCAGACACACCTAAAGCTATCTAAAAGGATCAGCGTATCACAACAGCAGGTCCTCTCGTTGAACTGCCTAACGGTACGGTTCAGGAGCCTACGCAGCCGTTTTAGCATTGGCTTCGCATCAGGGGAGATAGCAAGTAATCCGTGCTCTCCCACCGATGACTGCTCCTCACCTAGCGACCCTTCGGCGATCAACTTCATAGACAAGGTTCTGGATCCACCTACTTCCCTGCTACCCGTAACATCACGGCAATCGAACCTTTGCATTAATCGGCATTTTATCAACTGAAACAAGCGTTAGTCAACCGGCCCTGTCTGACATTTCCCCAGAATCGCGAATTTATCTTGCACACCGATGGGAGTACGTCGGCTGTAGGAGCGGCCTTGC
Organism: Nippostrongylus brasiliensis; assembly: GCA_030553155.1. NCBI lineage: Eukaryota > Metazoa > Nematoda > Chromadorea > Rhabditida > Heligmosomidae > Nippostrongylus > Nippostrongylus brasiliensis. The sequence goes on from CP130733.1 coordinate 37,103,928, forward strand.
TTCAGCAGCAAGACCAAACGGCTACTCCGGCGCCCATCGGATTCTTTTGTAAAACCCTGTCCGCTTCCCAGTGTCGTTGGAGCCCGACGCACATCGAATTGTTCGCTGTGGTAAGTGCTCTACGGTTCTTCCGTCTCATCATATACCGTAACCATAGCCGAATTATTTCTAACCATAAACCTCTTACTTACCTACTTCGGCACCACAGAACTCACGAAAACTTGGCTCGTTGGATGGTTGAGCTGCAAAGCTACGACATCTCCATCGAGTATCTCAAGGGTTCGTGCAACATTGTCGCCGATCACCTCAGTCGTTACGGGAATCCAACTGATCGCTTCCTCGATGACTCTCCTTTGAGCAACTATCTTGTTGAGTTTCCCCGCTGTCTGGCTCAGCGCTCTCCTTCTCCAACCTCATCTTTAACGCCCCACCTCGTTCGGCCATATGATGTTCTGATTGAACAAAAGTCTGACACAACTTGCTCGGCGCTCATGTTTTCCCTCGAGACCGGAACATTCCCTGCAACGGTCTCCGAGGTTGATAAGGATCGATATTTAGCTCTGACTTCCGATTGCATACTTGGGGAACGGTTGCTTATATTACCAACCACCAGGACAGCCGGGTAGACCGACCCTTTTCATAGTGCCGCGCCTTCCCGAGCCGATTTCTATTGCGCTTCACTCTAATCCTTCCGCTGGTGGGCATGTTGGCTGGAAGAAGATACCTGCCAAAGTTTCTCGACGGTTCTTCTGGCCGTCAATGGAGGTTGATATCTTCAATTTCGTCCGAACATGCGAACCCTGTCAACGTAAAAGACCACATTCTCTCAATCGTGAAAAGCTTATCCCTATCGTCTCGGAAGCAGTCTTCGCTAAGGCCTTCTCGATCAGAATGGCCCTTACCGGCCCTCGGTCCGCAATAACAAATACATCCTTTGCCTAATAGACCACTTCACCAAATACGATGTGGCGGTCGCTTTGCCCTACTGCACCGCAGTTTCGGTAGCTCACGCAGTTGTATCTAATTTCATTCTCGCGTCTGGAGCAACGCCTGAATTGATTTCCGACAACGCTTCCTATTTTAAGGGAGACCTTCTCACGGAGTTGGGGCGGTTACTCCAAATTGGTCGTCACTACACAACTCCGTACCACCATCAGGGTAAAGGAATATGTAAGCGAGTCTTCCAGACCTTTCAGGAAATGCCGCGCACATACATCGATTCTGACCAACTTAATTGGGACGTGTTCCTTCCAGATTCCGATTTCGCGTACAATATATCCGTCCATCTCGATACAAATGAATCCCCATTCTTTATGCTGTTTGGTTGCGACCACGTTCTTAACATCGATCTCCTGATCAGGCACAAGACACAACAACATATTCCATCTGACACCGACCCCAGTATCTATAAAGAATCGCTTGACTCCTCTGTTCATGCCGTCTGGGCGTCGGTGGCCTCGTATAACAAGAAGCTTCGTGAGGCGATGGAGAATCAGTACGACAGCTACGGCAGAGACCCTCTTCAGGTCTCCGTCGGTGATCGCGTCTTTTTGCGAGACTTTGCTCCTAAACCCGGCCTTTCTCATAAGCTCTGTTGTCCTTGGCTTGTTCAATTCCGAGTCACCGCGGTCGACCCACTACATCTCACTACTGTCAGTGTCGCAGCTCCGCAGTCTAAACCCCGACGAGTTATATGAACCGGGTTAAACGCTGCTTCGCACCATCCGGTCCCGCTTTTTCTTCCACTTGGCTCCCCATCGAAGAAGAAAAAGCCTTAGATCTTTTGGTTTCGCCCATTCAAAATGTCACTGGTTATAATCACTGTGTGATAAAGCATGTTCCTTCTTCTCCCACTAGAACTCATCGTTATAATACTCATTTCAGGTCACGTCGTCCCTGTGAGCTAGGAACCAGCGGCCAAGCTGAAGTGAACGACAACAAGCCGTCAGCTCGGCCCAATCTTCTGACACACAACCCGCAGGTACGTTCATCATTTTTCGTCCTTCTCTATATCATCTTTTTATCGACTTTGTGTTTATTGACTGCCCAGGAAAGTCTCAACGGGCGCCGAATGGATCACAACGCCTCCGAGGCGCGGTACTGTCAGGACCTGGCTAGCGCTTCGATAGCCCACGCGATATCAGTTTCTAGCCTCGATACCCTCGTGTTCTATAATGACCAACAGCATCCTCTTGCCCCGTTCTCGGCTTCCTCCGGGATCGCGCTCCACACAGTTGATTCTATTCAGGGTCGCGAGTATGACATCGTCATCCTGTTGTCGACTCGTACCACTGGAGCCTTCCACGACGATCCGCTTCGTTTGAACGTAGGCCTGACTAGGTGCAAGCACGGGCAGTTTGTGTTTGGTCACCCGTCCTCGCTGTCTCTACTTGCGAACTGGTGTCCGCTCATGGACTGGGCATCTCGCTTGGGACTGATCGTCAACCTCAGCATCCTCCAGAGTATGTTTACTTAAAGCGAACAGTAATGGTATGTCTTCTGCCTGGCAGCCGAGAGGTCGACAGGAGCCAGCCTCGCCCACACGATTCCACTCCTACATATCATTCTCTGAATCGCCTTATGTTACCTTTCGCCATTGATCCTACTAGCCTTGTCGTATAAATGTACTCATAGTCAGACACTATTAAATCTGTAATTGAAAGACTTATACTCTAGTCACGGTAGGAAGAATATAGTTGCAGACTGGGACAACTGTAAGTTACTGTTTCTCGTTCTTCTTACAATTGTGACGTTCGACGGATGTTTCTAGCTTTGTTTTGTTTGCCTTTATGCTTCCGATGCGATCTATCAAACCACCAATAAAATGTTGTTTGACAAGGGTTACTGTTGTGTTCTACTCACCTATCATGGCGGTTGTATAGCTGTCGAAACGCAATTTGCCCTTGTCTATGCTCCATTTACTCGTGTCCATTTCATCGTCGATTACTGAATGGAAGTACAACAATGAAGACACGTGCTAGACGGAGCGTAATTCATGATTTTTACGTAATCCTACTATAAGATGAGCATCTAGCCGATTCACCAACCTTTCGGAATTCCTAAAAGGGCTCCGGATATGATGTATTTGTCGCTAATCATGAGACGATAGAGTTGTTCGCTAGAATGAAGACGATCTGTCTAGGTATAGAATGTCGTACGTGTTATGCCTGTTTGCCACGTTATGGCCGGTAGTGAAACTGAGGAACTGATAAGCTGAGAAACGCGGCGAGTCAGTCGAGTTCTACGTCAGGCAAAGGACGCCCGCTCCGGTTGCACCCCTCGCTTTTGATCCCCTCTCTCCATTTTCTTCAGGTTATCGAATTCTATCTCAAGAAGTTTTATTTTTTATTTTAGGCTCTCATAACATTTTCCGTTCGTTGTGTTGTCTTTCACTCCGTGCTTTAATGAATCGTTTATAATTAACGTGTTGTTCCCTCATTTGGGTCGTTAGAAACCTAACGTACGACGCTTTCCTATGGTGGAGGCTTTACCTGTAAATCCAGTCTTCGACATAGTAGCAAACATCTGCCTCGATACATACTTCTTCTCTGAAAACGGCGTTTTCAATGAACTTGTTCTCGGTTCACCGTCACTTCATCGAAATTGAAAATAAGATATTAACACTCTACACGTACAAATGTCTCTTCATCCCATGCTTATTCAAGAAGCGTTGAACCAGTTTGTCATAAGCGACGGTTCCAGGAGAGATCCGTTCGCAAGTGTCTGGAGAACCGTCGGGTTTCTCGCAGAAATCGGGCTCCGAAATCACAAAGCTCTAAAAGTAGATGACGATATGAGCCCTAGGTGTCACACTTCAAGCCTGTCCAGGTTAATGAACTAAATAGGTTTATGGTGCTTGGATGTTGTCCGTCAGCGACTAAGCTAGATGTAGATAACTGATAAAACTGATAAAATGTGAACTGATTTCTACGTTGACGAGCACATTGAAAACGCGCCGTACATTCATTCTCTAGTCAAAATCCTGGAGCAATGGTGGGTGCGTATTTGGCCTATACAACAAGTAGCGAGGGTAAGCCGCAGTACTAAGTCAGTGTCTTTACCTTCCCAGACAAGTCTGGTACCAATTTACCCGGCCCCGAAGGGGTGGAAGGCTTGGCTAGCCTGGGCGAGGATAGGTCGCTCGACCATGCGGGGTTAGTAGCGCTCGTTACCAGAGCACGTACGCCCTCAGTAAGGCTAGTTAGTAAAAAGTGGAGAATACTGAACCAAATTAGCGTAGTGGTGAAGTTCGGTGAAGTTTTTATAACTCTAAGAAATCTGCCGAAGGATTCCAAACTTACCAGGCAGATAGTAAGGTGTTGCTGATAGTTATTTTGCATAGATATAGTAGCGGAATAGAGGAGAGAAAGAAATGAAGTTGATGAGTATAGGAGAGTGAATAATACTAGTGGAGGAAAAGACAAAAATAAGCACAACAACGTCGTAGTTAAAATATTTCAAAATTTCAGTTCTTACCTCTAGTAACAGTAAGCCGATTAAAACTCGGTACAAATTTGGTCGAAAACGCATAGACGAGGAATCAGCACCGGTCAGCCTACTGGACAGAATATGAATGAGCTACCTTATAATTTCTAATTCAGGTTTGGAGCTAACCTGGTAGCTTCTGTTAGTTCATGTTAAACTTGTAGTAAGCAACGTTTCTCCAAAATATCCTCGCCAGCCTCTTTCATTTATTTCCGGCATTCGGATGCAAAATTTCACCTTTGCAACGAAACGACGTTACAAATGGGGCTGCCATCAAAATTAAAGGACCAGAAAACTGGGTGGAGAACTAAGCTGCTCAGTTCATTCATCGTAGTACATAAATATTTTCTTCAAAATTGAAAGCATATTTGTTCCCCATGCTCGTTTCGAAAAATGGGTCCTCTGCTTCTACATTTAAGCACAGTTTCTTTGAGAAGTGTATCCATTAGGTTGTTCTGTGAAACGACTTTCACTTTACCAATCGTACAGAGCGTGTTAAGAACAAACAGCACAAACACGATGATAGCTATGTATTATATATAAGCTTTAATGCGGAAAATAGCAATTCGAAAGAAAACATAAAATAGGCAAGATTTAACAAGCACAGCTGCTGTTAACCAACGTTAAACATTCGGCTCGAAGGCTCTTATTGATCACTATTGATTGATGCAACTCGGTTTCCGTTGTGGTGCGTCTTGAAGTTGAGAGATTTTACGACGAAGTCCTCTCATTTGCTCCAGGGCGTGTTTGTGACCGATTTCGAACGCGCCTTCGAACACTTCGTCCAGGCCTTCCTGCAAGAAAAACTGATTACAGATAGGGTAAACTATTTACTGATTAGAAGAACTGATAAGGTAGACAAGAAGAAAAGGAGGCATTATTTAAATACATGACAATGCATGCAATTACCAGTTAATTGATAAAACCGTAAAGGTAAAAGATACGGTAAAAGGATCGACGTTGATCAGTTCCTAGGGTTCGCGCCGCCGTATTCGAGGACTATTCGTAGTCGTAGATGTAATGAATGCGTATTTGGCCTATACAGTGACTTGCAGGGTCGGTATACGAAGTCATCAGTGTCTTAATCTTCCTGGACAAGTCTGGAAGCAATTTACCCCGGAGGGATGGAAGGCTTGGTTTGCCCGGGCCGGGATCGATCGCTCGACCGTACGGATGTCAGTGGCGCCTCTAACCAGTACGCAGTCTCGTTGGGAAAAAGCAATACTGTGTAATGTCAAAAATGGCGACGTTATTGTTCTCTAGTCGTGTTGAAGCTTTGTTAGCAGTTGTGACGTAAACCGACCCAGATCGCAGAATTTTCACGTCTTTTTCAGCGTTCAAAAACGTTCAAACGGAAAGTCAGTCAGGAATTTTGGCAACTCTTCTGATAGTGAAGTTCAATAGCTTTAAAATGTTATAAAACGCATAATTAATGTAATCTCATCCGTTGGAAAGCATATGAAACCAACTTAAACTGAAAAAACGACAGAACTGCTTAACCTTCACAAAATCGATTCCTCATACCTAGAACAGTCATGTTTCGGTTTCACATACGACCGGTCTCGTTTCTTCAATTTATTTACGTTTTGTGGGATTGTGGAGTAGATAATTATTGTATAGCATGTATATAAATGGATAAATCAACGAATCATAATCTGATCATAATCTCACCCCCGTCACTTCTGAGCACTCCAAATACTTGCTGGCGCCTATTCGCCTCGCGAACGACTCTGCTTGATTCAGAGACATCGGCAAACAGCTCGTGTCCGCTAAGTTGGAGCTGTTAATAATCGAAAGTCGTTTCTCGATCTGAGTTCCAACAAGAACAAACGGTTTCCCACGAATGCGCTCAACGACGGCGTCTACGATCTGGAATCGATAACTGTCAGTAAATAGCTTGGTGATGTTCCTCCTTATGTTGGAATAAAAATAAGCTCCTTTGTCTGTTAGAATCGGTTTGAGTTGTTTAACCAGTCGTCTGTCCCTTCTCTTCTTTTCCATCATTTTCGTATTATACGGATTTTTGGTGTTTTTTTGTTGTAGAGAACATTTTGCTTGCATTGGTGAAAAAAATCACAGTCGTCTCATCTCTACAGTGAACACGAAAGAACTGCTCAATCGAAGGCGTTTCGCTCTGCGGCGTACGGCCAAGCATCGCAGTGCTCGGATTAAATTCGAGACCCAGGATCAGACCGCGCCTGAGTCACGATTTAGCTTTTGATCGGATCGAATGCCTTCAAGCAGTAGCTGTGGCGAGAACCTAACCACTACATCTGCCTGGCACATACTCGAATGTTTGTGGTTGTTGCCAGCAGGGAAAAAAGGGAAAGGTAAAGGTGCCGGCGTTGAACAGTATCCTAAGAACGCGCCGTCTCGTCTCACTCGTGCTCCATTCAGAATCGTTGATGCATAGTGAATAGGTATTTGGCCAATACAGTGACTTGTGGAGACCAGCCGCTATACCAAGTCAGTATCTTCTCTTACCCTAACAAGACATGATATAACCTGATATGTTTTACGCATCTTTAAGCAGAAGAATGAATCAGAAGAATGCAAAACATAAAATGCGGTACAAATAACACGACACAGGTATCTCAGTGCTCAAAAAGTCTCAATTCCAAAAAAAAAGCTGAAAGGGCGAAAGGAACACGGTTCAAGCGGAATGTCATTCCTAAGTGCAAGATAATTAGAGCACGCCCTACATGTGAAATTATCCAATCCGAGAGTTGACTTAGGCTTTCCGTATGAATTTTTTCAAGACTGGAACGAGTTCTTGAAACGTTCTTGTTCTTGAAATGTCAGTGTCGATAATTACTGTGAGCTTTTTGAATACAACACATACATCCCTTAGCCTACGTCGAGACTGCAGCGTGCTTAAGCATAAGTAGTTATTCCTTGTTTATGCTCTTGGCACTCTCGAATAAAAAGAGCTACCAGTGCGAAGTAATGGTTTTTTAGTGAACTTATTCTGTACCTTTTGAGTTGTTTTATGTATTTCCTTTCTGAGGTGAGAACAGTGAAGTGGAGCTTTCCACTATAGGCTTCACAAAAATTTTGTATGCTTTCAATAGCACATCCTTCTTTCTTGTGCTGAGAGCCTTGAAATTGGTTGATACCAGTTTACCCTACCCCTGAGGAATGGAAGGCTTGACTAACCCGTATCGCTGTGCAGCTTCTGTAAAGTGCACGCTATTTTGACAACCTGGAAAGTGGGTGGCGCACTACATTATTATTAGCCATCCTAGTCCTCGCCTTTACTTGACGACTCCTATCTCGTGACTAGCATCTTCAGCTGCAGCTAACTTCCCCTACGAATCCTGGCGATGATCTATGCGCTCGTAGGGGACACGCATCTAATTGGCTTGTGTCGTTCAGCGCACACGTCACCTGACGTCCCGTAATGGAATATTCATCAGAAAATTGTCGACCTATGTGTGCACGGCTCGGCGACCGAACCAATTGCATCCGTTTTGCGCTTTGTCTCGTATAGGAAAGCGGAAAGCCTGAAAGCTGAAGAGAGGTCTGAAGTACGATGAATGACATGCAAGCTCTTCACAACAGCGTCGAAGAGGTTCGAAGAGCTACGTTTGGGTAAGAGGTGAACTTCGACGACGAAGATAAGCATACTGGTATAATGGTGTTTTTATATATTTCCTTTGAGGCTCAGCTGCTCACATGATTTGCTTATTTGAGGTTTTGTTCTGAGTTACTGTTCTGAGTTTAGTCTTACTTTGTTTGGTTCGCTAGACCGGCGCACAGTATGGCGCATAAATAAATAAATCTTGTCCTTTCTGTTTTGCCACATCCTCGTAAACCATCGACATTTTATCTCGACGAGTATTTAGACCTACTGCTCCAACAGCCTAACACTCCAACAATAAGCCAAGGTTTCCGGGGCTTTTGCAGTGCTTGTCGGAAGGTCTAATAATCAAAGAATAATAGACAAAAAGTTGTATGTTAAAAACAAGGTGAGGGGAGATCTATTTAGGGTTCATTTCAATCACCTCGACAGACCGGTTTCTCATCAACCTTATCACCACTTACCGCCATTCCTTGATTATGATCTCTTTTCACCAGTGTACAAATGTGCATGTACATACATACAGTAGTTTGCGAAAAGGTACACATGTCACGTTGTCTTTTTGGGTGCGGATCGCTGAAACCAAAAAGAAATTCATTCTAGGTGAGAGTTTCAATAGCTCTTATTGAAAATACACAAATATGCGCCCTTGTTGGAAATTCTTAATCTATGGTTTATTATTGACTTAAAACTAAAATTCATAGCCCATAAGAGCAGGTGAATCATGCTCTATCAGAATATCACCATAGCCCATAAGACCAAGTGAATCGTGCTCTATCAGAATATCACTACTAGACAAGCAGGAGCTCAGTGGTTCCTGAGATACATTCATATAACTGCATTTGAAAATGGGTTTAAATTAAAAAAAAACTAGTAAGTCAACAAGGGCACATATTAGCGTGGTTTCAATTAGAGTTATTGAAACTGTAAACTGGCATAAAATTCCTTCTTGTCTCAGCGATCTGCACCCAAAAAAGAGAAGTGACATATCTTTTCGTAAAGTTTTGTAAACGGAAAATTGTGGGCTATGGCACACGATTATAAGGTGATAGGTATCCTAAATCTCAAGGAAATTCAAATTTAATGCGACTCATAGATGTTCAATTCTCGCTTAACTTCTTTTAAACCAGTCGTTCTTGCTGAGGGTTACCACACTGGAAAAAATTATTTACGTATTTTATTCTTGCAATGGAATGGATCAAATAAGCACATGTAATAATTTGACTCCATGTGTATTTTTGTCTGCGGGTTAGAAGGGATACTTCTGCTGTTAACTAAGAGCAGTATATACAGCAGTGTTTCAGTTTACCTTGTTGCGGAACCGCCCAAGTCAGAGCCTGTGGGAACAGAGATGAATTTGAGAAATTATTTTTCTAAGACGCAATAATTCGGAAAGGAGGGAAGATGATTCGCAGCGAGAAGAAAACACGGCCAAGCAGGCAAGCAGAAACGAAAGAAGAAATCGATAGAGATGATAGAGATAAAGAACAGTGTACAAGTTCATCACCCCAAGCTGCTGAGAAAAAAGCTAAGCAAATTCGAGGATAAACCCCTTACAGTTCCTGCATTTCTTCATTTTTGACGCAAATTTTTTCCAAAAAAAAAACCACTGTTAATAGCGCCTCACATGAAATGAAATAATGAAAGAATGGGTTAGCCGCTGAAGTGCCACTACTATCTTATACTCACCGTTATGCCGAGGTATGAAGACAGTTGTACTTGGATTGCATTGTCGACTTTTTTGTTTTTTTTTTCAATAATCTTCAAGAAATTTCGTCCGAAGATGTGATTGAAGAACTGACCATGTTCGCCATTTCCTCAACACTCGTCTTGCTGGCCACCGAAACGCATAGAAGAAAGACGTGCGGTTCACTGCCGTTCACCTCCAACGATGACGAATCAACAAAGACGCACTTCCAGCCGTTGAATGCGGTGACGATTTTTCTGCCCTTTAATAATTGCTAATTCGATTAATTACTAAAACACTAGAAAACACCAAAGGTATGCACCAAAGGAAAAACGAAAACACCAAAGGTTCCGGGCAGCAAAATAAGGAACATGACTGTGGGGTTGCAAACATTGGAGCCCAGAAGGAAGTGTAATGACCTCGTGAAGCTTTACAAAATTAGATTCAAATTGAATTACGTAGACCGTACGGTTCTATTCTTCCGGGATTCAGTAACTCGCGGCGGTGCATCAAACTTGGTTTTGCCAAGATTTCGATCGAAAGTGCGAAAAGACGTGTTTTCTTATAGATCAGCAATTCTATTAAACACATTTTTCAGGGCAAGCCCAATTCCTGTGAAATTACTTCTTTTCAAGAGGTTGGTTACATAGCTCTTACTCGAGTCGTCAGCTTAAACATGCCATTGGAGTGCTCTGGTTGTTGTGTTTTATGGTATTTTTATACTGTAATGCTTTATAATTTTGGTAATTTTACATGTTGTTCTATGTCAGGTAAATAAATGAACCCTAGAAAACCTTCATTATGAACAATTCACCTAGAAAATGGAAAGACTCACATCAGCGAAATAGGGCACACCAGAGAACGCGGCGTACTTCCTCATCATCAGCTCTTTTCCACATTCTTCATCACCTAGCACAACACATCTGACGATATCTATGTCGGTAAGGTTGACCATTGTGCCGTCTGGAATATTTCTGGCATTATCGAAGCTGAAGTGTTCGAAATCCACGGCCCGCCGAAAAAGGGCATCGAAACTATAGAAAGTGCACCGGAAGGGAGAAAATGAAGACTCTAGTACACAATACGACAATGTTCTTTTATCAATAGAATGACAGATTAGAGTGCCTATGGAACAAACTAATGACAAATTAACAATTGCACACTGTTGGGAAACAAAAGTGGTTAAATGAAAAGTGCCTATGAAGCAATTAATCTACAATGCAGAATAGCATATAACCCATGCAATATCAATCATAATATCATATCGTTTTATACAACGGAAAATTTTCTTTTTTCTGAGCTTTCATTCGATGAATTGGTTCAGGATGAGACATCATTTTTTTTGCTGTATAATAGAATGACAGATTAGCTATCAGAAAAATGACGAATTTTTTTCATGAAGCAACTAATCTACAATGCAGAATAGGTACTCATAATATCATCTCGTTTTATAGGAAGCCGAGAACAGGAAGACATCTTTGCACATATTTTTTTTCAAAGTTTCACTCACCGTGACATTACCAAAAAACGTAGAAGTTTTTTTTAAAACGCGGAATATATTTATCGTAGTGCAACAAAAAGTATGTCCTATTTTGCATTTTCCATGCTTATGAAAATGAGATGTAGGGAAAAGCTGCACCAAGTCCAGTAAAGTAGCAGGTGCCAAAAGAGGGGGTGGCTTATCTTAATGAAAGACATTATAGTAGAAACTATGTAGTGGTGGAAAAGAGAGCCCTTGAGAGCTCTGTAGTGGCACACTCGCCAGTTTCATGGCCACAAACGTATTCATAATGGAACCAGAGGTCTAGGTGTTTTATAGCACTTCTTTATAGTCGAACGATCTCAAACAACGTCAAACAGCCCTTTTCGTGGCGGGCAGTAAAACGAGCGGTGTTATATTTCTCTTCGAGATCGAAAAAAAGGCTTCCATTTGCAGCTTTCCAAGCTGCGTTAACAGGGAACCTCAGATCCAGATTGATGCTGAATCGGGTAAATCGACAAAGGACATTGAAGAGGGTAGAACAAACTAGAATGATTCCAATGATTAATTGTGAATTTGAATTTGCGGAAATGGAGTGAAAGTGCAACTACTTCTAGTGCACTAAACACTGACTCACAAAAACGCTTTAATAAAATTAGAACGGAAATCACTAGAAATAAAAGTAGAGCTACAAAAAGTGAAAAGAAAACTAGAAGTTTTCTTCTGAATCCGACAAACTTTCCCGAGGGTTTTCGCGAGAACGGCGAAGACGAGAGACTTCTGATTATGTCTCACATGTGACCGCCGCAATCGCCTCCCACGAAATCACCATAATTTGCAAATGAGTTGTTCTCAGAAGTGCTGCATCCTGGTAATCTAATTTGTGTTCTGCAACGAGAAAGGTTTGATTTCTCGCCTTTGAGCAGAAAGATGACGTTTTGGGTATCCGAGATTGAATAGGTTAGTTTGTTTACAAGGCCAACTCAACATTTTCACTGAGTGAGGGCGAGAAGTCAGATGCACGTTATAGTTCTTTACCTATTCAAATCTCCAGTTACTGTTATATACATACAGCACTGGACATGTCTTTTGATCACTTTCCGGAAAAGCCGCTTAGGAGCGTTCCAAAGCGGCTTTTTTGAATAACTCCCTCAAATGTCAACTATTCGTGAAAGGAGACACATTGTGAAGTGCAGCTGCCCGAGCTCTATCGTTTGGTATATAAATTATCCACACCTGAATTTTTTGAAATATTATCCCCTCAAATCTCGCCTGGTCGGCAACCAATTTACCCAACACCGGATTGATGGAAGGTTCGAGGTTTCTTTAAAGATAACGGTTGTACCGATCTTTGAATACAAGTCGATAGAGCTCGAGCTGCCGAGCTCAAATATATGTATATTTTTACATTTAATTGAGTTTCAACAAAGTTATTGGAAAAAGTCGTTCTGGAACGTTCCAAAGCGTCTTTTTTTACAAGTAATTAAGTTCCAACAAAGTTATTGGAGAAAAGCCGCTTTGGAACGCTCAAAAGCGTCTTTTTCGAAAAGTGATCAAAATACATGTCTGGTACTGTAGTACTTGAGAAAAACGTTGCAGTTGTACTGACTGGACTAAGGCTTTGAAAATACCGATAAAACCAGAGGAATCAAAAGCGGAAAGGCAGTTATAAAGAGCAACGGAGAAGAGTAAAGAAAGAACAGAGGAAGAAGGAAAGCAGACTGAGAACACTCAATGGAATTTAAGGCCTAATTTTCTCGACGAGAAACTCAACAGATCTCTCTATCTCTTCTACGAAGCATCAATCAAAGTAGCTAGACTTCATTCAACGTCAGGAACAATTTATACGATGCTGAATAGGTTAACTTGATTACTAGACGAAACTCCACATATCTGTTGAAAAGATGGAGGTCAGTCGTGGAGTACCCTGAGGGCACTTGACTGATGTCGGCACTTTTCTCAATGAAAAGCTCCAAAGGCTACAATAACAAGTTGAAAACTGATTTGGCCTATTCTTTTGAGTCTCTTTTCTTCAAAACACGGACGAAGCTGCTGTACTTCGGTCGGTTTCGAAAACATTCGATGGAAAAGGTTCATTGCTGTCCGTAAAAGTTACTTGTTATATTTAGCATGACCTTTTAAAGGGCTAAAACATTCTTTGACTCAACGAAAACACCGTCTCCTTCGAAACACAGACGTAAAACGTTGCACTTTAATGAGTTTTAAGAACACTCAAGCTAGACAGCAGGCTCAATGGGTATATTTAGCATGACCTCTTGAAGGGCGAAAACATTTTTTGATTCGACAAAAACAGGGGTCTCCAAGTTTCACGAATTTGGGAAAATTGTATATGGAGGGATAGAGCTCAAGCTGCTAAGCTCGAATATATACTTATTTTTTCAAAACACGGACAAGAGCTTTTGACCCTCGTTGGTTAAGCTTTTCCTCGTTGATTAGTTTTAAAAAGATCCAACTCAGATGACGAAGGTTTTTGTAAGTGAAATTCCTTCTCATTTAAGCATGACCTTCTAAAGGGCTGAAACATTCCTTGGCTTTTCCCTGGGAGAGCCGTAGTTGTTTTTCTGATTTTTTATCAAATGGAGAAAACCAAACATTCGATCTCCTGCCAATTTCTTTTTTGTTCTTCATTATGAATTGCTGAGCTCGGAAAAGTACAATGAATGGGACGCAAAGGAATAGTTCATGAGGCAATTCTGAGCACGGAAGTAAACATGAGTCAATATGTACTAAAAATATTATAGGTCAAAACGGGAAAGAAGAACTCACCGGAAATTCGCGGAAATTTTGATTGAAAAACCTCCAAATGTGGTAGTATCAATTGCTGCTGGGGTTAATTCACACTCGAGCCACTTATATCTCCTCGAAGGTCCGCCAAATCAAAAATTTCGGTAATTTCAAAATTTTTGTTCTAGAATTTTTTAAATATTGGGATTACGGAGAACTGGAGTCAATACGGTTGAAGAACTGGTATAAGTACGGTTCCATATATAAACAGGTAAACAAAGACCGAGAGGTTCCTGAAATAATGCTTGCATGTTTCTCGCAACAGCAAGAAGTATTTGTTGACTCCCCTTTAATGACCCCAATAAACACACCATAACCATCTTCGTATGTTTGTTTAGTGTTTTCCAAAAACAACTAGAAAACTTCCTTGTTGTGAGTGGAGAAAAGAAGGAAGCGTTGCTCAGAAGTAGGAAAGGTAGGAGGAAAAAGAAAGACACAAAATTGAAGGAAAACATAGGTACAGATCGGTGAAACCAAAAGGAATTTTATTCCAGTTGACAAAATTAGATACTAGAGGAATCTGGAGTCGAATGCCCTCCGCGTGTTCTAATCTTATGCTTCCGCATATCCTAGTTTGATGGTATTTTATTTGCTGGTTACTGATATATGAGTGTCTTGGAACGAAAATTCATAGCCTATAAAAACAAGCTAAATGCTCTATGACTTCAAGACAATAGTGGACCTATGGACCATGGATAGATCAAAATCTTTTCGCGAACTACTGTATGGACCATGGATGCATCAAAAGTCTTGTGAGAGTGAACCGTATCCTACACTTAGAGTAGCAGAAAAAATAAGGTAATGGATGGTGAACAAAGTGCAAACCTCTTTTATCGTCCAAAAGTGTTCATATGGATCCGAAAGTTAATAAAGATGGAGATCATACCAAAATTGTAAAAAAGGATGGAATAAAAATCGCAGCTACCTCAAAAACTTTTCGTAATTATAGAATGATATGTCGTATTTCTATAAAAAATAGAAGAGAAGAAAATAGTTTTTTTTCAGATGTTTGCTCGCGAAAAAACCCGAAGGTTTGTATGCCGCACATGTATTCCTCACCCCGTGCCGTCTATGTAGGGAAGCTGCCTTGTTGAGACAGAATGTGGAAAATAGGGTTGAAGAAGAAGACCATTGGAAAGATTCGGTATTGAGAGAAAAAATGAAGAAACGAAGTGTTCTTGCTCTCTCTAAACAGTATAAAAGTATGGAAAAGGAGTTAGTCCAGAATTGGGTAGCTCTCCTCTGGGATCGACAGCAGGGTCAGTAGAACAGCTCCCTAGTTCTCTTCTCTTTGAATGTCGGCATTGACGTTTAAATATTCTGTTGTTACTCTGCCGCCCAAGTTTTTAGGAGGTGTGTTTTATTTGCTCGTCATATTCATATTTGTTAAGATGAGCAATGAATCATATCTCTTAAATACGCTAACATTAAGTGATAGTTCGAGTGGAGAAAGGGCCTCTGAATACTACGAAGAGGTTGAAACTTCGAGCAGTTGATAAATCTCTCCTCCTAAAAAACTCGTAAGGTATAGTAAATTAATAGAGTTAGAATAGAAAACGCTTCAGTAAAACTAGAATAGAAAACACTAGAAGTAAAACTAGAACTACTAGAAAAAGAAGAATAAAAGCTAGAATTCTCCTTATAAATTCAGAAAATAGAGTTCAGAAGTTCAAGTAAGGTTGGTATGGACGGCGAGAATCTGTGGTTTGCATGACAGAGGGAACAACGTGCGTGAGCTTATAACTCCAGCTCATCCACTCGGCCATCCCGCCCCCATTGGACGGGTCGCGGTGGTCAGCAGCAGCAGGCATTTTCGGCATGTCGACGTCAATTCTAATTCACTCTGTCCTTCACCGACATTTCACGCCTCCGTTCGCCGACGGCACTCAAATAAACATGGGAATTGCCGGCGGCCGCCAAATGGAATGAGTCATTTTTTCAAAGGTTCAGGGATTTGGGAGAAAATCGCTAAACGATGTGAAATGTATCTGATCATGAAGCTTATCGCTCTAGCTTGACATCATGGAAAAAGAAATTTAAGAAAGAGCGATGTGGGATTGGGACGCTGTGAGCTTCTTATTTATTTATTTATTTATTTATTTATTTATTTATTTATTTATTTATTTATTTATTTATTTGGCAGTATGAGACAACCGTGAGAAAAAGAAAAAATACAAGTGTCAACTGCACACAACTGAGGATTAATAACAATATTGTAGATCAAACTCAAGCAAAGATGCGCAATAGCAAGTATCCTATCTAGGTTTAATTGAGACGAAAACATCGTAAGATGAGCTGGACTAGTGCAATAGAAAGAGGAGCAGCAAAACAACGAATCTCAGACGGTCAGGATGAGATGAAAAGGACAACGGTCCGAGAGCGCCAAGTGAAAACAATCCTAATGAAGACGACGAGACGACACAAAGGCACTGAACTTAGAAGGCGGATAGATTAGGGTTGAACATCGAAACTCAGAGCAATTTCTGGAAGCCAATCTGGGAAGTCTAGCGACTTGAGAATGAAGCCATTGAAGCGGAACTAAAGACGATGTTTCTATTTTCGCACACGATGTGGACCAATGGCCAATCAACTAGAGTATAAGTACAGTAGATCAGAGAGCGAGGAGAAAAAGAAGAGAATGAAAAAGTCAAATGGGAAGGAAGGGTATGGACAGGAAAGAGGTCCAGAAGGAGATCAGTTGATGCGCAAGATCACAAATCAACACACTTTTCCGATTCTCAAGAGTTTTATTCGAGGTTTTGGTTTCTGTTTTTATGACGTGCTATTGAATTTTGTCGCTCTTTTCCTGTACTTAGGCTGAATTTTGTTTTCCTTTTCGCTTCCGTGTGACACACCTTAGAGCGTATTAAATAGATAAATAAATAAATAATTGTAAGTGCAGCGAAGAGAGGAGAGGAGGAGAATGCTCGAAAACACGTTAATCAGGGAACTTAAAGTACTGCTAGAGTAAGTGCGTACTCACCAGGAGACTTTAAGGTAAGCTGGACTTGGAGAAGAGATGAATTGAATGCAGCCGGTGAAAGAACGATGGAGCAAGAAGAAGTCTACTATTATAGGTGAAGCGGACGACCAACGAGTCAAGGAAACTGCAGCGAATGAAGGAGGAAAAAGGGAGCATTTGAAAGACTGCGAGAGTAGAACGACTATTGGGGTGACCCAAAAGTTCGTGTGCATTTCAGATTCTTACTCCCTTTATTCACAACTCTTGAAAAGCAGAAATGACCAATAAAGGTAGCGTGGTTGAGCACGATTCATTATCGGATCGCTGGCAATGAATTCTGCGTAATCGTGATACCCTAACTGATTATTTAACTACTTTTTTCGAGCATGAATAAAAGAATCCAGAATCTGAAATGCACACGAACTTTTGGGTCACCCTAATAGAAAGTAATCCACGTTATCAATTTTATAGCAGCTAGTTTCTATAC
The DNA here is from genome assembly GCA_030553155.1 of Nippostrongylus brasiliensis. Lineage (NCBI taxonomy): Eukaryota > Metazoa > Nematoda > Chromadorea > Rhabditida > Heligmosomidae > Nippostrongylus > Nippostrongylus brasiliensis. Next base: position 37,121,414 of record CP130733.1, read on the forward strand.
AATAAAGACACCTAGAGCTAGGGGACACTCCCAAAAAATCTGGTTTCCGGTCTCCTATTAAAGGAGTCAGATTGCATTCGTTCATATGTAGGGCTGGCTCGACCTTTCCGTCTTTTGGCAGTGACTTGCTATTCTCGCCATCAGACGTTCATAGGTTCAAACGAGTAGTAATACAGCGTCTGCTTAACATTTCAAGCTGCTCTGCCGAATGTGGGGTTGATCCGAGGTCCGAGGTACTTTTGTTAGTACTATGAAAATCCGTTGCTTATGCGTTGCCGTCTCGATGTTTTCTCCCGCGTGCCTCATGTACCGTATTTGAATAAATAAATAAAATAAATAAAAGTTTCGAAAACAAGCGAATTCGCAAAGAAAGACGTCAAAGAAGTAGGGGAAGGCGAGGAAGAAGCTCGCCACGCTGCCGACGATGATCTCCGTATTACTTGCTCACGGCTGCTCTTTTCTTGTTCTCAAGAGTGTCCGTCGTCGCTCCATCATTCTTCTTCTTCTGGCCGCTCCTTGGAGAAAACGACGAACGACGGATGTGTTTATGATGAGCCAAAAAGCGCTACACGTGTAAGACGTACCCATGGGAACATTCTCTGGCTCCGGCGTTCAAACCGACTAAGTGCTGCACATGAAGGCTTCTTCTGCCTAGAAAAACATCAGAGTTTCCAAAAAAGGTCGCTATACGAAGCTCAGGAGCTCGAAGGTGCTCTTGAGTTTCGTATAGCGATTATCGTGTCTGAACAACATTTTTGTTTAAGTAACACATTTTTTTATTCAGTCGCACATCCATATTTTAGGATTTAACAATAAATGGAATAAATAAAGTAGCGAGTTGTCATTGTAATTGAAGGTAATGAAGTCTGTTTGACTATCTGTACTCGTCAAACTTCGAGAACGACCTGCAGACCGCATGTTACCTCGTGGATACCGTTAATCGAATAACCTAAAACTCTCTAGCGAAAGTCTTCTTTACCACTTTTTAAATAACTGACAATCGAAGGCCTTTGTAAGTCCCATATAGGTACGTAATAATTTATTCGAGCCGAATCGATCACACTCTTGGTTAGATTGGCTGGAAGTTCATGTGAGATTCTGGAGTGTTTTCGTGCTTGACGCTGGTACCGACACCCTTTTCAGCTATTTCTAATAAACAAAGCATCAAAAACTGAAGCCAACAAAGAAGATATAAAGCATAGCTCGTTTCGTCCCTACCATGAACGAGCTAGTACAAATTACAAAGCCATTCCCGGAACTCATCAGCATGAAGGAATGGCTCTATAACTGTGTAGGTAAGAGTATAAATAAACATAAGAACCTAACCGTCGTATTTTACATAAATAACCTGTATGTAAAATACGACGTGGAAAGTTGTAGGACTCCTAGTGCCTTAGCAAAAGATTCCTGTAAGTCATAGTTTAAAGAGGAACCAGAAATGGATGCAATATATCAACAGATCTATCAATATAGAAAAAGGAAGAGTCGAGGCTCGTGTTGAAGATGAGCAGGAAATAGATTCTGTTATGGTGACGTAGTAACTGTGACCCGTCTACATGGTATGTTCAAAATTGGCGGGAAATAGTAGAGCAAGAGTCGTGTATGTTGTTTAGGGCATTACGTATGCAATCTTTCATAACAAATTTCACCGCTAGGTTCACACAAGCCATACTTGAAGGCAATGTATTTATTCTTTTTTATGCATTTATTCAGAGTGTTATGTATAGAGTTTACATCGTAACCTATAGTGAGGAGGTTATCACGTAGTTGTTTGGACCTTTCATCAAATTCTTTTAATAAGGTACGTGTACGTGCTATTCTTAGGATTTCTGTATAAATAGTAGCGTATTTAACTTTTAAGCAAGGCAAGGGTTTTTGCCTGAGACGGGATTGAACCCTGATCATCAAGATCATGAGCCTAGACTCTTAACCTCTTGGCCATGGCTAGGGCTTCAAAATTTAAATTACTTTGTGAAGGGACAGGTAGAGAAGACAGAGTCTTTTATTCATTTTGTAATCATGACCTAGGCTTGTAGCAAGAGGGCGACGTGGTGTCTCGTTGCATTGTTGTACCTGCAGGTCAATCTGATTTCAATAGGAAAAAGTTAAGATAAGGTAAAGTTGATGTCTCGATCAGTCCTTTGAGGACGCGCCACCGCATTCGTTTTCATTCAAATAGATTTTCAAGGCGCCTGTACGATTATGAACGTAGGTGAAGTTCATGGCGCCTTCCAAAGGAACTCATCAATGGCTCATCTCACGGAGCTGAACTCCGGCGTGCGTGGAGTTCTCACAAGGGAGGTCGGTGAACCTCCTCTAAAAATTCAAACCGAGATCTATATGGTTTTGAGGGGCATCGAGTGTCGATTACAACGATGTACTTTGCTTTTGCTAAATGCAAATGGTTTGCTCAAAAATAGCAGAAAACCCTGTACACTAACCTGTGGCGAACGGGCTTCTAGGTCACAAGCAGAAATCACGGTGACGTGGTGGTTCAGTGAGTACCATGGCCACTGACAATCTGTTGGTCGTAGGATCGGTCGCTTTCCTTGCCTTTTTTCATTTGCCTAGATACCAAATCACACGCTCTTATTTCAATTACATCATAGTTGCTGGATAGAATCATGCTAATGTGGCCAACAGAGAAGACAGAAAGTTCAAGAAGCGGAAATCCACTGTCTTCCCTCGTCAGGTTCCGACGAGCTTCTTCTATGGCTCGATTCAAAACATTTCCACGATTCTGAAGGAAACTGAATTCCCCACGCCTTTCAGCAAAACTGACCTTGACTGAACTCCAACCCTGTCCAGAACACCTGAGTCATGGTTGCCGGTGAGCGGGTTCGATTTGATGGCTCTGATCCTGTGGCGAAGTCGAAAACACGTCTTTTTCGTGCCTTTATGGCGTCGGATAATCGCCCACGTTGTCCTTTGACCAGCCAGTTCTAGCAATGCGACGTTGTTATGCGTCGTGTTGCCTGGCGGCTGTTGTGCTTCTCAGCGTTGATGGTATCGATTAATACCTGTATTTGTTTTTTTCTACTCTTAAATGTCTTTTTTATAGAAATATCTCCCCTTTCCTAGCTCGCCGCCTGTTCTAGTCTAGCAAATAAAGAAGAAGAGTGATTCGGCTCAATCTTTCCTCTAGCGGCAGAGAAAAATACTGAAAATTAATGGCAATGATTACGATACATTTCCCGAAATTTAATGCTCACAAATTCATTCCGTGTTTTATTTATTGAATGCTTTCTTTATACTATGCAAACGACTTTTCAGGGGAAGATACTTTACATAGTATTTATACATGCGGATCTCGATGAAACCATAAAAACTGACCGGCATCTGAATAATACAGCTTTATGAAGCAAAAAAAGTAAACAATCCATCTAAAACCCAAAACATATAAATAAAATAAAAAAATATTAATTGGGTAGAAGAATTCAATTTTTCAAATCGACAAATTCAGCGCAGTTCAACATCCCGATCCCGTTCGGCAACATCGGTCTGAACAAAGGCAAAGACGGCGAGGTTTGTGATCGGATTCCTCCGTCACTATTCTCTAGTTCGTTCGGAAAGAAGGCTGTGCTTCCATTCCTTATGCTACGTACATGAAATTTTCGCAATTTTTTACCAAATGTAGAGCTACTTCTGCACATTGCAGCTTGAAATCACTTCGAACGAAGGATTCGACTTGTTCGGTTTTGGAGGAAAGCGGAACACGAAGCTTGTTGCTGGCAACGGTACCTTCTACATTGCAAGTCAGTCTGGATTGCTTTTCGATTTAACTTCTTGATCTTGCGCCCTTCACAGTATGGGCCAAATACGTATTCACCATCCTTCTGCGATTCTGAATCCAGAGCGAGTGCGTGGCGTGTTCCTAGCGGACTGCGCAACGTCGACACTTTTACCGTAATTCATCTACCTTCATCTATTCGTGCTGTGGGTGTGGAAAAGCCATTTAATGCTATCAAATAAACAGTGATCGTTTTACAGAGGAAGACAAAGCATTGGTGAACGGCACAGAGTACGGCGGCTCCGGTGCGTTTGGATTTGATAAGCAGAAGGGCATTAACGTCGGCCAAAACGTAACACTGGGCGACATGACCGTTGTGGTACGTTTTTTATCGTCTATCCTCTGTCTATCTATTCTTCTTTATATTCATCATTACTGAATGATAATTGTGGCTTTCCCTAAAGCCGTAACATACAGTACCGGACGTGCCGCAACGACAAAACGGTGCCGGCGACGCCTTCTTGCGCGGGAATCGCCGTTTTCCTAAAATGTCTTTAAAATTGCTTTATTCGTAAAAGTAAGTATGTATATGAACTCAGCAGCTCGAGCTCCATCTTTTCATTTACATGTTTTCCATATTCCTCGGATCTTGTTAGGAAGCAATTTTTTGACCCCTCGATGTTCGATTCCTTGCCACTTCAACCTCGTCTGGTGACTCATTGCTCGACGAGGTTCTACCTTCGGCAGGGTTACCACGCGGGGACCCGCTTGAGCATGCGGCGTAAATAAATTGAGTTAGACTCTGTCCGGATCACCAGGGGGAACTCCAAACACGGCACCTTTAGGCCCAAGAAAGAGCCGCTACCGCCGCTCTATCGTTGCGGCACGGTACTGTGGAAATTAACGATACAGAAAGGGTATTATCAGTTGCTAAACCTATGATTGGTATTATCAGTGACGGGCTCCCCTGGTTTGTACTGCTATTAATACATATTCTCTAATAATTCGTTGTTTTTTTCGTATCTGATTTTTCGTCCCTCAATACCCTTATTCAGGGCGCGCGTGGTGCAGTGGTAAAAGTCACTACTGACATCCGCGCTGTCGATCGATCCTCGTCCGTGCGACCTTCACCTTCCATCCTTCCGGGGTCGGACAAACTTGGTACCAGACTATTCTGGGAGGATAAAATATTGATTTGGTGTAGCAGCTGGTCCCCACATGTCAAAGTATTGGCCAAATTCACCGGACCTTTGCGATTCTGTTTTGAACACAAACGGGGCAGCGCGTCTTTCGAGGATTGATCGACAGAACACTTTACCCTTACCCTTTACCCTTGTTCAGTATCACAGTCGTGTTTGAGTAGGTTAAGATAAATAAATAAATACATGATTAAATAGATAAGCAAATAAGGAAGTAACCAGTGAAAATCATATTAGTGCACTGACTGATCTGAAACAACAACTGAACAGGAACGCTAGATCGAAAAAATATAAAAGAAATAGGAGTAATTGTGGATAGACGAACTCGCTTTTTTCTGTCCAATAAATGTAGTATGCGACCTGATTATGAAGAAATGTGATTATAAGGAAATTTTTGTGGAGGAACTCAAAAACTGAGAAAAGCTGCCCACGTATTATGGATTTTAAGGGGCGCGAAAAGTCACTTATTGTTAGTAGTGACTTCGAATCACATTAGCTTTAGACAAAATTATGAAAAGGAGGTACACCGAAAAGACAGCTTCTCCAAGAAGAACTGTGTGATTGATTAAAGTGAAAGCCGTCTGGGTAACACTCTTTCGAAATATGGACGTGATACCTATCTTCTATCCAAATAATCCTACAATGTTCAGGGTGGTCCTGGTCGCGAGTCGAACTTCATCGCAGACCTTCTCGCTACGCTTCGTCAACTGTTCGGCAAGAATCCACCGTGATCTTCGATAAATTTATATTTCTCATTTTAATTTTGTATCTACCGCGTTTTTCCTGGCAACTTTCCGTACTCGATGCTTTCATTCGGTGCTTTTCACAGTCTTCTAGCGGTATCCTATTATCGAAAATCCTTTCCTTTATCAGTTTCCTGGCATTAATAACGTATCCTTGATAGCGTATACGTGTGGGTGTATCGAGTATTGTTAAATTTACAAATCTAAATGAATGTGCTAACAAAAATAAATTGTGATGCAACCAAGAGCGAAATTGAAAGGTGTTCCTTCTTTAGCAAATTAGCCGACCCTAAAAAATTTCACGCCCAGAAGAGAATGCTTTGTTCGTTCGAATTTTCTATTTCTATTTTCTATTTTTATTTTATTTTATTTTCTATTTCTATTTTATAATTTCCTCTAGTTTCTTTCCGTCTCTCCAACTTTCCGAAATCTAAAAACTTACTGATTTACACCCGTTTAATCGAGGCTCGTGTCGGTGAAATTAATTGCCGTCTCCGTGCGTGGAATTTCGAAAAAAAAACGCATTTTCAAGTTCAATTCTACGTATGTTACTATGTCTTTCAGTAGATAATTTGGGTTTATTCCAAGCTCAGGTTTTCACCAATATGTTTTTCCTATAAAAATAAATAAGAGAAGGTGTAATAATTGATGTATGCTGATTAATGTATGGTGGAATTCTCTGGGTTCTGATGGAGCATCCTAAAGCCAAAATTAATGTTGATTATTACTAATTAATGTATGATGGAATTATCTGGGTTCAGATGGAGCATACTTGAAAGTATAATATATTTTGACAGGATTTAAGGGAGGTTTTCCATGTATTCTTCTCCATATGAATCCGATCTGATAGATGCCGGGTCTAATAAATCTGTTTGAAAAAAATTATTGCGTTCATATGTCACTTCGCTGTGGAGTAGAAGGTTGCGCCATGTCCTCTCCTTTGGTGGGAAAGTGGAGTTACCTAAGTTATTAAAACACATGTTGAATATTCAACACCCGTATCGAAGATAGTTCGACATATGTTATCGAGGATATACAGCGAGTACTATTATCAAAGATATATTTCCCAACTATTGACGAGATTATCAAGACGGGCAATACAAGCAGCTATTTGTATGATACTATTGAGTAAGGTTGATTCATTGTGCGTTCTACTGCTGCCGAATAAAGTTTGTTGTTGTTTGTTGGAAGAGTCGTGTGCAGAATGAGCTGAGAAACTACAACCCACTCGAAAATGGTTCCTCTCTGTTTTTTGCTCGTTCATATTCAAGTCCGATTTCATTTTCTTATTTATTTGTCTCTCTGATGCAATGATGAAGCCTGGACTCCTTTTTCGACGTCATATGTAGGGAACCTTCAGCTTGTGGATAGATTCCTGACATCACCTTAAGCCGTGAGAAAGTCAAGGAACATTGAAAATTATCATGTATATGTCTGAAAGGTGGGGATCGTAAGGGATGCGGTCTAGGAAGGGGGAGGGTCGTAACATTTTCCCAAAACCTCTTGCTTGACCCTGGTCCGGTTCCACATTGCAATTCCACGACCAAGCCAATTTCTCACTCCATCTTCTGCTATTATTAGTCGCACTCTATTACAACAACAATGTTGGCAGTCCGGATTTACAGCTAATGATAGGCTGTATTAGCTAGGCACAGGAAAGCGCCCATGACATCGGGTCTCCTGTATCTGTCATGCCTCATTTTTTCTTCAACTTGCGCACCACAACATCTCCCTGCTTAGCTTTGGTTCCGAGCCCAACGAGAATAACTTTATTTCTCTGTTGCTGCTTCTTACACTTCAGGACACGTTGGTTGGCAAGACTCAAGCCACTATATGTCCTTCTCTTCTTTGAAGAGGTGAAAGCCCATTCATAGTCGGCAGTAAAAGCATGCGTGTGGTAATGCTGAGCGTGTCCATTCAGTATCAGACACCGTGGGGCCAGACACGTTTGTACGAGTTATCAAGGTGGCGCTGGCGTGGTGAACTCGTACACGTCTCGTGACATGTTTCTGCATTTTGCATTTTAGCAATTCGCAATGTTTTGAGGTTGAGATCGGTTCTATATTGGTAATAAATGTAGGTTGAGATCGGTTCTATATTGATAATAAATGTCCGAACTTGAACTTGAAATGGGGTTCGTGCAGCGTTGTTTCGCTGCCGAGTATGAACGGTACGTTTGTTTTATTGGTTGTTTCTGTACACTTCAGCCATATTCTCTTGGTTGTTAACCACGAAACCTGAGCCACGGTTTTATTTCTCCGTTAAGATTAGTTTGACCCTCTTCCGCTTTTCTGTTTGGCTAGTTGTGAAGCAAACTCTTGTCAAAAAATAAATCATAGATACAAATGAAAAACATTGGCCAACTGGATGGGTTTAATGTATCGGTCAGGTTACATTGCCCGACAGTGAACTGTAATGTGACATCAAGCGACGACGGTTTCGACCGCGCATGTGCGGTTTGTACACAAATTTCTTTGTTACGCGAATATTAGTCGACCTTGAAGGCGCCCTCGAGCATAGAATAGATTAATACACGAACCACCACCTCTTCAATGACCTTTCGCACGTGCTTTCGTCGACGCGTCACTTTTCTTTGACCTCGTTACGCTGGCTTGTGGCAAGTCGCTCAGCTTTTCTCCGTCGGCCGACTCTTTGTTAATCTTGACAGTATTGAAGTAAGATTGCTCGTGTTAGCCAAAACGTCACAGTTTCATTTGCCTGGTTTTGCGACCACCTTGCCTTTTTCAAAACCTGGAAAGTCAAAAACTTTTCTTCGGTGTGACAATTTATTTATTTATTTATTTATTTACCTATTTATATTTATTTATTTATTTATTTATTATATGCGTACAAGGACGCGCCACGGGCTTGAAACAAACAAAACATCAAACATGAGTGCGTGATATATTATTTTTTACTTTTTCTACACGTGTGGAAGCATACGTGTCTACAATAAGTAAAATATAAATGTAATCAGTCAAAGAACAGGAGCTATGACTTAACGAAAAAGAAGGAAATGAAGGAAAAATGCAAAGTGGGCCATTCTGAGAATTTCCGATGTTTCTTGCTTTCCAGGCTTCGACGAAGGCGAAAAAAACATTTGGAAACTCATCCAAAACGTTAGCCGAAAGAAATGCAAAATTTTGTCTAGCACGAGCAATCATAACTGAAACCCATCTTTGCCCCCTCCACCTGAAACCTTGGCATGATGTTGTGGTCTTTGTCCTCTTTGTCCCAGCTTAACTAATTTATTCAGGTCCTTGACTGCTCAGTTTTCTTAAATCTATGTAAATGTCGAATAAGGAAACGAAAAGAATACTACTGCATTGATGAGTAAAAAACCGAAACCGACAACCTATTGATGTCGAAAAACGCATCAAGGACAGTCGTGAATTGTGAACAAAGTCCTTTCCTCGTTTCCGATGCATTTCGCTAGCCTTTCCGATGAGCTATCGGCGGTTGAATTCGACCCCTTCTCATTTATCTATTCTGACTTCTCTTTATTTGTTTATGATGCTTTGATGACTCTCAGTCTTTGGGAGTGATGAACACCTCAAATCAACTCTCTGCTTCGGGTTTTCAGCTTTCTCGGGGCTCCATGCTACAAGAAAGGCGTTATGCTTGTCAGTTACGTCGAGTGCAGAAAAGTTGTTTGAATAGTGAATACATAACATGACGGAAGCTTGCGAAAGAGTATAGAAAAGTGACCCTGATCCGAAATCTCTCGCCGGTTCTCCTGATTCTCTCCGAAACTATTTTACGTCTACTCCATTTATACATGCTCGTTATACTCTTTCTTCTCTCTTCATCCACTCTTTGCACTTCTTTCTCTCTAATACGTGCCATTGTTTCAGAATGTTCTCTACCATCCCGTTGTTGTTGGTGGTGTTGTTGGTTCGATTCAGCGGTGCCCAATCGGATTCCATGGATTCATCGTCTGAGGTATGGCTAGATATCATTTCAATAAAGAAGTTTAAGAAACCCCATTGTAGCCACTACTCACGGAGGGCTCGCGGTACTTTTAGAAAGTACCATGATTTCGCAAAGCGATTCTGCGAGCCTAATACTAATAAGATCGTCGTTTGTATTATAGATTAAAAAACAGCCACCAGCAATCTGCTCACATGCAATGTCTCATAGAGACTTGAAAAACACTTTCCGTCGATTGGAGGAGAGGAAAAACATTTTTGAGGCATCTTCTTTGTACTTACTCAGTTCACAAATAATATCAAATTTCTTCTAGATTTGTGCCTTCGGATGTTCCGTTCACGAACATCAATTCGAGCAGATCTCAGTGAAACAATGAAACCTCAGAAAGTGTTTTTCTGCGGCTGCACCCCCACCCTACACAGCAGCATATTTTCTCGGTCATCTAGGGATGCGCCTTGAATTCCAGTATCGTTGAGCAATATTGAACGAGAATTAGTTCGATCCAAAGGCTTTTGAAGATTGTTCCGTGAATAGTGCTGTCATTCTCCAGGGAAGATCTGTTGTCAGCCTATAAAAAGCTCCGAGGCCCGCGGTCGTGGATCGATCACTTTAGGATGTGTGATCTGCACTAACTAATGCATTTGTTTTTTAAGCACATCTATGATAGGCGTAAATAAATAAATAAATAAATATGCTCCTCGCTTGCGCGCCCCTGTACAGCACCAGATCGTTCCCGCACATCAACCGAACTCGTCGGTTTGGTTCAAATACTCAAGTTTGAGACTAGGAAGAAAGCGATATTCGCCGAACCGTCAGCCTGTGTAAGTAAATATTCTATCATTCTCGATTCTGAGCACATCGTTATGGCCAGATTCATCGGCATTACCATTGGATTGCACTAGTCTAAATAGCCAATTGAAATGGTCCGAGAAAAAATATAACTTATTTTTTGGATATGAAATTTCACTATTCTAGGGGCCCGATCCTCCCATCTTCGAACCTCTGCCAGCACTTCCCGACATGACGAGTGTGGTTCGATCAGCGCAGCCTCCCGGTGAGTTTCGTAAGGGTCGTCACTAGTGAAATCTCACACGAATTCATTAACTCGGCAATTGATTTCTTTGTTTTTATTGAGTTGTTTCAGGTTTTGCGCCTCCACATAACTACGAGCAGAAGTTACGGGTGGACGAATCGATGGGGGTGGGTGCTTATGAATTCTTTTCAACGATAGGATGAATTATGGACTTTCATTTTCGGCTAGATGACTGAGCAGTCAATAGTCGTCAAAGGACGGAAAGAAATTTGTTTTGTCAGTGTTCTCCCCGAAATCGTTCTCTGAGTTTCTCTAGGCCCCAAAGATCATGCTTTTTGGGCTGGGTGTTTGTCGAGCCCTGAGATTGCCATTCTTCTATGTTCATGGTCCTCTTGAGAACAGCTGACCGCGTTCAATTTCGATCCAGAAAGCAGCGCAAAGCGCAGGGAGCACGCCATTCAAGAGCTGTAATAAGTGCAGCTGTAATAAAAGCTGTAGCCCATTCCGAATTCACAAAGCAAAGGAAGGTAAAGGTTAAGGGTCTTCATGGATCAGTTCCTTAATGACGCGCCTCGCATTTGTGTTCCATTCAGGACCGTAGAGGCATGGTGAATGCGTATTTAGCTTATGCCCGCACTTGCGAGAGAGCCACTATTCCCAGTCTGTGTCCTTACCTTCCCAGACAATTGTGATGCTAAATTACCTGAACATCGAAGGAATGTAAGCCTAGGGTGGCGTTCACTATACCTTCTCTGTGTCCCTACCTTCCATGACAAATTTGGTACCAATTTACCCGAACCCGGAGGAATGTAAGGCTTGGCTAGGTGAATGCGTATTGAGGTTACGCCAGCACTTGGCCACTATACCCAGTCTGTGCCCTTACCTTCCATGATAAATTTTGCACCAATTTACCTGAGCAGAGTCCGGAGGAATGAAAGCACAGGGTGGCGGTCACTATATCCAGTCTGTGTCCTTACCTTCCAAAACAATTCTGGTAACAATTTTATAGACCCCTAAGGGATGGATGGTTTGGTTAGCCCTAGCGGTGACCGATCGCTGGTCCATGCCCATGTCAATAGCGTCTCTCATCACTGTGAGAAACGCTACTGACACCGGCACGGACGGACGATCGATCCCTACTACGTAGTCCTCCACACAGTGAAATTGTTAAAAATATTTTTTGTTTAAATTTATTGACTTATAAATACTCTTCTAGTTCATTGTAAGAGGTGGAGCAGCAAAGATCATGGGTGTTTCTCGGCGAAGAACGAGAGACGAGTGACAAGCGACTGCTGCGGGAAGGAGTCCGGATTGGAAAATCATCAAGATTTTACTGACCTTCTCGTGTATTTTAGTACTTTTCTATGGTCTCAGCTCACATGAAACGGAGCATTTTCTATGTAACTGAAACAAAATTTTAATGAACAATTTATTCGCATGGTACTTGACAAACATATACGACACAATCATAAATAAGAGAATCAGATCATCAAGGAATTTCTATGAATATTGTACAATCGACGGTAAAAGCTTCAATGGCGTGTTGTTGTCGTAGAGCATCTTTTCCGACAAAAACTTTTTCTAGATTAATATCATTTCTGCCGACAACAACGACTTCAACAAGTTTCTCGATGATCATTGGCTACAGTATCCTACAACCCTTTTGTGATATTCATCAATAAAATTATGATTCGAAAATACTAATCAATATACGATCAGTAGGATATTAGTATGTACATCACAACAAACCCGCACAATTCCCTGTCTCCATGTGAAATATATGTATGTAGAAGCGATCCTGCAGGACCGGAAAAGAAGGTGAATAGAAGGTAACAAGTACCCTAAAGCGATCCCAGCTAAGCAAATGGGCTCGTCCTGACAAATCTGACAAATGGCCAAATGGCCATCGCAAGAATTTGCTGAGTTACTTTGAATAATCTCTGCTGGCTAGAGCTGAGCTCCTGCAAACGTATTCTTCAGAAAGTCCGTATACCTAGGGCGCGCCACCTCTAGAAGATTTTAAAAATTCACGTCCCACGCGAAAATTCCCGATTTTTGTTGATTCGCAAATGAAGAATCACGTCGTCAACTGACTGCGTGTGACAAGTACATCTAACGTTTTCCGAGCTGGAAGTTTCCAGGAATTCTTCTAGAAATCGTGGGCTTCCTCGAATCTCTAGCAAACCATCTCATACCTGTCGGGTTTCAGCAGTTTTCTGGCATTTAAAACGAGCCTACTTCTAATAGGTCCGGCTCTTCCTGCAGCATCGTAAAAAGTCAACGTTTTTGAGATCATAGACATTCACCACTTTATCAAGGCGGAGCAGTATGATGGCAATATGAACCGAACATTACACAACAGAAAAGTCACTGACTGCGGCTCTATTTTTCTCTTTTTCTTACTTTTTCTTTCCTGATGTTCTCTGAGAAGCTTTGTCAAAAAGACTTGAGCATCTAAACTGCTATAAGTCACGCATTCGCTCTAACATGGACTGTTGGATTGTACGTGTAGCCCAGCATCTGTTCACAGCAAGGCTTGTCCTTTCGATTTCGGCTAGAACCTTTCCGCAGAAAAGATGTCGTAATGGCTCATTGACGTTTTTCTTTTTGGAAATTTTCTAAAACGCTGCTTATTCCTTTTCCAGTTTGCTCAACGAAAACCAGCTCAAACCAGTACATCTTCGTCTTCTTTAGCGTTGGTTCGGCTTTGAAGCAGGGTCTGCCTTACCGATTTTCTGACGCCATACCGCTTACTTTTTCCATGGTCTCAGCTCAAATGAAACGGAGCATTTCCTATGTGACTACAACAAGATTTCCATAAACAATTTATTCGTATGATACTTGACAAACATATACACAATTATAAATATGTAACAGAATCAGATCATTCAGGAATTCCTATGAATATTGTACAATTTACGGTGAAATTTTCAAAACCGTACTATTGCCGTCGACAGAAAACGTCTCTATATAAACCTCATCTCCGACAACAAAAACTTCAAAAAACTTCTCGATGATCATTGGCGAACTACAGTATCCCTACAGTAACCCTTTTGTGACATTCATCAATCAAACTATGATTTGAAAATACTAATCAATATAAGATCAACAGAATATTAGTATTTACATCACAACAAACCCGCACGATTCCCTGTCTCCATGTGAAATGTAAAAGCGATGCTGCAGGGCCGGAAAGGAAGGTAGGTAAATAGACGGTAATAAGTACCCTAAAGCGATCTAAGTCAATTAAACTATCGACCGCAAGGCTTAACCTTTCGTGAAATTCTGGTTATCCCGCGCGTGGTCTGGATGAATTGGTGCTTTCAGCGATTTTAGCCAGAACCGAAGAAAAAGGTGTTAGAATTGCTCAAATACGTTTTTTTATATTTTCTAAAACTCTGCTTATTCCTTTTCCAGTTTGCTAATGAAAAAACCAGCTCATACCAGTACATACTGCCATCATAGTTTCGAAATATCACAAGAATAATTAATGATTGGGTATACGAGCTTGGGATCGTTTACACGCATAACGGCACGTCATAGTATTACACGGGTATGAATTGCCCCAAGAGAGAACAACGAGGATGAAGTGTAGGCACAAATGAGAATCAATCGCTTAGATGTCGCGAGGCTCTGATCAACGAGTAGCGCCAGTTGATGTTCCTTTATCAGCTGTTGTCTCAACTCGTCGTAGTCAGCCCATCAAGCCTATGTTGAGCCTGAAACAGGGGATTAATGCGATAATAAATAAAAGATAATAGGTGATACAATTCGATAAGAATACTATAACACCTTATATTTTTTATCGCTTACGAGAAAGTTACCCTTCCGACAGACGCTGTTTCGCTGTCACTGCCTATATCAAATAGCGCCACTGGGGTGCATTATATCACGGATTTAACCAAGAATTTATCCGGTTTTGATGCATAGCGGTCATGGTAAACGATTCTACCAAGTTTGTGCCATTCCAAAATTTATGATAAGGACGTGCCGCCGCATCCCTGTTCTATTCGGAATCGTAGATTTGATGAATGCGTATCTGGCCTAAAATGACTTGCGGTAGCTATACCAAGTCAGCGCTTTACCTTCCCACGCAAGTCTGGTACCACTTTACCGCACCACAGAGGGATGGAAGGCTTGGCTAGCCCGAGCGGAGATCGACCGTTCTATCGGGCTGGTGTCCGTCGCTCCTTTCACCACTTTTCTACCATTTTCTAATGTTATAGCTTGCGTAATCTATTTTCAAATGTTTCCCATTTTTATTCTAATGATCTATTCTAACGCTGTCCATATTTTATGTTGAATAAATTCAAATTCAATATGACACATGACGAATTCCACTCAGCAATGTGACCGTGAAGCCCAGATTCAAAACGATGGAGCGGAAAAGGACCCTATGTTTCCTAAATCGAGTCCTTCGCCCATTTTTTAATTTGAGAATGTAGTTGTTCAATCGAAATATTCATTCAATCACTCAAATACGTACTTACAATTGAAACAACGTGAAATTTTCATCCAATTTGGGGGAATAAATGCTATTAAAATTTCATCCCGTTTCACTCGATCAGGGTATAAATGCTAATAAGCACACTAATGATGAACAGTATTCGCACTCTACCGAAACACTGATTAAAAAATTCCAGAATGAAAAGGCACAAGGTGAGAAGTCCACGATCCTCGCGAAAATGTCAGCTCAACATTTTCTCCAACGATTGCTGCCCCTTTACTCTACACGCTGTAATTTCTCGCTGACTCTGTGACAGCACTAGTGATGCGCATTCTAAAAAGCCGAAGCTCCCTAAAAAAATCTCATAAACCTTCAGTGAGCAGCTCACGTCAGCTGCTTCAGCTTGACAGCTTGGCAGCTCCCGTTATCTCATTCTCGTTGACATGTCGCAGCAAAGTGGAGGGTTTAAAGATCCTCTTACACTTGATGAGGTATGAAGAAACCTCATGCGGCTCCCTCCACTCCTTCGAAGTCGGGTAAAATGCTACCAGGCTTGTCTGGGAAGATGAATACACAGAATTGGTATAGCGGCTGGCTCCGTAAGTCATTGCATAGGACAAATACGCGTTTCTCTTCTCTCTACGATTCTGAATGGATGAATGCTCTCAGGGTGGTCAACGCCGACCCCTTGACCGATTTACTTCATTCACTTAAAAAGTTAAAGTTAAAATTAAGGGTGCCGGTGTTGATCGGTCCTCTAAGGACGCGCCGCCGCATTCGTGTTCCATTCAGAACCGTAGAGGTATGATGAATGCGTATTTGGTCTAGACAATGACTCGCGAGGGATAGCCGCTATACCAAGTCAACGTTTTACCTTCCCAGACAAGTCTGGTACCAATTTATCTACTCTGGAGGGCTGGAAGGTTTGGTTGTTCCGGACGAGGATCGATCGACCGTGCGGGTGTCAGCAGAACCTCTTGCCGTTGCGCCACGCGCGCCCTTTATTTTATTCACTTACAGTTAAAAATAGAAGAATCATTGTAGGAGATCTCTGTCAAACATACAATTAAAATCAGCTGACGCACTCATAATCAGCATTTTTGGGTGACTTGGGAGCTATAATATTTGGGTCATTGGATACTGCAAAATCAATCTTAACTGTAGATTTTACTTCTCTCTCGACTGCAGTAGGAAGGTAGGACCACCGTGCATAGCTTAACCTTCAGAAGCCCCTAGATTTGCCCCTAGAAAATTGACAAAAATTTCCCGGAGTAGTGTTCAAAAATAAGACGCTCGCCAACCTTGAACGTCCAACCCCTATCTGTAAAACTAAAATAGTCAAAATTCTATGGCAACCGGCAAACTATTTCCCTTGTTTACATCGAGAAATCCCATTCTCAAAAGCAAACCACCTCGTTCACCGTTGAAAAAAGGAATTGTTCCACATTCACAACCCGGCTTCCACTATGTTTTTCCACCAACGACTCTTTTGTGCGTTGTTCGGCACTGACGCCAATCTCTGCACAATTCGCTATTGTGATATTGCCTCCATTCAAGACACAACAGCAGACAAAACGTCAAAAATGACAGATTTCTTACCTGAGCAAACATCATCGATGAGCCGATAAGAGTCGAATTTCAGACGAACAGCACAGCGTTCGTGTCCTCTTGTTCTTTCACCACCAATTGATGACAGTTCGCTCGACTGGCTCGACTTAACCTTCGCAGAGTGTGGTAGGTGCGGTTAATTAACGGCGGCTCCGGTGACGGATCGAAATAGCAAAAAGCCACTGTAATAGAAATAAAAGCCACTGAAATAAAATTTGCAAAATTAAAAAATACTTGACTATAATGGATATCTCGGCAGCTTTAAAATTCACGGCTGAGAATGTCTTCCTTCACACTTCCTTCAGTCATCTTTTCAGTTTTTTTGGAAGTTCTCAATAGGACCTGCCGATAATTCGCTTGCAATTGTTCGGAGATATCATCTATTTGGGTTTTCTCTATTTATTTCAAGTCCGACTCTGGGTTAAAGGTAGAGGTAAAGGAGTCGGCGTTAATCAGTCCCCTTATGAAGCGGGACCACATTCGTGTTCAATTCAGAATTCCCAGAATAGCAAGTCAGTGTCGCTACCTCTCTAGACGAGTCTGGTAATAATTTACTCGACCCCGGAAGGACGGAAGGTTTTGCTTACCCGGGATCGATCATTCGCTACTATACCAAATCAGTGTTTTTACCTTCCCAGTCGGGCCTGATACCATTCACCCTACCTTGGACTGATTGGAAGAGGTTATAAATAGAATAAGAGATATTAGATTAAGAACAGATGATAGTACCGCTACCACCACTTATTGTTAGAGAAGATAACTAACATTTTTGACAGAAACATCCAAATAGTGTTCGAGTTCGAACAACCACAAAATACATAGTTCAGAAGAATTAGACCTCTTTCCGAGAAATCTATCATAGCACATAGGTTGTTTATCGTTGTGACGTAATAAAATTGTTTGCCCTTTTCAGTAAAACGTAGCCAAGTTCTTCTATTGAAAGACTCCGACCCGCTCAATGGAAAGGAAATGGACCCGCTGCGTAGGTGATGGCAGTTCAATACCCCGCCGCCTACCATTTTCCCTAGGTCTCCATAGCAAACAAGTTGACATTTAGGTTGTGAAGCAGAACTGGGTTAGCAATGAGACGTCGAAGATGTAGAAGAAGCAAAAAGGAACATTCCAAGAGAGATGATTGAAAAGGAGGAAAATGATAAATTCTTTCTGGTTTCCAGTTCAATCGGCCTGAGATCTATTTGTATAATCGTTCTCTCTCGCAAAGAAATCGAATTTCATGTTGCCATCAAATCCCCGGATACCCCGGAAATCCGACCACTCGCTCTAATGGAAATCGTTTTAAGTTAGACGGACCACTTCCGACACCTCTCGGATATCATCCAAAGATCTAGATATTCTTTTAGATTCCTAGAAACAGCTCATTCATAAAGTCTGAGGACGAAGACTTTCTCTCGGTTTTCAAATGAAAGCCCGGACGACTCATGAAGATTATTCGTTTGCTTGTCAAGGAAATGGACCAGAGCCACAGGGTGAATAATCGAATAATAATATTAATATTTTAAAGTGTAATTATAGAAACAGAGAAACTCACGCAAGACCACGATGACATTTAGAATAAAAGCGGCCAGCACGAAAAATAACGCTGAATCGAGCGGTGACGATGATTGCACGAAATAACCCGATTCCGAGTTCATCATACTGCATTCAACCCGATGAAACGCTGGAAAATCGATTATTGATTGACGGGATGTAGTAGGGGTGATTCAGTAAATGCGACGCTCACGACAGACGATCAATCATCGATCAATACGCACATGTGATAGTAAAAAAACGAATGAAGAGCGAAATTCTCCAACACTGGTTAACGTTGAAGGAAACACATGCAAAATAGATCGATTGAATCGAGAGCAAAACCAGGGCCCAGATTCATCATTGGTAAACCCACGATAAACCCCGATATATAACCCGAACGGCGCCCACCTTTGTCTAATTATCATAAACTTCCAATGTTAAACGCAATCTCTCATCGACTCTGCCGTATAGCCCTAGCTGCGCCGCGGTTTCGGAGACCGCTCGTGATGAATCTGGGCCCAGGTTTTCGATTACAAAAAATTGCATGGAAAAATCAATTATCGATTGAATAGAGAATGTGATGATCATGGCACGTGGTCGTGCTATGGGAAATGAAGCGAATGGTTACTACCTTGAACGAAAATCTGCAGAATAAAAATCTGACCGACGGATCGAGCAATCCTACTAGTACCGGTTACCAGCTACCGGTGAGACTGGCTGTATTCGCTTATTATAATAGAAGGTTACCATTCCGACAGACGACGTTACGATGTCACTGCCTATATCGGATTGCGCCACTGGGGTGCAAGATTTCTCGGATTTTTTCAACGTATCCGGTTTTGATGAATCACGGTTATGTTATGGAATGCTACCAGGTTTGTACCACTGAAAATCATCCTTGATAGTGAACGAATAAAAAATAACTCATCATGAAAATGAGGTTTCAATTAATTAACGTAAATCACTATGAGATCCTGGACTTCTGGTTGAAGCAAACGATTGTCGAGGGAAAACCATCTTCACAACGCAAACGAAATCTCACGCTTCCAGCAAACAGCTGAAGAAAAAAAGCTACAGCTGAAATATAATTTACAAAAATTTAGAATATCGAGAAAGAAAATGTGTCTAATTCACATTGCTGTCCTGCATTTCTGGTCGAACCGAAGGATTGTCGAGGAAAAACCATTTTTACATAACTATAATAATAACATTATTTTTTATTATTTTTATTTTTTATATAATCACATAACTACAATGCCAAAATACACATACATTATGATGTCCAGTTATCTACATTCATAAATAGCAGATAGAAAAATTGAAATAGCGAATTGATTGAATAAAACTGATAATCATTTAGAAAATCTTTCAAAAATAGTTTTTTTGAATATTGAAGTAATCACGGGATATATTCAAGAAATAATCTATTTTCTAGAAATTGATAGCAATCTTTCCCCGTTTTGACGTCAATCCATGTTTGAGGATTTAACAATAAATAAATAAATAAATAAATTTGCTAAATTATTGCTCTAGTCAAGCAATTCTAATGAAGCCCAGGTAAACTGTAGATGGGAAACTTGGGGCAGAACGTCACTTGTGAGCCTAAAATAGCTGTGACAATCACAATGACAATGTAACATTCACAGATGTGTAATTGCTTTCTCAAGGACATTCGTTAGCAGTGAAAGGGTAAAAAACGAACTCATTATGAAAATAAGGTTTCTTCAGTTAAAACAAATCACTATGGAAACGGATGATGGCAGAACCTTGGCGAGTAGCACAGGCCCTAGAGGAGGAAGCGGCAAAAAATAGTCGCAAGTAGCCGTGCGACCTGTCACTGCGTCAGAAGGCTCGAAGCAACTGAAGAACGCCTAATTACGGCTGTCCGCGCGTGCATGTGTAATCGCATCAGCTCGTTTCGAGCAGTTTTTGCAGTTCCGGGTTAGAAGTTACCATCTTGTAAAGTCTGGGTTGGTTCTGTAATTATACCTACCCATATCTCGCTGGAGCCTATAAAACTGGAAAGATTTAAATGAGATCCTGGTCCATCTCCTTATCAAAAGCATCCTGAGAATGCCAAAATCAAGCAAGCATAATGTCCAGTTATCATGCTGGAAGTCAATATAGAATTGAAATAGCGAATAAATGGTGAATAAAATCGTGGTATCATTATACCCAGTGCTTTCAAAAATAGACTCTTTAGAAAGAGAGTTAGAAAGGTGAGAAGAGACTTCTATTTTTCAAAAATTTCGTGATAAATACAGATAATTATACATTATCATATACAATTATCATGCTGAAAGTCGATGTAGAATTAAAATACGAATAAAAAATTAGTAAATAACATAAATGGTAAATAAAATCGAAGGTATCATTATACGCTGTATTTTCAAAAATAGACTACTATTGAGTTGGAAAGGCAAAAGAGACTTCTATAGTAGCCCTATTTTTCAAAAATTTCGTGATGAATACCAGCAATTATAGAATTGGTTATAAATTTTTTATGTCTCTATATTGTTTAACAACAAAAATAGAGCAGCTGAAGGTAAAAACGAGATGTGTTATGCCCAGGGAGCTGGAGATATGTCGGAAACTGCCATCGTATGAAGCTTCCGATGTCTGACAATATTTTTGCCGAAGAAGTAATACTTCGAGCATAACCAATCATATTGCTCCATGATGTCACGAATACCTACAAGACTGTGATTCAAATGCACTGTTAAAAGACAGATAAGATAAGAAAAGGACAAGATAAAAAGCCACCTGTTAAGGCTTCGGAGACCTGCACTACTTATCCAGCTATCTCACTTTTCCGCTGGTTTGAGGACAAGTCGAAGTGAATGCCCAGAAGCGGAAGTTAGAGGAAGATGGTATATAGTAATATTGAGAGTTTAAGAAATTGTCGATGAAAAAGATAAGGTATAGAAACAAATTAAGTAAGTCTAAAGGATGTATTAGGTTGAGTCATAAGTAATCGGACATTTCTGCATGGGCCCGAATTCAAGATCAAATTTTCCGACAACGGATGCACCTCTCAAAATGAGTGCGATACCGTTCGATAGAGAGAAAAACGCGCTATCCAACGATCCAGCACACTCTTCGGTAACGTTGCTCTTTGTTACAAATGATCCGGAATTGCACATTACCACCAAATTGGGTGCTTGTCATGTTTTAGAACGTCTTCTGCCTCTCTACCTTTGTCGACCAAGTGGACACGGCTGGTGTGGTTAGTGTAAAGCCCTCGTTTCTCATCACCAAGTAGTAGATTGTTCAGTCAACACTTTCTGTTTTTGAGAACGAGACGAGAAACTGCCGTGTGTGCTCTGCGACCCGCGCCCACTGGGTCAAAGCTTGAAGTATCCGCCAACCAAGCTTCCTAACCTTACCGATCGACTTTAGTCCTTGATCGTCAGTCGACTGAAGAACACTAAAGGTGTCTGATAATGCACGAGAGGTTTGGCATGGATAGGCCTACACCTCGCTCCTCAATAGGTCCAGTTCCAACTCTGTTGGAAGTCCTGACTTCTCCTTGTTCTCGATGGCGTAGTAGGCAATGCAGAAGTTCAAGGACAAGGGTAGATGGCGCCTCTAACAGGAACACCTTCTTCATAGATCTGGTTGGAGCGCTTAAAGATTAGTTTAAATAGTGACCAGATAGAGACAGAAAAAGCATGACGTTGCAAATTCGTTATTTGAAGGGAATGAATTCCGGAGCCATTGTAACAGTGGTCAACTTTCCCAAAGCGAATTTGACATGATATTTTGTAGTGCTTTTTTCCCTTTATCGAATGATACCTTACTCGCTTTGATAGGTGTCCTCAATGACTAGAAATTTCATCTTGAATCTGAGCGCGCGCAAATGACAACGTATAGAAACAAATTAGGTAAGTCCAAAGGACCTACCTCAGTGTATAGTAAGAGACTGATCATGTTTTATTTATCTGTATACCTTACCTTTCCAATTTGTTAGGAGGGATCGATATAGATATGAATGAAACCCTAGTCAATCTCCTTCTTAAAAAGCATCCTGAAGATGCACAAATCAAGCAAGAGTAATGTAAGCTTTCATGCTGAAAGCTAATATCACCAATGAAATCACTGAAACTTTTTTGGCCTTTTTTCCATACAAAAGGCCCAAATAAATATTATAATTTGAAAAGATAAGACTGCGGTGAGGGAGGATTCAAACACTTCCAGTTTGAACACTTAAAACGATATCACAATCCTCGACAGAAGCAAAATGGGAAAAGGTGTGGCCTCGTGCTGGCGATCCGCGGCCAATACTTGCAGAATAACTGAGAGGGAGGAGGCGGCTTCTCAAGGAGGGCGAAAGGTGAGACAGGTGGGCGTTTGGGCCAAATCGGAACCAGTGGCTGATCAAAGTTCGCTCCTCTAACTCAGCGTCAGTGTACGAGAAAAGGAAAAATAAAAAAGGAGGATGCTAGCCAATGGAAGAACAAAGGAAAAGGAAGGAAAACTCTTCGTTTTATTTTCCTTTTAACTCTTTACATATTTAACTTATTTTCTGGAACATTTCCGTGGAAGTCTCGTAACCTTCTTTGCCAGCTTGAAGATTCAAGTCAAATCAGACCCTACGCTCTTTTTCACCTTTCCAATCCAAGAAATACCCTCCTCTTCTAGGTAAATCATTGAATAGAAAATTTCTCGTCAGTTTCTTCGTTTTGATGGGCCCGTGTGGTACAGTGGTAAGAGGCGCTGTTGTCACCCGCACGGTCGAGCGATCGATCCCGGCCCGGGCTAACCAAGCCTTCCATCCCTCCGGGGTCGGGTAAATTGGTACCAGACTTGTCTGGGAAGGTAAAGACACTGATCTGGTATAGCGGCTGGTCCCCGCAGGTCATTGTATAAGCCAAGTACGCGCTCTACGATTTGAATGGAAAAAGGATGCGGCGGCGCGTCCTCAAGGGACTGATCAACGCAGACACCTTTACTTTTTTCTTACCTTTTTCTTCGTCTTCTGCTACGGTCAGTATCCACTCGGAATTAATACATTTAAAACACAAAAAATAGAAAAAAAACAGAGAAAAGCGCAAAATAAGATTGTGACATCACCCATCCCGTTTGAGATCCCGAGCCCTGAGCTGGAATCTATTCAATCCAAGGTTTTGAGATGACGATGTAACAACCGAGTGAGTAATAGCGGGCCGAGCGGAAATTCACGGCCCCATATGCACACATTCAAGACCGCCTAGTTGCATCGATCACTCGAATAATAATTCATTCATTTATTAATACACGATTACACTTGTGTGGCATTACCGTAATCTGATGGAGTGCATGCTCTCGAGTATGAAGCCATTAATAACAAATTGGATCGTGTAGACAGAAAACAATAAAATTCTTTACAATAGAAGTGGAAGATACTGAAGATATTTCATGTATATTTAGCTCGTCGAGGCTGTTCCAAAGCCTGCCGAAAATTTTTCAAAGCTTGGATCTGGGTAGTGCTTTTTCCGTGAACATTCCAGGTGTCTATGTAGATAGATGTTGCAGGCAAAAAACTAAAGAAAGTCAAGGAAAATGAGCTCAGCGTGTCCATCTAGCACTAGTAACAATCATTAAAGGTTACTATAAGATTTTTCAGCCGTCCATATCAAACTAGCATTCCGAGAAACCAGTCTTGCTTTATGGCGCTTTCTAGTTTTACCCCTCGGATGATAGTCCTATTAATCCTGTTAAGTATGATCCTGTTCAATTTAGTTTATTTTTTTCAACGATAAAGAAAGTCGCTGAAGAACAACAGAAAAAATGCAACCACTCGGAGTTGAAACTACAAAAGTCAACAGCCACTCTTCAGACTTCTGCCTGAAGAGATGGTCTTTTGGAAGGCGCAAGATCTTCAGGAAAAAGACTATACCCATTGACGAAGTTTTTGAAGCCATATACTTTTACAATTGTCCAGATGTTTCGAAAGCGCAAACACGTATCTGTTTTCAAAGCGAGCCTGCAGTAAGAAAAGGTCACTCAGTCAGCCTGAACTCAGAAAATTCATCTCGGTTTTCTGAGTTGGTACTCGAAGGAACCAATAAAGCCATTGTACGCTTTGACTGCTCTCCTAGCTTCTACTGCAGGATGGAAAAATAAAGACAGTGTGCCCTAAGTCTACGGGGAAAATCTTATTGCTACTGCCACCAAAGATTTTGTGACAGTCTGCAAATCCCCAGTGTTATCAAGTGAGCTTGTTTTGTCCCCTTTTCACAGAGAAAATTGAGGAGTGAAAAAAGGAAATGCAGAAAAATTGATTGATTTCGATTGAGATCTTCAAATGAATTAACTATGCAACAAATAACCCAGAACAATGGTAAGGCAGGCAAAAACCGATGGCAATAATTTGCACGTGCCCCTCCATTGAACGCTTCCGTAAACGCGTAAACAGGAACAGAACAGGCAGCAAAACAACGCTACTAAGAGCAATTTGGCGATCGGACACTCGACTTTCTGGGAAGCGATCCGAAAAATCGCTGGCAGCAACATTCCGTCGGTGAGGAAAGTGCGACAGGTGAGGATTGTTCGCACAAGAGAGTCGGTTAATTTTAGAGTGGATGGCGAAAACAGGCCATTTATTCATTTATTTGTTTATTTATTTATTTATTGAGACATGCGATATAATCACATGTAAGGCGATCAATGTGACAGTACACGATCGCACCGAAAAATAAAATTCTTAACTTTTAAGTTCACCCAGAAGTAAAAAGTAAACAACACTAGTTAATGATAAAACAGTTCAAACTTCGAAGTGCAGTAAGCGGCAACATAAGGTCATACTAGTTCTGCCGCTTAGGTAATCAAGGGGAAAACAGCAAAACACTTAAAAAAGAACAATTTATTCACTGATATTTGCCTAAAATCCGTTTGAAAGCCCCTAAATTAGCGGGAATGGGAAACCGCTTGCTAAACTTCACATATTCAGCCCCAGCTCTGCAAATGAAGTAGTTGGGATGTAATTATGTACGAAAACATAAGAAAGGGAAGAACGGGGGGAAAACGAACATGCGAATCACGTAACGAGGTGGATAAGTAGATTATCGCAAAAGCGGCAGTAGAACAAGGCCTCGACGACACTAATAAGAACAAAAGTGTTGCCACAACAAAAGTGTGTCGGATGAGCAGGTTTCTGCCGCCGGACAGAAATGAAGGAGAAAGAAGATTCTGAGAAACCAAGTAATATGTATTTCATCCACTTTTTTATTACAAAGGTATGCCTGAGGCGCTTGAAGCAGCTGTTACTGTGAGGGAGGTATTAAACTTTAATGTTCTCTACAGGGAAATTCTTGCAAAAATTTTGAAAATTTCGAAGCACTGTTCATCTAGAAGACTAATAAGGAGTCTTGTAAAAATTTTGAAAACATCGATAAAGCAAACATCATCTCAGTGAGAACTAGGAAAAATTGGGAATTTAAGTACCATTCGGTTTGAGAATCACTTATATGTAAAAGCTGAATTTTCGCCAGCGACGCAATCGCTATAACCTTTGTTGAGAAATTAATAATAATTTGAGAAGGGATGAAAGACTTATAATTGAGAAAAGCTTAGATTATCAAGACTCGAGAAAGTTATCAAGCATAACAGAGGACAGCAGCGCACGATTAAGGTAGGACAAAGAAAGTATTATGTAATATAATATAATAGTATGATATAATATAATAGTATTTATTAAATATAATAGTAGATCTATATATTATAGATGAATGGTCAGGCGTTGGCTATCAGTCAAAGATAGAGTCTGCACCGTTGAACAATTTATTTATTTATCTTTGTATACCTTGCAATTGTTAAAACAAGAATTTTAGTAGCTACGCCTAATTTGGAATGATGAACATAAGTTAATTCTTCTGCAAACGTCCTGCAGACTCAGCTGGAGCTCTTCCAGTTTCCGGGCGACTGCAGCAGAAGGGGTGGCAGGGAAGTGACACGCCGTATGAATAATTGCACGGCAAAGTCAATTAACTGCCCTTTTCAGGCCGCAGACAACGAGTAGGAAATTAGGCATTCTGTTAGCGACTCATTTTCGCTTGCTGGATCTCTGGTAGTGTCTCTCGACAGAAATACTCACCACAACAAAGAAGACACCGAAAATGGCGGACAAGTAGGTCGATAGCATCGGAATCGGGAAGAATATAAACCAGGTTCGAGTTTCAATCCCGCATGAGCCGCGATTTTTGCGATGATCCTAGCACCATCACAGTTATTTCTAGTATACTTAGTAGTGATCGATAAAAACGAGTTACTTTCACTAAAATTCGAACATTTTCCGAGCTCAGAGGTGAAGCAGAATATCTCTTTTTACTCTAATTATAATTATTCTAATTATTATCTTCAAACTTTTTCCAAGTTCACAGGTGAAGCAGGACATCTCATTTCTCTCTAAACATTAATATCTTATTATTTTTTCTGTGTCTCAAGTCTGTATTCGGTTGGATAGGGCAGGATATGTCTCATCCGAGGATTTTTGATGATATACAGAGTATTCAGAGTCCATACGTAACTATTACATGCCTCCAGTTCTTCGAACCCTCGCCGCTGCAGTGGCGCGTAAAACCCCGTACGAAACTCTGAATAAACCCAAGGGCACGTTGGTGAATCGAACCAGGTTCTGAAGAGAGCCTGAATCAGTGTCATGGTTCACGGTATCTTCAAGAGTTTTCATCGAATATAACATTCATATAAAAAATCAGCCCTTCTGGTCACCAACAAATTCACCGCTGTCTCAGTGAGCCACCAACACAAGGATAAGTTTGGTGAATTTGCCGGATGCTCTGTTGCAACCCAATATCGGATGCATAGAATTATTGGAAATGTTGTTGCACCAAGTCTTCTGCTCGGTACAGTAGATTTAAAATTTGTTAGCTGCTAACATACCGGAGCGGTATCGGTTACTACGATGTTTATAAAAGAGCGGTGAGTCACTAGAAGAAGTTTATTTATTTATTTAATTATTTATTTATTTATTTATTTATTTATTTATTTATTTATTTACCATGCACTTAACGTACGCCGTACAATACGAAAACGCGAACAAACAATACAATACAAAAGACACACTACTTATGATATCACTATTTGGCCAATAGCTAACACGTCCCCACTGTTAAAGCTTTGTTGATAAAGCTTACGAATCAATAACATTTATTGCCCAGCCTACAGTTATTGCAGATGAAAAATAATGGTCCAATAAATATTATTTCGGGAACGATATCATATCATATCGAACTTATGAATGAATCGAAATCCACTGACAATACATCAAGTATGCAGTACCACAGCAGGGAGCTCCAGCAAAACATTTATAAAATCTTAGTATATAATAAAAATCAATTACAAATAAAGCATTAAAATAATGGAATCTGGGCATGCCATGACTGATCATTTAGGAATAAATATTCCAGCGATGAGCATCATAGCCAAAGGGTCCATAGTTGTGGCAAGTTCCTGGCAAGAAACAGTTTAGGCATGACCTGGCCAGGTTAACTTTCAGTTTCGCTAGAAAATCTGAGTCCAGTATCAGTGGGTCAGAGTATTTCGACTGTGGCAGGGTAGGTCTAGGAAAGCAGAGCCTTTTCGCTGAGAATTCGGTTAAGTGAAGTGCAGTCTGTGGACGGCTGCTGCCCTGTGAAGTGCAATTGCCGCCCATGTTCCTCTGTAGCTTGTTAATTTGCTCAACTGAAGGCGAACAGACGTACATCCGACACCTACTATCCAATTGGATAGCCACCAAATCTAATTGAGCGGCAAGCTGTATAAAAGAAAAGTGCAAAAAAGGCAGTCACTGAGCCGTTCCAAGCCATACAAAATGTAGATCTAACACTAATTTAAGCCCAAAGTCAAAAGCTTCACATTACTTTTCTTGTCTTCTTTTCCTTGTTGTATATTCACTTTTTATGTCGCTATTAGGGTGGTGGCAAAAATAATGAGTATTTCCACTTGCATTCCATACAGCTCCAGGCTGGGGTCTCTCTGTATGCTCGTCGTATTTATACAGGGTTGCAAAAAATTACGTGCGCGCTACATTAGACAAATTCTTAACTATTGTATAGCATCTTTCTGCATGCTTTTTTCGTCTGAAATATTTATTAGATCGGCTCTTGGAAGAAGAATTTTCATTTCCAATCCATTTGGAAAAACTGTTTAACTTGAAACGCGATTGCACAATAACCGAAAGGTGGGTTCGAGAACTCAGCGTTTTTATCGAGACTTGGTATTTCTCTATGAATCGTCCAGGAGATTGTGAAGCCATGGTTTGATGAAGTACATGTTCAAACAAAACACATAAGTGGATGTTAATGTACTGTCAACACATAAGAGTGGAATGGTATCTTTAAGAAGACGATTAATTGTATTATTAGTATGAGATTGTATTTACATATGTGTATTCACCGCTTTCGCGCTTTTTAGAAACATTCAAAGTCGTCGAGAAATACATTTCTTGCATTTCCGTTATTACTTTTGCCCCCACCCTGAAATTCGTACCACTGTTTCTAGCAAGTATTTTCTTTTGTTTTCCGTAGTGTGCGCATCAGTTAGATAAATTTTAATTCATCTCATTCGATAGTGAGCTGAAGTGTATTCGTGGAGAAATGAGCTGCTCGAATTGCATTTCCAAAGAAATTAATCTATGAATTTTCATTGTCCTAATTCAACCATGTAGTATATTCTTGTTCATAGAATATGCATCTGGTACTCTGCTAACGGCAGCATTTAAAAGTTGCTCGTTATTTTAGAAAAATCTCAACAAAAAATTCAAAAAAAAAACAAAAATTGACTGTCAAGGCTATTTCCCTCACAGCGGAACTGAAGTAGTCCACTTTGCCACTGGAAAGATGCGTTGCTCCCACAAACATCTTACCAATTCATGCAAAAGAGAGCCGTCAGCTAATTCGTTGCCGAAGAGCGCTCCTTTCGACTTATCATCCTTTTCCACCGAAAACGAAACAAACAAAGTGGACGAAACTGCTGATCTTCAAAACAAGACGATCGGTGAAACGTGTGGTTTATCCGAAAAAAGACCGTTGATATTCGTATTCCATTGTTGGCTCCCGTTCCAGCCTTCGTGTCCTCAGAGATCTCTTCTTTTGATGAGATGTTTTTTTGAACTATCTAGGCTCAGACGACGATAAATTAGCCTAACAAAGCTCATTAACGGTCTCCAACTTTGCCCAACAAGTCTAATAGTTGTTTATTTTACTTATTTCCAGTAAGATTTGCAACCTTTTACCGCTTGTAGTACAAATTGTTCAGGTTAAGTGGCCCTCAAGGTGCCCAACGCGCCTCAATTAGATGAACAACAACGTTCGTAGGCTTTGTAGTGCTCGTCCTCGGAAAGACTGAACTTCACCGGAAGTGCAAGTGAAAAGGAGATAATGAGGTCAATTTGTCGTCTATGCGACGTTTTGCCTCACTTGTACTTAAAACACTCTTCATCCCTAAGGATCCATTTGAAATTTCGGTGAAGGGCTTGTTTCCAAGTCAGTACAGCACCAGAAGCTCTAATTCAAATAGCTTTTCGACCCATCATTTGTAAGAGAAAGTAGCCGATCATCGCTCATATTCCTCCCAGGGATTGTCACGCTCTCATTAGCATCCATTGAATAGCAAAATCAAAAAGGTTAGGAATCGACAACCAGGACAAGAGCAAAAAGGAAGCATAAGAGGTGGAAAGTTGACAGAAATCCAAAGTTCTACACAACAAAGATCTTATAAGGGTTTGGTCGTCTTCAGAGGTTAGAACTCAGTTTGGGTTAGTGATCCGTCAGTTAAATTGGCGTTCACTTCAATTTACCAGAAAAGCTGAAGCCTTTGGTAGCACAGGAAGCGTAATATCTGATAAAAAATTGAAAAAATCATTTAACAGCTCGTAAAGTCGAGATGGTAATATTGAAATGCTCTTGAAAATGCTTGGATTGAAATTTTGTGATTAAGTTATTAATATGATTCTCTGATAAATTATTCAATATAATATCGTTTCCGGAATAATATGATATTGAACCACTATTTATGGCCACGGGCTGGGCAATAATTGGTAACTGATTTTAATTTTAATTTTGTCAACAAAATTACGAAAGTGATGACGTCGTGGCTACAGGCCTTTTTGAATATTGATAGTGATATTATAAATGGCTAGTTCTGTATTAGTTTGTTTACCTTTTTGTGAATAATCCTCGTTTTTGCTTTCTCCTTCACTTTTCATGGCTACATTGATATTGTATGGCGCACGTCAAGTGCATGAAAAATAAAAATAAATAGAGGGCTGGCTTTCGTGTCAGTACAGCATTAGAAGCTCTAATTAAGAAAGCTTTTCGACCCATCATTTGTAAGAGAAAGTAACCGAACATCGCTCATATTTCTTCCAGGGATTGTCACGCTCTCATCAGCATCCATTGAATAGCAAAAGCAAAAAGGTTATGAATCGACAACCAGGACAAGAGCAAAAAGGAAGCGGAGGAGGTGGAAAATTGAAAGAATGCAAAAGTTCTACCCAACAAAAGTCTGATAAGGGCTTCGTTGTCTTCAGAGGTCAGCGCTCAGTTTGGATTAGTGATCCGCCAGTTAAATTGGCGTTCACTTCAATTTAACAGAAAAGCTGAAGCTTTAGGAAGGGTAATATATGGCTATCACCCTTTGGTAGGGCAGGAAACGTAATATCTAACAAAAGAAATTAAAAAGTCATCTAAAAGCTCGTGAAACCCAATAGGAAATATATAAATGGTCATGGAAAAGCTTGTATGGGAAAAGTTTTTCAGATTAAATAATTAATATGATTTTCTGATTAATTATTTAATATAATATCGTTTCCGAAATGACGTTAAACCACTTTTTCTATCTATGATGGCTGGGCAGTAACTGTAACTGATTTTGTTAATTTTATCAACAAAAACATGAAAGTGATGACGGCTTGGCTGTAGGCCATATTGTCATATCAATAGTGATATCATAAATGGATATTTCTGCACTAGTTTGTCTAATTTTTCGTGCATATTCCACATTTTTTCTCCTTCACCTTTTATGGTTTCATTGATATTGTATGGCACGTCAAGTGCATGAAAAATAAAAATAAAATAAAAAATTGGATAGGCATTATCACTATTGATATCACAATATGGCCTATAGCCAGAACGTCATCACTTTCATACTTTTGTTGATAAAATCAAGAAAATCCGTTACAGTTACTGCCCAGCCCATGGGCACAAATAGCGGTTTAATATTATTCTGGGAACGATATCATATTAAATAATTAATCAGAAAATCAGATTAATTAATTAATCAGAAATTTTTTCTCCTATTCCAGAGCATCTAAATATTCCCTTCTCGGGTTTACGAGCTATTAGATGATTTTTCAAAAATAAAGCACAACAGGGCGATGAAAAATTTTTATGCTGAAGAGCTGTGACGGGAGAATTCAATTCTCAGTGGCCGTTGCGAAGGCATGTGGAAGGAAATGCCATGTAGGGGCAACGTGACAATAGCTGGCGCCAAATCAGGAAGCTACGAATCGTTCAAGCTGAAGGAAGACGGCATGCGTGAATGACCACCGTGCTGCGGATATGAGAGCAGTTTATAGCCGGGAGGCTTGCCGGCAAGAAGTGGACGAAGAAAGCTCGGAGAACATTGGCTTCATTTATTTCTCCTCGTCCGACATCCTCTCCTATCTTCGCTCTCTAGGATCACTAATTAATTGCTACCCAGTGGCTGCAAGTCGAGCAAAAATCGTAAACAACGATTCCTAGCTTCTCACTGAATTAAGGACGATCTCCGCAACGAAATGACTTCAAACACCAAACGAAGCGGCAGTCATTTATCTTATCTTATCTCAATTTATGTAACTAGTGTCATGGTAGCTTCAGTTTCCCAGCGAAGAGCGCGATCACTCTAACTATAAGAACATAAAAAATAAACTTTTAGAGAATGCTAGCCAAGTTCAAATTTAAATTTGTCAACTCGAACTTCACAATTATGTCTTTTTCAATATAAAATTCATAAACGTAAAAGTTAGGAGCTAATCCGTTCAAAGTTGCTGGTTATCGAGCCCATTCGCCTTAACTGAAAAAGTGAATGATTGACTTGCCCATCCAGCACACAAAATTCCATAGTTTGTGGGATTTTCCCAGTTCTCTCTTCGTGAAACCTTGACATGATGTCAGACTTGTTGTACGCTGCTCTTCAACAAACTTCTAAGAAAATAAAAGGAGCGGCAACAACAATTACTAGGGGTAAATGCATGAATAATAGGCAAATCCAAAGGTAGGCTCAAGGGTGACGGCGTTGATCAGTCGGTGAATGTGTATTTGGCCTATACAATAACTTGGGGAGGAATACAATAACTTGTGGAGGAAATGAGTGCCCTTACCCAGGCAAATCTGGTTACAATTTATGCCGGAGGGATGGAAGGCCTGGTTAACCAGGGCGGAGATCGGTCCCTCCACCAAGCGTGTCTCCGCAGCGCCTCCAACAACTGAACCACGCCCACAGAGCCTTCGAGTACCTTTCGTGAAATGACGCCATAATAACGACATTCCATATTTTAGCTCAGGACTAATAATATTCGAGATTTTCCTCTAATGAAGTCGAAAGACTGCCGCTAAAACGAGGAGTCATTTGCACGCCAGAACGCACAGAAAACACTGGAAATCTTCTTTTGTGCTACTTGTCATGCGTTTGCGTCGTTGAACGCTGTCAGACTACGACAATGGACAATTAGTCTGACGCATTCGTAACATTTCCCTTGAGGATTTCATCTCCCGAACACCAGATCGTCGCCGGTGTTCGGAAAGATGAAAGACGAAAACTTTATAGCGATTTATGAAAAGAGCACGGTAACAGGCGCTACTGACACCTGGGCTCTCGAGCGATCGATCCGGGCCAGTACAAACCCTTCCTTCCGTTATTCAACTTCAGCTGTTCTGGTAAATTGGTACCAGAATAACACGAAACTATTCTGCTAATTGCCGCTTTTTGTTTAGCGGTTTATGGACGAGATATAGTTGAATGACTTACACATTTGGAGATGCTAGGTTATTCGCAAAACGCTGACATCGGACGGGAATTGAATCCACGTCTTTCTGTTTCCGGCAGAATTTCTCGTCTATAATCCGCAAAAGAAGGCGGCAATTAGCGGAATAGTTTTGTGTTATATCAAAAATGCTATCAGCTAACAGGTAACTGCCGATATCGACTTACCGGCTCGTTCCCGTATTCGCGGGTGAGTACTGATAGCAACAGCCCGACCGGGCTTAAGAAACATGCTATGGGATTCGTAACGTACATCGGTAGCATAGTGGCCAGTGCAGTCTGCCGGAGACAGGAAGACGCGGGTTCAATTCCCGTCCGATGTCAGTGTTTTGCGAATAACCTAGCATCTCCAAATATATAAGGTACCAGAATAGTCTCAGAAGGTAAACACACTTACAGCTAAAACGGCTGACTCCGCAATAAGTACGTTGAAATGCAAAGAGCAGTACATAGAGTAGTACATTTTATAAGGGGAATACGTATTCATCATGCATGTACTATTATATTTCGAATGGAAGACGAATGCGTGGCGCGTCATTAGGGGGCCGGTCAAAGCCGGCACGGTTGCCTTCAACTTCCCATATAAATGAACTGCGGTTAACAGCTATCATTTTCTTCTAGAGCTTTTCGAAATTGCGAGTATTGAAAGGGAGTTCCTCAATAGGAACCTCTTCCCAGAACTAGTACAAAACCGCAAATTCTTCAATGTAAAATTGAATCACCGCCGTTGTCCAACCGAATAACTTGAGACGAATGAAAGGCGCTTCGTTAGCGTCACGACTTCGCTTTGTTAGCTGAAAGAACCAGCTTCAGTGTGACAGTGACGTCTTCACATTTCCTCGTTGAATGACGAAGAATCGAAAAATCGCGCCTGATTTCTTCGAATCAGAAATGTCGCGTTTACTAAAAGTGCGTGTTCGTTCAGCGGAAGCAGATTATGATTCCGGAAGAGAGAAAGAACGTGGCCTTAGATACATGTGACGTTCATAATTTATGATCGCTTCGCAACAGCGATGAAATTTCTTCTTTCAGTTTCATCGCATGGCTGGAGAAAAAAGTTCTCTGTCGAAATTTCTCTGAATCCCTCTGCGTCAGTGCAACTAAAGAATGCAGGAGAACGTTGCGAAAACTGCGAGAACGGGAGGTATCCAGGGAGAAAAAAAGGTCAACAGAAATCAAAAAGATATGAAGAAACCGGAAACACACATAGAAAATGTTCCATCCTACAACATTGAAAGTAAAAGGTAAAGGATAAAGGTGAAGGTGCCGGTGCTGATCAGTCCCCTGAGGACGCGCCGCCGCATTCGTGATCCATACAAGTTGTAGAGGCATAGTGAATGCGTATTTAGCCTATACAATGACCTGCGGGGGCCAGCCGCTATACCAGGTCAGTGTCTTTACCTTCCCAGACAAGTCTGATACCAATTCACCCGACCCCGGAGGGATGGAAGGCTTGGTTAGCCCGGGCCGGGATCGATCGCTCGACCGTGCGGGTGTCAGCAGCGCCTCGTACCACCGCACCACGCGGGCCCTTCAACACTGAAGTAGAAGACGAATATTGAGCAGCACTATCACGTCTAGATGTGTTTCTTATTTCAATGCATACAATGTATAGGGAACTTGAGTATTTTGTAGCGATGCTGCTCATCGCAAAAGTCGCGGCTCAGGCGTGATTTGAACCTATCCTGGGCACCATGAACTTAAGGATTCGTCCTTGTAATATCATTTGTCAATTACTGCGACCTGAAAGAGGACTGTTTCCCTTCAAAATTTAGGGAAATTCAGCCACCAAGTTGCTCCTAAACAATGCGAATACCTAAACAACGGGTTTGGATTTGTTCGCCCAAATATGAGAATCCCTGATAGCAATCGCTCCTCACTTTTTGCAGGGTGATGTGTGGATTGCTTGATATGGAAAGAAATCACCACATAGCTTGCTGAATGGGAAAATGCCGGTTTTCTACAGACTATGGGTTGAATAGTCATGAATTGTCCCTAATCTACAAATGAAATGTTTTTTAAACAAAGAAAGCAAATTGAAATGCAGATAGCAGCAGTACCACGTAGAAGGGCAAGCGAGCTCCAACAAGAGGTAAGAGGCGGTTACGCTCAAAACTGCTGATTAAAGCGCAAGTTGAAAGCCTCAATTAGTAATGCGCTTGTCATTATGTACATTCGATCACGGTCAATTATCAGTGTAGTGATCATTTTCGAGATGACGGAGGTGCTTATCACTCGGACTATTAAGGGAAGTTCATTGACTGAATCCTACGTAGCAGGTCTTTCACGAACAGACTTTTCACTAAGGGCCCCTTCAGACTGTAGTGCGGCAGTAAACCAAAGTAGAGCAGCAAAAAAGGGGTGCGCGTATTTCCGCAATAGCTGCGGCTTTTCCGTCTACTGGACTATCGTTGATCAAAAAACTATCTAGTGCATAGTTAACGATATGAATGGTTTTCGGTGAAGTCGGTGTTCTGATCTAGTGCTGAATTCGGCGGAGCGACTGTAAGCGGACTGTCGTACAACCTGCTACTATATGGAGCTGAGTGTTGACCAGGGAACACCATTTCTATGACAACTAAGCATCAACGAAATGAAAATTTGAAGTGTTCTGCATGCAGGACACGAGACCCCAAGATGTAGAGGTAAGGTGTCTGGTACCAATTAACCCGACCCCGGAGGGATGGAAGGCTTGGTTGGCCCGGACGGGAATCTATCGACAGTGCAGGTGTCAGTAGCGTCTCTTACCACTGCACCACGCCCCAAGGTATATGCTGACATA
Organism: Nippostrongylus brasiliensis; assembly: GCA_030553155.1. Classification (NCBI taxonomy): domain Eukaryota; kingdom Metazoa; phylum Nematoda; class Chromadorea; order Rhabditida; family Heligmosomidae; genus Nippostrongylus; species Nippostrongylus brasiliensis. The sequence continues at coordinate 37,157,440 of CP130733.1, forward strand.
ACGCAACGCTCTAGGGTGGTTCTGAAGCAACGCAAGTTGGAAACGTTACACTTCGATTTAAAGGCAACGGTAGTTCATCCAGACTAAGCGCTCGATAGATGGCTGTGGGGTCAGAAATTCTGTAGAGCGGACTCTGCTTCAAAGCGGGACAAACGCTAAAGAAGAAGCGACATGCTTCTCCTTCGTTGTTTTATTGGGTTTTCAATGTTTTCAATGTGATCGCTTTCAAGGAAAGTGGTAGGAAGTATCCCTGAAAGGCAGGACCTTGGAAGGTGTGAGCGATTTTTTTTATCATGGTGATGGGTGCACGTGGTGCAGTGGTAAGAGGTGCTTCTTACACCCGCACGGTCGACCAATCCTCGCCTGGGTCAACGAAGCTTTCCATCCCTGCGGGGTCGGTAAATTGATACCAGAGTTTTCTGGGAAGGTAAAAAAACACTGACTTGGTATAGCGGCTGTCCCCCGCAAGTCATTGTGTAGGCCAAATACGCGTTCATCAAGCCTCTACGATTCTGAATCGAACACGAATGCGGCGGCGCTCCTCTGTGGAGTGATCAACGCGGACACGTTTCCCTTTACCTTTACCTTTATGGATGCGGTAGGCAGGGTCCTACAATCTTTGACTATAACCGGATTCTATGAGATTCAGCGGCCTGAAGAACAGAGGAAATTGTGGCTCGAGAGACTTTCTTCGGCCGGGTTTGAAAAAACTGAATGCTGAAGCGATTGTAAAACCGCTTTTCCTTTGTCTGGCCTTTTTGTAAGATACCCGAGTTGCATACCTAACCTCTTAGCTTCATCAGTGCTTGGCTGTCAGAATCGAATCCTCCACAATAGAACAAACCCGGAACTCGACACAACGGCTGCCCTTTTCGATAAATGAAAAGTGTTTACAGGAAGCTGCCAATCGAGTTAAATAAAGTGCTGTTCAAGGTTCTTTGCTAAACAGAGCATCTGGAAATGGAGCAGAGTACAGCACACGGAACGTGACAAATATAGAAGAACAGCGTCCTTAAATCTACTCAATGTTGTGCAATTGAATTTCCATGCCACCGTGGGATGAGGGCAGGAGCTTCTTCCGCATTGTAGCTAATTTTAAAGTGTGAAATTCTTGTCTTCGACAGCATTTAGTCTCGTAAAATGGTATATAGGTAGGTTCAGTTTCAGATGTATTTTGATGTCTGATAGAGCAATTCAAAAGCTTTGAAATAGCATAGGATAAATCATCGATATGCACCTCTTTTCGGTGGAAAACTATGCTCACAAAATTGCATTGGAAAGAGACAAGACTTTTGGTTCACCCTCGAGAGCATTTATAAAAATATAGGTAGGTTCAGTTTCAGATGTTTCAGCTTTGAAATAGCATAGGATAAATCATCGACATGCACCTCTTTTGGTGGGCTTCACACTAAATATCTAAACCGCAAATTTGCATTGGAAAGAGAAAAGACTTTTGGTTCACCCTAATATTACTCCGCTATCGTTAGATCCTTGTGGTCAGGCTCAGTAAATTGAGCATGCTATGCATGCAAATTATAGTCGAGAAAAAAGTCGAGAAATGGTGCTATTCGATTGCATAAAGGCATGAGAGGTGAGAGCCGTGATTTACAGAGGGTAGACCTCCTGCATCTGACATGGTCGTCAATTTTTTTTCAGTTATTCAAAAAAGTTATTCAAAACAGCTTCAGAACTCGTCAGTAAGCACCTTCTAGACGCAGCGACGTTGGCGTTTCGAGAGCTCTTTCGAAAATGCAAATAAAACAGAGCGAATCTAGTACCAACGAACATTAGTAACGTTTATCTATTTAGTTCGAGTTGTTCGAGGTGGCCAAGATGATACAGATTTAGTCGGGTGACGTTTCGGCCCACTCACCTTTGGAAAGCCAGAATTTTTATTTGTTTATTTATTTATTTATTTATTTATTTATTTAATTCTCATAAAGGATGCGATCAATCAACAGCTACAAAATTCGTCTGGAAACTTGTCGAAAAGAAAAACTCCTGTTACGACATGAAGTGCATGTACTTTGAGGATTAGCGTGAAATTCTAGTTTTATCACCGATTTTTGCGAGTTACTAGTTACGCCTATATATATACATAGAATGTGGTGAGTCATGTGGCAACGGGATGGAAAATCGAGGGGTTAAAAAATCAACTAAAAACAAGTTTCACATCGCATACGGAAGATCCCGCTCGAGATGCGATTTTTGCGATGAAAACCTAGCACCATCATTGCGGCGCGTCCGGTACTGTAGTTTTATGTACAAGTCGAGTAAAGTGACCCGGTGCGGGTACCTCTCAAGGAGAAGTAGAAGTACACAAAGTTGACAGGGGTATCCGAGGATTGCCATATTAGGAACGGTGGCTTTGGGAGAACATATGGTAAGGTACTTACTGTTACATGACTTTTCTAAGGTTACTAGTGCTTCAGCTACTCAGAAACCTAAACTTCTTCGCTACGAACAATGAAAACTCACTTTTCTAAGTTAGTGAGCTAACCTAGCATTGCCATTCCTCTAGGGTCGGGTAAGTTGGTACCAGACTTGTCTGGGAAGGTAAAGATACTGACTTGGTACAGTTGTTAGCCCCGCAAGTCAGCGTAGTCAAAGTCCGTACTCACCATACCTCTACGGTTCGGAATGGAATACGAATATCGGCGGCGATTCTTAGGGAACTGAGCAACACCGATACCTTTACCTTTTACTTTTTATTGATGTAACTTTCATTAGAAAAACGTTATAATTTCACTCTTACGAACGGCTCAGTTCCAGCCTCCAGCCTGTGTTTTTGAAGCTTGCTCGTAGACTACCAGGCAGTGAAGAATACAGTACCGTCGGAAAATCTCCGCCAAAACACGATATAGACGACATAGATCGTTTTTGCCGCTCATGCGCAATGAATCACTTTAGAATTATTTGTATTGACATTAATGGTGAATATCTAAATAGACGGTAACTGTTTAAATAGATGGTGAAAAAGTAGTAAAGAACATAAGAAATATAATTGTGTTTCTCAGATCTCAGAAAAAATTCACGAAATACGGATCCGGCATAGAAAAACAGGATGTTCGCAGTTAAGACAATCAAATCCCGCTTTTTTGAAGAATCAGGCGTCAGAAGAACCATTATATTCGTCAGAATTTGAAAAGATAAATCTCTTGAAGCCCTGAAGCTATGTTCAGGTGCTCCGTCACTTCAATTGCACAGTTTTCAGACCAATAGCGACGTCCGAGTAAAAAAATGAAGAATCGGTGAATTCGGTGAGCGCGGTCACGTCTAAACGAAATGGAACGGCAACGACGGCGGTCCCGGAGGAGCCATAAATATCAGCCCAAATACGTATAAGCGTAGGCGAAGAAACCGCCGAAGCGGTGTTTTGGTATTATGCAAAAGGATTTCATTCCAACAGCCATCGGTCTTTTTAACGGCTGGTCTAGGCCCACCGAGAACCCTAACACGATCGGCTCACAGATCTTGCACCAGAGACCAAACCTTCTCCAGGGGTTGCGAAAAAAAGGCGAAAATCTTGATGTATAGGATTGTAATACTGCAGTTAACGACGAGAACACTTCTAGGTCTTAACTTCTCCATGTCGCAACGTGGTGGCTCAGTCGGTAGCATGTAAGGCTCGCAAACTGACGGTCGGGGGATCGGTCTATTTGCTGGGCCTCTCTTTTGCCTTTATACGCTGGATTGCAAACTAGGCTCCTTTTGCAATTTTGTCGTAGTTGCTGGATAAAATCGCGTTTGGGAGGAGTATGACGAACAGAGTACGCACAAGGGACAACATCTACTAGCACTGATGTATGTGTCACATACCTACCGTAACTAATGCAAATCGATCCCAGATTCATAAACTAATGTCAGATTCGTGATCAGCGTCCCGAATAACCCCCGTAGACAAATTTTGGGCCAAATCCGTGATTTCAGCCCAACCAGCCTTACTAGTGTCGAGTGAGTAGTTGTATAAAGGTCCACCTGGTGAGAATATTCTTTATTCTATTGCTCCGAGGGGTTGCATATATTAGAAAGAACAATTATTTATTTATTTATCCTTGCATCCACATGGATGTGCATACAACCAGAATTAGCAACAACACTAAAGGAACAAAAGGAAGAAAAAACTACACTACACAGCAAAGATGTAGAAACAGAAAACGAAACCTTAGGACTAAGAACACACATTATAATAATTGAAGAAACACCGGCTAATCTCAACACTTAACTTCATAAATCACTCAATCATCATAGATGGGTTATTACATATTCTGGGCAGATAGGTATAAACTATGCTAACGGCTATGTATAGATATCCGGTACCACGGTAGAGTAGATAAATGTTTAAAAAAAGAGAAAAAGGAAAAAAGAGGTGCTAGGTTCACCAAACGCCAGTGACCAATTGTCATTAACGTGACAGTGTCTTTGTCTTGAATTATGAATTTCTCCAAGCTATGAGGCCAAATAGAAAGCCTGCTGAGGCTCTTGGAAAGATTGTTTCCAATTTTATTTCTTTGTTGCCGTCTACCGCTGCATAGCCAACTCTAAGCGAATGTGAAACGACCTGATCGTAAAATGGCTCCCATCAACAAAAATAACACCACAATCTCGTGAAACTCATTTATCAGGAAAACAGAATGCTAAAAAGCTAAATACAATTTTGGCGCTACATAGGGACGATTCTATTACCCCTCTGCAGCGCCAAAATTGTAAAGATTGAAAATCAGGTCAAAATCCGAAATTTGGCTTATATTCCCCATCTATGGGCTGCATCTTTTACAGGAGGTGATTTAGCGGATAGATCAGCCGAGTAACTGTTCTACGGGCAGCTCTTTAATAGCACCAAACCCATACAGTAACTAACCCAAACATCGTAACTCCACAACCTACCCACACTGTCCTTATGAAGGATACTGGGTAAACTTTCATCATATCGCTGTTCTGTCGTCCGCTCTTCATCAGAGGGACTGTTTTTCAGCGTTTTTAATTGCGAATGATAGCCATTAATTTGATTCCAATTCTTTTAAACTGAATAGCTTTTCAGGATACAGGATAGTCGAGAGGTTAAGAACCATGGGCTATGATCTCGATATTAAGCGATCGATCCCATCCTACGCACAAATCCATGCCAATGGTATCGGTTCCATCGTCAAAGCTGAACTGACTGGTTGGCCCTTCGCCATTATTGGCATGTATATTGTATAATAGTAGGGCGCGTGTGGTGCAGTGGTAAGAAGAGCTACTAACACCTGTGCGGTCGATCGATCCCCGCCCGGACCAACCAAGCTTCCATCCCTCTGGTGTCGATAAATTGGTACCAGATTTGTCTAAGAAGGTGAAGACATTGACTTGATATAGTGGCTGGCCCCCGCAAGTCATTGTACAGGCCAATCACGCAATCACCATGCCTCTACGATTCTGAATTGAACACGAATGCATGGCGCGTCCTTAGATGGCTGATCAACGCCGGCATCTTTACCTTTACCTATTGTATAAGAAGTAAATTCCCAGGCTCGACTGGCGCTGGCACCGTAAGTATCCGGTGCCATTGCTCACCCATAGCGCATCAAGAAGCAACCAGGCATTTCTCCTCCAACAGCGTCCTGTTTGATGAGTTATAGGCTTATTTTCAATTAGTATTCTGGTATAAGAATGTACATAAATGGGTTAACGTCAAAACAACACGAATGGGAAAGGAAAGAAATAAGACAAGCCAATTTTGCCATTTCAATGCTATCGTGCTAATCTCATTCGAAAATCGATCGATATCGAATCGATAAGTTTGCAACATAAAGATAAGCACTGTACAATAATTACTATAACACGAGCAGCAAACGTTAAGCAAAACCAAAGTCTGAAAGCTAAGGATTAATGTGCAAATCGTGGCAGCAAATGTTTAAGGCGAATAGGTGAGGGTAACGAGGTTGGACCGTTCCCCGAAGGACTCTGAGTCCTATTTATACCATTTTCATTTTAGTATGGGCACTTTTCAAACCAAAATGGACGTTTTCAAATCAAAAAGGACAACCTCAACATTCAAACTGCAATTGGCAATTTGATTTGTAAATTGGCTTGAAAAGTGGGTCATTTCAAAATGAAAATGGTTCACATCGTAGAAGCTCGGTGAGTACGTATTTGGCTTATACGGTGATTTGCTTGGGTTAGGGCTTGTTCAGACGACGCGCGTCGAAAATGCAAAATTGAAGCTCAATCAATAATTAACGTCATTGATCGAATTTGCTCCTTTGCGTTAGTGGCGCAGTCCGGTTGCGCCTCATATAGGCAAAAAAAAATTAGGCATATAATCACATAGGAAAGAAATTGAACGAAAAAAGTGAATTTTGTCAAAATTTCCATTAATAAGGGCAGCCTTGGAGGAAAAACCCGAGCGACCAGTAAGTTTGCCTATATGAGGCGCAACCGGACTGCGCCACTAATGCAAAAGAGCAAATTCGATCAAGGGCGTTAATTATCGATTGAGCTTCGATTTTGCATTTTCGACGCGCGTCGTCTGAACAAGCCCTTAGGCGCTTACCAAGGCGTGTCTTTACCTTCCCAGACAAGTCTGATACCTATTTAGCCGGCCCGGAGGTAGCTTTAGATTAGGTTTGTGAGTAAGCTCACAGGTAGCAAATTATGACTGGGCTAGCACAGTTCAGAATGAGCAAGGTAGTATTGCTGCCAAACCTTTAACAATCAGGAGGTTAGGCCAGTAGGAACACCTTATATAGCGGCACTTCTCAACCGAAAACTACCCTACTAGAGAAAAGAAGTTGATGTTGACTTCCAAGGAGTAGCCCTGCAAAATATCCACTAGCAGGATTAGATTAGGTTAGGTTAGATTAGGCACAACTCTATTTACAAGTTCTCCTCCTTGTGGATGTCCCATTATTGTTTACTGCTGCAATGATTGATTTGTATGGCTTCACACTAATGAATGACAAATATATGAGCAAATAAATGGAATAGAATCAACGGGGATGAGCCTAAACAAGATTGTTTTCAACGTATTGCATGCGATTAGACAACGAGAAACGTCAGGGAAATGGGTAACCAGGCGAAAAGAATTTAAATACAGCTCATTTTTGAGTTTCCACCACTCCGTTTCAACTCAAAACTTCGCTTTGGGAGCTGAGATTGTTAGTGAGACCTTTTCTATCAAGTCACATAGATTGTTTGATTCAGCAGTGACAAGGACCCAAGCGGGACATCGATGCTCTGACGAAGTTGCGAACTACATCATATTTTTCCACATGAAGAAGCGTTAGGTGTCTATCCGTTGTTCGGGGCAGACCGTCCAGGATGTAGAGGGTGGCGAATAAATACGTGCGCGCGATATTCCACTAAATTCTGAACTTTGTTACAAACGAGAACTAGTTGAATAACTTATATATTTATAACTATAACTATACCAAATAAATAATATATATCATTCAACTAGTTCTCGTCTGTAACACGCAAAACAAAAAGCGGCAATTTACAGAATAGTCTCGGGTTACATCTGAATTTTGCATTCTATTACTTATTCATTATGCATTATTTTGCATTTTGCGTTCTTCCTTTTTGAAATATTTAGTGGGCACCTATCATTGAATTAACAAATGAGAATTGGTTTTCCAATCTATAGCGAAGAACTGTTGAAGTCTTAAAGCGGCTGGTCAATAAGTAGAGAGCCCCGTCACGGAGTGGCTGAATCTTTCGAGGCCTGTCATTTCTTCAATGACAGGCCCCATGGTCTGAAGCAATAGCAGGAGAAAGAAGGCTATCACAGCAATCTAAGAAGTGACTGAAAGCGAACCGTCAGCTCCCGGGAGACGAAAGGGATTTTTACAAAGAACATCGACCTATAAGCTGATGTTATGCTGAACAGGATAGCTATGCAGGACTAACATTTTCAAGATCAAAAATAGTAGTAGAAATAAAGCATAAGCTGCTGAGTTATCGTATTATAAAGAGGTTCTTATTGATCAAACGAAGGAAAGTGGGACGAAAAAATGCAAGAATTTTTGGAAAACCTTCATGGTGCGCCGCTGCTAGAGTCCTCCCTGGTTTCATCAGATTTTAATCGCAGAATCTGTTGAAAACCCTCATAATCACTCCCATCTCATAAAATAAACTCTTCTAAACTTTGCTAAGCAGAGAATGCCTTAAAATAATCCATTTTTCAAAAATTTCAATGATTTGATTCCGAATCGACGCCTTAAACAAGACTTTCCTGATTTCTGTCGACAAAGAAACTGGAACTCTGCTAGAATTCTATCGAAAAACGATCCAAAGTGAAGCTCCCACTCCAAGAACTTCTCTTAATTGTGGAATGTTATGTCCCGTTCTCATATGAAAATAGATTTTTTCGAATGTTTGCAAGCTAAAGACAAAACCGGAATGCTTTTTATGACGCACGTATTTAATCGCCACCGTACATATCCCTATGTGGTTTCAGAAAATTGCTAGCAGTTCCAAATAAGCTTCTCCAGACATATATAAATTGTTAGTTATAGTTTGTGAGGTCGATTTTGATGTGAAGTGCGCTTTTGTATAATTCCTTATGTGGGTACACAGCTTGTGCGTCTTGGGTCACCTATAGGTGGTCTGAACTCACGACCACCCAAGAATACGTTGTCGTACACGGAACTACGAAGGTGTATAATGAACAACAAATCAGAGGAAGTGGGTGAGCGGAAGCGGACCATTTTCTTCCGACGACGAACTCGTTGACGAATGGCGAGCTGCAGATGAAATGAAGTGAATAACAGCGACGGGACGAGCTGATCGAGTTAGATGAACGCTCCTTTCTCGGCCTTGTGAATTAACAAAGGGCCAGTTAACGCTGCTGAACACGTGATGCAAGCCACTGGGTGCTCATTAAAAGCAAAAACGCCTTGTGAAAATCTTTTATTATCATATCGATATGGTTGCTAATCACATTGCGATAGGACTGTTTGACCTCAAATACAGCCATGAAAAGTTAGGATATGCTTTTTCCTGGTGATAAGGAGCACCATATTAGAATACATTTGACCTCGAGAAGTTTGGCTTTTCTCTCCAAATAACGTATTCTTAGATAGAACAAGTAGGAAGACCCTGCATTATGGGTAAAGTATTCTAGCTCAGGGGAGCAGTGCAAAAACAGAACTGAAGAATAAAAAGATCGCTGACAATTATTTATTTATTTATTTATTTACCATAACCTCCTCAAGTACGACTGTGACACTGAAGAAGGGTAAAAGGTCAAGGTAAAGGTGCCAGTGTTGATCAGTCCCCGAAGGAGGCGCCGCTGCAATAGAGTTCAATTCAGAATCGTAGAGTCGTGATGAGCGTGTATTTGCCCTACACAATGACTTCCAGGGGTCAGCCACTATATCAAGTTAGTGTCTTTCCCTTCCCAAACAAGTCTGGTGAAAATTTACCCGACCCTGGAAGGATGGAGGGCTTGGTAAGACCTGGCCAGGATCGATCGCTCGACCGTGCGGGTGTCAGTAGCGACTCTCACCACTGCACCACGCTCGCCATGAATAAGAGAAGACGGTACGATAAATCACATACGAAAAAACAACGAATTACCAGAGAACATGTATTAGTAACAGTGCAAACCAGGGGGCCGTCACTAATAATACCCTTTCGAAAAAAAATGAAATGAAATTAATAACAAAACAAGGCTCAGCGAGTTAGTAACTCACGCATAGGGGAAGAGAATTATAGATATTATGAATTCTACTTTAGTGCCCCGTATGTCTTGCTGTTAGCATAATTTATACCTGACTCCTCATGATAGTGAATTCACTTAGGCGATTAAAGGCTCTATTAAATTAAATATCGTGGCTAACGAGAAGTTCCTTGGTTATTTTGATGAGCAATCGTAGTTTCGTTCTATCCGAATTTTTCGAAGATTCGGTTGTTTCACCTTCTTTAGAATAGTTGGCCTTTCCTGTCAATCTCTTTACAAGTTTTGGCTGTTTGCTCGACCATGTAGATATAATGATAAAGAAATGGAAATGATAAAAAACGGGGAAATTTTTCACAGAGAGGATCCGGTCAAACATTCCAACGAGGAAAAGCGAATTAAGAAATGACGTAGATGAGGTTTGAAGAACCATTTACCGCAATAATGCCTGTTTAGAAGAAGAACTGACGCACTAGCTATGCGTATATTTTTCTCATGATGAATGGCAAGATGGACCCTGTTGACGAGGATATCGAATAGGAAAAACCACATCAAAACGGCCGGCGGTTGATTGTTGGAAGGGGGCGGAACGTCGGTTCAAACACCACCCCGCTGATCGAATCGGAATGCTAAAAAGGACAGAGCGCCCACGAGTGAAGCACGAATTCACGTCATTTTCGAGCACCATGAGAAGAACTTAACTGGAGTCACGCTTTCTTATCGTACAAACTAATTTTATCGTTTTAAGCTTCTACTTGTGTTCTAAAGACACCAAGAAGTGAAAAATTGAATGGCAGACAAATGAAGAATCTTCAAGTTCTCGGTTTCTGAAATGTCCAGCAGTAGTCGCTTTATAAACTGATATAACGAATAAGTTCATGAATTTGTGATTGCTAGTGACTTTACCCTGATTTCTAGCTACCCACCGCTATGGGGTGCGGTACAGAAAAGATTCCTAAATAAAGATAATCTGCCTTGCCTGCATTTGTGCCAGCTTAGTCTTTGCTGAAGTTCTAAGTTTGGTTTTGAATTTGAATTTGTTTCAGTTAGCGTGTGGCATTCTTGTGCTAAATGTGTATTTATTGGGCGTCTTTGAACGTACAAAATAAATAAATAAGCTGCAAAGAAAGCTGAGCGAAGATTTTCCTGATGGACGATCTCATAATTTTTGAATGTGATCCAATAAAGCTATCAAACTATTACGAATTATCTTTTTAAAAGTTGATTTTGATTGCTGACGTTTATCTTATGCTATCTTCTTATCATTGCTTTTAAATAGTCATTTGTTAGGGTTGTTTTTTGCTATTGAGTTCGAGTTGCTGCTGACTGGATTATCGCGACTGAAATAAAGGTTATGTAAAGAATGTGAGAAATGTCAAGAAACACCAAATGCAGCGGCTCAACGAAGTATCTTTTTCTCTCCCTAAAAGAAGTAAACGTTGAAATCCACTTAGCGTCTCCCTACTGGGATGTTGGTAGTAACATTTAAAAACAAACATTTTAACAGTGACAACCACATACGACTTGCTGGACCATTTAAATTAATCCTTGTCTGAGACCCTTGAGCAGGCAGTAAGTGATAACTGTTAGATACACGTAGCAAGTCTAAATAAGACTATATTCGTATGTCCAATAGCGGTTGCCACAAAGCCCAGTCGCCTTCAATCCACGTTTCATCCACCGCCATGTCACTTAATCAGTGATTTCTGAACCTTGATCTTCGTGACATTTTCGAAGCTATCTTTTAGTTAATCGGGGCGTTTGAATAATTACTCAGCGGAGATCTAAAGAATCACAAGGCAATGGACGTCGATTCGTCACAGATTCCCAAAGGAGCTGGGTAATTTTCTCAGTTCATAGATCTGTTTAACGTTAATTATCTTCCGTAGATGGTCGTCTAGCACTAATGAACGAGTCAAAGGCGTTTAAATAAAAGAGCGAGAGATGAAGAACTGAAATGAAACTGTCGGGACACCTGCGACCCGGTGAACGCGGCCCACGGAAATAACTTCACCAGGAAAAACTTTTTGAATGCTGCTGAGCCGAACGAGGTTAGTAAGGTATATCAAATTTGACGGCGTGACGTTTCGACCCGTCGTCTTCTGAAAAAGAAGTAAAAAGTGGCTCGAAATACCCTGGCCTTGGAAAAATCTACCCGAGAAACCGCAAAAGGGCCGCTGAAGAGGGCTAAAGGGTCGAAAAGTCAGGCCATAGTAAAATTCGATCCACCATACTAACCTCGCTCGGCACCGCAGCATTAAAGGACTTTAACATCACGTCAAGGATTCAAGAAGAGAACTGGGAAAGTGGGATTATCACTGGGAGTTTTTTGTTAGAGATGCACTACCTTCTTTCTCGGCTTGAAGTGGTATGAAACTGAAGCTGCCAACGCTGAAAATCAAAATTCGACGGAAGAAACATAACTTTCTGAAGTTCCACGAAATTCTCAACGAAAAAAGTGTTTGCGGTATAAATCAGTCTTAGTAGGGAAGCGTTTCAATTTCCCAAATGCCACCCAGGTAAGCCTTGCATAAGAAACCCGATCTGGGATCAATAGATGTTACGTTCACGAAATCCGTTCGAGGAAAACATTGGAGCCTTTGGCCGAAATGCCGAGAGGCCCAGCGAGACGCGACATATCACATGGTGAGGTGGACGAATGTGGCATTATTCTACACAACAGCGCCACAATAACAACGTCTGAGGCGTATCATCGAATCAGTTCGGCTGTCTTGACAGATAGAAATACTCGGCGCACAATCCGGCTCTAATTTTGCAAATAAGGCAGAGCTGCAAAATTACTGGTTCACGTAATAATTTTGCTAATATGAACTTAGTTTCCCAGTTTCGCGCCTGTATAGTTTTTGTTTCTCGCTTGGTCTATTGTTTACTTTTAACTACAGTACCGGACATCTTTTGATCACTTCTCGAAAAAGACGATATTCTGATAACTTCTCGAAAAAGACGCTTTGTAGCGTTCTGGAGCGGTTTTTTAAGTAACTGTGTTGAAACTCAATTATTCGTAAAAATATACATATATTTGAGCTCAGCAGCTCAAGCTCTATCGACTGATATTCAAAGATTGGAACAACCATAAATCCATGAAAAAACCTTAAACCTTCCATCGATCCGGGGCCGGCTAAATTGGTACCCGACCAGGCGAGATTTGAGGGGATAATATGTATTTCAAAAAAAATTCAGGTGTGAATAATTTATATACCATGCGATAGATCTCGGGCAGCTGCACTTCAGAATACGTCTGCTTTCACGAATAGTTGACATTTGAGGGAGTTATTAAAAAAAGCCACTTTGGAACGCTCTTAAGCGTCTTTTTCGGTCAGTGATTAAAAGGCATGTCCGGTGCTATACCCTCCGCACTTTTTTATTGCTCGAACAGAAAGATACTCCTCTCTATTCCTTCTTTTAATTATTCCTTCTTCCTATTCGTTCAGATCCAATTGGTGGTATCGGTTCCTTAGCGTTTCTTTAATTTATCTCTATTCATTCGATTTACCGTTCTCCATTATACACTCCTGTTATACGATTCTGTTTCAGTGATTTAATGGATATAATATTTGGTTTGGATTTGTATTTTTACTCGTGATATTTGAGTTACCAGCCGTTCAGCGGCCTGTCGGCCGCCAAACGGCTTTAAAGGGGGGGGCTTCCCCCCCCTTTTCCTTGAACCTATCTTCAAATGGACGGATCAAATGAGAAGAGATATGGTTGAAGATACCACTTCAGTAACACAACGTTGTTGATTGAAGAGTTGAAGAATGTTTATGCGAATTTTGAGGTAACGCAGTATAAATGAAAAGGTAGATGAAGTAGAGAAGTGGATGAGGTGCTCTAGGTCCCGAATGAAACCTAAATAGCGCACTACAATATGATGATCAAAAATATTTTTGCAGAAACACAATAGAATTGCAAAGAAGAAAGAATAAATCTACTAACCTCGACGAAAGTGTGAGGCCAAAAAGCAATTCCGAACGGAAATGTGGCGTTTTTTAGGGACCAAAAATCACTGAAAATGTGAAAGTAATGGGTGGAAAACGAAGCAGAAATTCTAAAAAGTAGAAGGGAATGAAATCTGCTAACCTTTCCGGATCTGGCGAGCAGTAGAATTCAAGCCAAGCTTGCGAACAGCGATATAGTAGGATCAACAGAAATATGGACGTAGTGAACCCGAAAACCACTAAAAAAGTGAAATTAAACAGACAAATGCGGGTCAAACATTTTAAAAAGTAGAAGGAAGGGGAGTCAACCAACCTAGGTGAAAATGGGTAAGCGTCAAAAACGATATTCATATGGCATAATTCATATAGGCATAAATATGGCGTTAAGAATGGCCTCAAAACGCTGAAAAGGAGAAAGTAAACAAACAGAAACGAAATAATCACTTCAAGAAGTGGAACGAAAAGAAATCTGCTAACCTTGACGAAGCAGCCGTACCGCAAAAAGGAAATTGTACAAAAATGTGACCCTATTGAAGGTGTAAAACACTGAAAAAAGTGAAATTAAACAGACGAAAATGGAAAAAAATCAGAATGTAGAGGGAAAAGAAATTTGCTAACCTTGACTGAATTGAGGAGCAGCCAAAAACATATAGCAAATCTGAAGTAATTGTCATGTTTGTGGAGTTTCGTTGAGATGCTAGACCGAATGACATCAGGGGATAATCCTAAACTGTTACGTTAACTGAATTATAAATAAAAAATGAAACTGTGCTCAGTAGAAAGGCGAGATCAGAAAGGTTAGTTTACCGATGAGCTGTGAATGGCGGCATTCCATAAGGTATGCAGTGTTGCTAGGCAAAAACTTCCGAAAAAACAATGTTTTTAACCAAATTAGAGTTGGCCTTGACCAATATACCATCGGGACGACGCACTCTGGATAAAGCCGTGTACAACTGCCCATGGCTGAACACATCCTCCGGCAGAAAGACACCGATCTTTGAGAATGTCTGTGGCTTTTGTTGATGGTCATTGCAAAAGCTCGAAGAGGGAACTGCCGTCGACGTAAGCGAAACGGTGCACCATCCCAATACAGATCTATTCGCGGGATGATTGTGAGCTCTCCCTTCCTCTGGCCGGTGATGAATCGGCAGCCAAGCACGAATCTACCCAGAGTTTCCACTATGAGTCGAGTGCCATTGCAGAGTCCATTATCGACATTAAGATTTCTGCATCACTATTGCACCTTTTTTGAGGTGTAACTCGTGAGGTGGCATGCCAGAGGGTGTCAGGCTATTGAGGTATTCCGTTGGCATGTGTAGTTGGTCGACATTCCCATCCAGAATAGCCTCATCAACGCTTTTGTAAAGGCGCTCATGTTGAGCGCTTACAACATTGAGTCGTCTTAAGGCGTCGGCATTTATGGCATGCACATGCGTATTCTTCCTAATATAGCTTTTTCTGCGATATCGTACACACTCTCGGGTTCCATGGTGGCTCCGAACACCGATGTGACAATGTCTCCGTCACAAATTCGTTCCTGTGGCAGCACAACTTGGTCGTTTTCATCGTTCGCCTCACCGCTGCCGATCTTGAGAAGAAATTGTCGCCAGTCCTCTCCGGCTTCTCGGGCACGCATGTTTGCCGTGAGGGAGTGCTTCTCGAAAAGCTGCCAAAGTGAGGAACGGCTTACACACGCCTCCACGGTTTCCTCCCTTCCTCCATGTTTCACGATGGGTAAGGTCTGGCGGAAATCTCCACCGACAACAATGAGTTTGCCACCGAAAGGAGCACCATTCTGCATCAAGTCGCGAAGAAGGGCATCCACCGCTTCAAAAGCAAACTTAGACGCCATGGAAATTTCATCCCATATTATGACATCAGTGTCTATCAAAATCCTCGCCTCCCTTTGTTGTCTTTTCATCGACGACGATTTATTTTCTGCTACAATGTTTGAATGCAAACTCATCCCAGAGTACAGCGTTGGCATTGCGTCAATAGCGGTTGGTTCACGGTGAGAATGTCGTCTGCCGCCAATTTCTGTCCGCACAACAGAACTGCTCCTTCTGCTGCTGGCAAAGAAAGGTCGCTCTTAGCAATGAAATCCGAGTCCTGGCAACATCATACACAATGGATTGGAACCCTCGTTGACGCTTCGGCCATTGCTTGTGAAAACTCATCCCAGAGTGCGTTGGCATTGCTTTCTAGCACAACAGGCTGACCTCTTAACGAGTTGTCGTCGTCAAGTTGTCGTCGAAGTCCGGCTGCTTTCGCCGCATCTAAAAACTTCTCATAAAGAACGCCATCAATTCTTCTCAAATTCTCGAAAGAAGTTGAGCCTTTTATGTTGAGAAGCAAAATACGCAGTGCGTATCTTTCGGTGTCCATTGGAGAGACAGTAGCCATTCTTCCCACCGTTGGCTTTCCTCCTCTTCCTCTAGGCTTCCATTCCTTGTTTCTGAACGTAAAGTGGTTTGGAATTTCGCTGTAGTACAGTTCCTTGGGATCTACGGGGAACTGTTCAGTCGCTGATGTCGAAGGTTCTGAAACTCTTCCGCTCCTTTCGTTCAATTTGAAGTACGCAGTTAGTGTGGAGTCTGTGAGTGCTGCTTGAGCCAAAGCGACTTCCTCTCCACCTTCCTCGAACACAACCGTTTGTAGATTTGGAAGGTGCACCGCCAAACGAACCACACTGTGAGAAGAATCGTCTAAATCATAGCCGAATATTCGATGAGCAGCTTCGGGTGGGCAAACATAGCGAGCGTTAAGGTACTGCTTGATCTCATCGACAGATTCATTGTTACCAATCCTTATTCTTGCTCTATCCGTACCTTTGTAGACGTATTTATAAAGGTACTTCACAGCGGTGATCATTCCGCAAATTTCTACATTGATGTGACTGTTGTACTTCAATAGAAGGTACGGGTTGTAGGGAACAATCCACTGGTCCCCATACTCGTTCTCGTCTATCGAAATGAAATACTGCCCCCGCCTGCGGAGCTCTGGGTATCCATCAAAGTGAACAGATGTTGCGTTACGCAATTCTTTCGGGAATTTTTTTGAGCAGTGCC
The DNA here is from genome assembly GCA_030553155.1 of Nippostrongylus brasiliensis. Taxonomy (NCBI): domain Eukaryota; kingdom Metazoa; phylum Nematoda; class Chromadorea; order Rhabditida; family Heligmosomidae; genus Nippostrongylus; species Nippostrongylus brasiliensis. The sequence goes on from CP130733.1 coordinate 37,174,122, forward strand.
CGTCTCTCATGCAGGGAGAATTCGGGTCGGAAGCCCCGCAACGACGGTGCACCATGAATTTCTTCACGGCCTCGAACAATTCCGGTTCCTCTTGTGCGTTGGGAACTTCGCCGCAACAGAATGTATCAACCTCCGATCCGATGCGAGGTTTAAAGTCGTTTTTGAGGATCAGAAGCATATGACAATGTGGAAGGCCGCGCTTCTGAAACTCGGTAACCATCACGTAGGCCTGGACTTCTCCGAGAATATGCCGCTTGAAGAGATCGTGACACAGCTGTCTTAGTTTCAAATTGAAAATCCTCGTAGTTAGATCAGGTCTATTCTCCGGCGACTGGCCTGGTAGGAGATTTTCACTTATTTCGCTCCACTGAGGGTTACACGTCATGGTGAGAAAAATGTCAGGTTTTCCGTGCCTCGCAACTATGGCCATTGCGTCTTGATAGTTTTGTTGCATGTTTCTTGGTCCGCCCTTGAAAGTAGATCCAAGTACAATCCTTCTTCCCGGTGGTCCAGTGACATCTCGACCTTCTTGCCCAACGTAATCTGCAAGCCCACGGTATGTGTCTAGCCGAAGCTCTTTCTGATGAGTTCGATAATAGTTCAACCGATTCTGCTCGATCTTCACGTACGCGTCCACTATGAATTGTTGTAGAAGTTTTCCGCCGTACAGTAGTGGGTTCCATTCACCGTCTCGAATCGAGAGCAAGTAGGAGTAATACTTCATTTGACTGAGCCTTTCGTTCTTAGTGTTCGTCAAGTTGATGTGCCATCCGTCTTCTCCGGTAGGAAAAAGAGAGGGTACGTGAGAGGGTCGCACCTCTTATCGATGTCAGGGATTTGTTGTAGTGCTCCTCCTCGGAGATGAACTGCAAGACTTCGTGTGGAAGGAACATCACCATCTTCGGCAACATAAATAGCGGCAACTTCATTAGCAGTTGGAATATCATAGGGACGGCGTGCGAGTCCTCGCGCTTCTGACTCCTCAAACACCATCTTCAACGTTGAAGCAGGACGATTTTCTCTACGCGCAAGTTCTTGTTCAGCAATTTCCACTTCTCGCATCATTTTAAAAGCCTGAGCATACGGGTTAGACGTTGCGATGAGATGGCTTAACGATCTCATGAGGACAGCGTCGCAGCCTTCATTTTGAACGCTTTCCAATCTTTGTTGCACTGCCTGAGATGTGTCCAGAATGTAAATTTGACCGTATTGCCTGCGCTGGTCTCCTTCTGGGTGTAGCGGGCCGATGAAGTGATAAATTTGATCGTGAATCCGAAAGCAGTATGGACCCGGTCCTGTCGGTGGCCTTATTTGGGCACCCATTGAAGCCATAGCCAGGGCAGAGTTAAACTTTCGTATGTGCTGGTGGAAGTTTCTCTGCAACCTTCTGCGTTCTCCGGTTGCTGTGATGTCGATTTCGAACAGTTGTCGAAGTTCATCCGGAAAGTTTTGAAACTTCTGAAGTTGAGTTCGCCCGAGATCACAACATTGCACAAAAGTAGTTGGATGTCTACTCATTTTTTCCGCTTCAAAATGCTTTGCTCGACAACCGGAGCATACAACGTTCATCGCATTAAGATAATGTTGCTCTACGAAGCGGCTTCGTAGAGCGATTCCCGTAGTTGTCCTAGGAGGTTGGACGTGTTGCCTTTGGCGTAAATATTCAGCATGTTGAGATTGTCGGGCTTCTCTTTCTTGAACAGTTTCGTCCTGACGTCTCTGTCTCGCGTATCCAGCCTGTTGAGAAAGTCGGGCTTCTCTGTGCTCAACGCTTTCGTTTTCACGTCTTTGTCTTTCGTATTCGGCTCGTCGGGCGCGCCTAACTTCTCTCTCTTCCACAGTTTCGTTTTCGAGTGTTCGTCTTCTGTATTCGGCTTGCCGGGCGAGTCTAGCTTCTCTCTCCTCCGTAGTTTCGTTCAAGCGTCTTCGCTTGCGAGTTTCAGCACGTGCTCTTCGTTGGCTATCTCGACCCTCGGACTCAGCAGCAACTACCTGGCTCAGTAATTCCGCTTCCAAGTATTCGTCGCCCTCTTCAGCAGGCGCCCTACTTTCAACTGGTGTTCTTCGTTGACCACTACTACCCTGAGACTCTCGGGCAGCGACAATCTGGCTCTCAAATTCCGCTTCGAGGTATTGATCCCCGCCTTCAGCTTGCGCTCTGTTGCGCGAGTGCGCATTGTCGCCCGAACTACTTTCGCCCAAATCTTCTGTTCGGTGTGACGCCATTAGTTGATTTTGATCCTTAACTTAGAACAATCAGTAGAGACCCCGCATGCATTATGTCAAGGAAAAAGTTACTGTGACCATCACAGTTAATAGAAACATAGAGGGAAAAAAGATTAGAAACGGAAACATCGACCTGAGTTAACCCCCAAAATGGGGGGATGAAAAGGTGATTTAACTGAACGAAGAAAAAGAAAAACCTAAATGACGCTCTAAGTTGACCCCCAGGATGGCGGGGGGGGGGGGGGTGAGTGCCTTCATTGAACGAAATACGTGAAATAGGCATTGTATTCGCGACTATCCAGCCGAGAAAAAAGTTTTACGCATGTTTCGGAAACGTTTTCTGACTCTCTAGAGAGCTTTGATGAGAACAGCACGAAACTTTCCGCAGTAAAGAGTGCAAGTAAAGATAAAGAGACAAAAACGAAAAAACATTCTAAAGTGTAGAAGGGAAAAATTCTACTAACCTCGACTGAAGTAGCGCACAGCAAAAAACAGAAACAGGACTGGTCCACAGCAAAAAAGAACTATGACGAACAGAAATATGTCCTCAATGGACCCGAAGACCACTAAAAAGTGAAACTAAACAGGCAAATACGGGAAAACATTTCAAAAAGTAGAAGGAAGAGGAACCTACTAACCTCGGTGAAAGTAGGCAATCGTCGAAAACGAAATTCGAGCAGGAAACTGGCCTTTAGAACGGCCTCAAAGCACTGAAAAGGAGAAAGTAAGCAAACAGAAAACAGAGCACTAAAAAAGTGAAACTAAACAGACAACTACGGACAAAACATTTTGAAAAGTAGAAGGAAAAGGAATCTACTAACCTTGGTGAAAGTGGGTAATCGTCGAAAACGAAAGTCGAGCAGGAAACTGGCCTTTAGAACGGCCTCAAAGCACTGAAAAGGAGAAAGTAAGCAAACAGAAAACAGAGCACTAAAAAAGTGAAACTAAACAGACAACTACGGACAAATCATTTTGAAAAGTAGAAGGAAAAGGAATCTACTAACCTTGGTGAAAGTGGGTAATCGTCGAAAACGAAAGTCGAGCAGAACACTGGCCTTAAGAGCGGCCTCAAAGCACTGAAAAGGAAAAAGTTAAAACAGACAAATACGGGGAAATCATTTTAAAAAGTAGAAGGAAAAGGAATCTACTAACCTCGGTGAAAGTCGGTAATCGTCTAAAACGAAAGTTGAGCAGAACACTGGCCTTTAGAACGGCCTCAAAGCACTGAAAAGGAGAAAGTAAGCAAACAGAAAACCCGAAGAGCACTAAAAAAGTGAATTTTAAAAAGTGGAAGGAACAGGAATCTACTAACCTCGGTGAAAGTGGGTAATCGTCTAAAACGAAAGTTGAGCAGAACACTGGCCTTAAGAGCGGTCTCAAAGCACTGAAAAGGAAAAAGTTAAAACAGACAAATACGGGGAAATCATTTTAAAAAGTAGAAGGAAAAGGAATCTACTAACCTCGGTGAAAGTCGGTAATCGTCGAAAACGAAAGTTGAGCAGAACACTGGCCTTTAGAACGGCCTCAAAGCACTGAAAAGGAGAAAGTAAGCAAACAGAAAACCCGAAGAGCACTAAAAAAGCGAATTTTAAAAAGTGGAAGGAAAAGGAATCTACTAACCTCGGTGAAAGTGGGTAATCGTCTAAAACGAAAGTTGAGCAGAACACTGGCCTTAAGAGCGGCCTCAAAGCACTGAAAAGGAGAAAGTAAGCAAACACAAAACCCGAAGAATACTAAAAAAGTGAAACTAAACAGACAGATACGGGAGAACATTTTAAAAAGTAGAAGGAAGAGGAATCTACTAACCTTGATATCAAAGAATCAACGTCGAAAACCAAATTCGAGCAGAAATAGGGCCTTAAGAATGGCCTCAAACACTGAAAAGGAGAAAGTAAAGGGCTTAGTGAACCCGAAGAGCACTAAAAAAGTGAAACTAAACAGACAGATACGGGAAAACATTTTAAAAAGTAGAAGAAAAAGGACTTAACTAACCTCGGTGAAAGTAGGCAATCGTCTAAAACGAAACTTGAGCAGAACACTGGCCTCAAGAGCGGCCTCAAAGCACTGAAAAGGAGAAAGTAAGCAAACAGAAAACCCGAAGAGCACTAAAAAAGTGAAACTAAACAAACAAATACGGAGAAATCATTTTAAAAAGTAGAGGAAAAGAATCAACTAACCTTGATATCAACGAATCAACGTCGAAAACCAAATTCGAGCAGAAATAGGGCCTTAAGAATGGCCTCTAACACTGAAAAGGAGAAAGTAAACAAACAAAAACGAAATAAACACTTCCTAAAGCACTGAAAAGGAGGAAATAAACAAACGGAAACGAAAAAAAATTGAAGAAGTGGAAGGGATGAAGCAATTTCATCAGTCCCCCTCGTTGCTGCGGGTGTATTTGGTGTACGGTAGCGGGCAATCGCGGCGGGACCCATATGAGCCACTCGTAACAAACATCGCGGGTCTCGCTTATTATATAGTAGGATAGTGGACAGTATATCAACTAGGATAGTTTCAATTTATTTTCATTGAAGTCTTCCTCCTTGCTGATGAGACTCAGGGAAGACTTTATATTCCCTTTCGTTCACTCGCTCGTCCAAGATATGAGTCAAAACGAGTTTTTCGACGTAATTGTTTCGTTTGATTTGCTTCTTCTTTTGATCCGGATATGGCTTCTGATTAAGAGTCGAAAGTAACCCAGCGGATTCGCTCGTTTTGCGATTCCAGAACCACACGAAAGACGCAATTTTTGCTAATTTTTCTCCGCTTTTGCTCTCGCTAATTTTGTCGGCCTAATTTTTGATAATATCTGCTCTATACTAATAAAATAGAACTTTTTCGCTGCAAAACTTGACATTTTATGTTCACATATTGTATACCAACTACAGGTTAGTTTCAATTTATTTCCTATAAAGTCTTCCTCCTTGCTGATGAGACCCAGAAAAGACTTTATAATTCCTTTCATTTGTGTGTCCAAGATATGGGTAGAAACCATCTCTCGTATCTGTTTCTTGCGATTTGGTTCTTTATTGTACATCTTTCCATCAGTGGTAAGAGGCGCGATTGACTCCTGCGTGGTCGGAGGATCGATTTCGCCTGGGCTTACCCAAAGCTTCCATCTCTCCAGGATGCGGTGGATTGGAATTAGTCTCGCCTGGGAAGGTGGACACTGATGTGGTATAGCGGCTGGCCTCGCACAAGTCATTGTATAGGCCAAATACGCATTCCCGATTCTGAATAGTACACCAATGCACTTGGCACTTCATAGGAGGGCTGCTGCTTACCCTGGAGCCATTTTTCTCGGAATGCCTAACCACAGCTTGCTCTGATAATCTATTTCGTAGCAAATTTTTGGCTCAAAAACTGAATATAAAGTGGCGAAACTTTGCTGTATCCCTTGTCAGCTTGTTGAGGATACCGGTGGAAGAAAATAGTAAGCCAATACGTAAAAGCTGTTTTGTTTACACCTTCACCTCCCTTTTTGCCAGATGTGGTCCAAGCTTTTCAATCTAGGATTTTTCCATTACATGTTCTCGAGGTGAACATGGAAGATCAAAGAGGAAGTTGTGGGAAAAATCACCTCTCGAATGAGCAGTGAACAACATTCAGCGCTAATCCGTCTCACAGTGATTGATAGCTTTGAGCCGTAAATGCCGTCGGCGACGCTTAGCAAATCAGGTAAGATTCCAATGCTTGGCTGTTTGACATGGAAACAGCAAATGCAAGACGTGAACGGCCAGAGATCTGATTGGTGAAGCTGACACGACGGCTAACGCGGCAACTCGTCCTATTCGGGACCCGCTACTGCGACAGTGAAGAGGAATAGCTGATCTAGTAAATAAAGACATAATACAGTATGTAAATTAATATCAATGTATATTGAATTCTTAGTTTTTTCATCCTGTTTCACTTTTTAGTCCTATACAGGATAAAAATAACTAAGACTGATAGCATATTCTATGAAAGGAGATCGTCCGTGAGAGATCGTCACTGAATCTGCTTGATGTTGAAGTACTTCCCCTCGAAGATCACTAATAACTTGTTGAAAAAGTAAACTACCAAACCGACAATAGTTACTATAAATGAAAAGGTGTGGGTGTAGTCCCCATTTTTATCATTTTTCATGAAATGCTAAGGTGTACTAGAAGAAGAATAGAAGCCCTAAGTAAGTCTTATAAGTCACCAACCTCAAACTGTGTACAGGCTTCTAAGGGGAGGGCTAGGTCGTCAAAGACCGTTTAATTTCCTTCTTTTTTGGTTTTAATCTCACTTCCGACTGCAGTAAGTTATTCACGATTTATCGTCATCCGCCTTTTCAATTGCGCTTGTTTCCGTGCATTAATGAATAAATGAACAAATAAATAAATAAAGTATTTCTACCTAACTACGCGAGGCAGTAGAAATCAGTATTGAAAAGATTTCCATCAATGCCGAGGTCCAAATGAAGAGTACTTTGAAATTGCTGCCCATAATATTCTTGTGGATTTCAGTGTTCCCTTCATTGTTCGTCCGTAACATTTTCGTAATTTGCTCAGTTTCTCTCATCTAGTTCATTTTCGTTCGCCACTCAATTTTTGCCACTTTATGATGTAAAATAAGTAGATAACTATTAAAAGAAAGCTTTATTGACAGAGTTTCACAATAGTTTTCAGTACCCAGGCGGTAACCGTGGTGTGGGGCAGTGGCTACAGCTACCGGCAACACCGTTCTCTCCACGACTACCTTGCTGACCGGCGGCTCCGGCTTTTCCAGGTGCACCAGGAATTCCTTGGTCTGAAATATATTCGCATAAATAAATACAATACTTTGTTCTACACCTACAACTCACCTCCTGGCGGTCCTGGAGGCCCTCTTGTTCCAGGTTTTCCAGAGACTCCTTTCTCACCCTTTGCTCCGGGAGGTCCTGGCTCCCCGGGTCGACCAGGAGGTCCGACTGGTCCAATTACCTAAAAAGAAATAAATAAATTCAACGGTAGGAAATCATTAAACAGCCGACAGACAGACCCTTGTCTAGACTATTTATTTATTTATCTATTTATTTATTCTTTCATTTATTACGTTGCAAAAGAAGTATTTAATCTTGTTAGTAAGTAAACAGACCATGCCCTAAAAGCTATTTCTGATTGTGAGGCCGAAGACATTTATTTATTTATTTATTTATTTTATTTATTGATTGAGACATGCGATATAATCACATGTAAGGCGACATCCAATACTTTTTTCTGACATTACGTTATTTTTGTTCACAAGAATATTACCGTTGTCTTACCTTTTATATACCCTGGTAAATTATATACCTTGGTAAAAATAATTGATAGGTTGAAAGATGAATCGAAGCCAAGGTGCAAACTTACACTGATGAGCTTTCCAGGTTCACCCTTTGGTCCTTTCGCTCCTGGCCTTCCCGGACGTCCAGTCGGACCCTGCGGACCTACTATTCCAGGCTCTCCTGTCTTGCCGTTCTGGAAAAACATCAGTCGTTATTTGACGGAGGCGCTGTCAGAACTTTTAGAACCCACCCCGCCAAGCTGTCCAGGGGCCCCGCGAGGGCCACTTGGTCCCTTGGGGCCAGCCACACCAGCTGGTCCAGGCTGCCCTGGTGGACAAATCACACAAGGTAGAGGCAGAGGTTCCATCGGAGGCAGCACAATGCCGTCTCGTCCGGGAGATCCGTTTCTTCCAGGCACTCCGTCGAGACCGTCCAGACCATCGTCTCCGGGTGGTCCAGGTGGTCCAGCACGGCCTTGTTGACAGGTGCAACCTAAGTATTAATAGGATGCAAAAGAAAAGGCTCGCCTAGCGTAGGGATAAGAGGCGCTACTGACACCCGAACGGTCGAGCGATCGATCCCCGCCCGTGATCAACCACTCCTTCCATTCCTCCGAGACCGGGTAAATTGGTACCAGACTTGTCTGGGAAGGTAAGGACACTGACTTAGAATAGCGGCTGACACCCACAAGTCATTGTATTGGCCAAATAAACATTCACTATGCCTCTACGATTCCGAATGCAAGACGAATGCGTGGTGAGCCCTTGGCGGAGTGATCAATGCCGGTGCCTTAGGCCCTTGTTATACATTCGCTCGCGATGAGCGTCTGCGACTTGCGAGCGGTGATCGCGTGCGCCGCTAACCTCAGACGCTGCGCACGCGACGCACGCACGCACGCGCCCGAAGCATACAGAGCAATGCGCGAGGTGATCGACCCACTCCTAGCGAAAGGGTCAATCGCAGTGCAATGCGCAGCGACTAGATCGTGGAAGGTACGCGAGCGTGTGCATAATAGCCCGTGAGCGTCACCACGCCAGCGTCACCATGATAACTCGTACAAACGTGTCTGGCCCCACGCTGTCTGATGCTGAATGGACGAGTTACGCTGGGGTGCGAGCGAACGTATAACAAGGGCCTTAACCTTTACGTTTACCCGCAGAAAACCTGATAACTAACTCAGGGGTAACATGGGCGTAAATTTGTCTATTAGGGGCATTTAGTTTATTATAAAAATCGATGCGATTATTCAAGGTAAGATTATTATCAGGCCATCTTACTTAAGCCTATATTGATTAATCTAAAATTAAAACTATATCGATTGCACTTTCACTTAGTTGAAATAGGCTTGACTCCGTACCCGAATTTTCCTTTTTTCTGCTATCTTTTTTCAGTGAAACCTGAATAAGAATAGCCTGCTCATAGGCCGCGAATTTGTTGTTGACATTATGATTCAAAAACGATGTCCAATGACTTACAAGCTCCATCTGAACCAGCAGAGCCAGGCCGCGAACCCAGAGATTCAATCGTTTGCGAGGAGGGCGGAGATGCTCCGCCGTACTCTGAAATGGAAATTAATTTTTTCATTTCGTTTTTTCGTTTTCTCTGTTGCGGAATGCACCTTTCGACTTTTAATATATTCCGAGTCGTCAATGGAGAAGAGTAACACATCTACTACTAGAGATGGATTTCTGAACTAAACGAAAAAGATACCAACGAAATCGAAAACCAAATGGGCTTTCGTTAAGTGGAAAACTCTGAAACTGCTCAGAAACATCATTTATGAGCTTATTATTGCTAAAGGTTGCGTTGATGAAATTCTCTGTACACCTTTCTCTTTCTCTTGTCACAGCGAAGAGATTATGGAAACTAACGGAAGAAATTTTGGTGGTTCCCAAGGTTGGAAATGATTGCAAACATACATGTTGAAAAACTGGTCTAAACTCAAGGACAGATTTGTTCCAATTTTAATCCTTTTCAAGCACAGCGATCTAATTCTTCTTCTTTTTCTTACTTCACATCAGATGAAAGGAAAAGGGACACGAAAAGGGTGAGAGATATGGTAGAAGAAATTGAGCCTACAGCTTAGACCACTTCGTCAATAAGAAAATAATTAACAATCTTTGTAATAATTTCCCAAGGCAGCGGCTCATCGGAATGTCAGATCGGATTAGCTTTCATAACTTTTTCGTTGATTTACTTCTTATCACAATATGGGACCCCATTCATGATATTCTGTTCTTTGTGAATACGTATATTGCGAGAAAAATAATAAAATCTTCAGAATTCGTCTGAATAGACAAAGGGCTCCCATCGCTCACCTTCGCTTTGCCGTTTGTCGAGCCACCTTCCAAACGACCATTCTCGTCGGATTCTTGCCTCGCTTCTACCATCATTGTGCTCCTTGGAATGACGAACATTCAAGGAGTCCTGTGCGGCAAACACGTCCACCCATAAGTCGCGAGTTTGAGCCTGAATTTCCCTCCTTTTTTAAAATATAATTTAATGGCATTAAATTTATTTGTACACCCTACAAGGTGTGGTCTCAATCATGCATAATCATCGACTATCACTATCTAACAGGATTTGATTTTTTTTCAGTGTAAAATACTAACCCGACAAAAGTCCAACTCGTTGGATATATGCGTTTGCATAGTCTGAATGTAGTTGTAGATGAGCGGCAATGTGATCACTGATGACAGAACGGCCGTCGTCGACACCAACACCTGAAATCGACTTGATAGTATTTCTTTTAGTTATGGGAGAATCTTTTCGGAAATCACATTTCATCAGAATATGATGTTGTAATAGCTATAGAAGAGCTCAGCCGGATTCGAACCCGCGTCGCAACCTATCCGGAGCTGTGCACTAACCACTATGCTACTGAAACTACCACTTGCGAATCCCTAGCACCTCCCTTGAGCCCGAAGGGTTGAGATGCGGGTTCAAATCTCGCCTGAGATGGGACTTTTGCGATGAACCTAGCACCATCATTACAACATCATATTCTAGTACTCATAATATCAATCCGCAAAAAGCGGTAATAAAACTAAAATTTCACATTTTATCATTTTTTTCATTTTTGAACTCCATTTTTAGAGTTGAACTCACCGCAATAAATGTGGTCTTACGCAGTCGATCGGACTCATCACACTCAGAGGTGAATGGCACTGACATCGCTCGTCCAACTGTCCTGTGAAGTTGACTCAATAGAGGAGCTCAGCCGGATTTACGAACAGCAGTGACAGATTACGAAAGCTTTAGCTAGTCATGCCACACAAGAAAAGAAAAGAGAAGCAAGAAAGAAAGAAGAAAGAAAGAAAGAAAGAAAAGTGTAAGACAAGCAGTCTGGTAAACAGTCGGCTTGCTGGTTCAATGCGGCTACTGATACGATAGAGAGGGTGCAGAAGAAGTAAAATGATAAACAAGGTATCGAAGAAGTAGCAAAGTAATATAAGCAAAGTACGAGAGATCAAACTTTCGATCTCCTCTAGCAGAGTAAATGCTGACCAGTGAGTGATTGACAGCTGTAGAGAACGTGGAATCGGAGCGGAAACTGTGCCGAGACCTGAGTTTAAATAGGACTCTGGGCCGTGGAAAGGGAGCGTAAATGGGCGCGGCCACGGAATGCACACGATAGGGTCGTAATTTCAGTTATGCATGGTTGTAAACATCCAGCGAACTTAGCATAGCGGTGAAAACGGATCTAGTTCGGCTTCGGCGGATCTAGTGAAAATCTGGGACAACTACAATTGCATCAAGTAGATTGGCATCGACTCGCAATCGTTGTGAAACCAATAAGGGTTAGTCGACAACAGGCTTTCCCTATCGGGCGTGGAACACAGAAATGGTCAGAATCAGAATCAGATCAGATCCTGCAACTGGAAAACACACCATCTAGGCTACATCTGCAGTCAATTTCTGCACAACGAAACGCACAGTCAGATCTTGAGCCACTAGGTTGCCGTAAAAGAAAATTCGACCTTCTCATGCTAAACAAAATTGTGCATGGTCTCGTTCATCTAGGGGGACGCAGCTTCTTCACAACTCGTAATTCGGTCACCAGAGGTTCTGCAGTTAAGCTTAGGTTTTTGCGGGTCAAGGCCTAAGTCCGATTCAACTTCTTTGTGTGCAGAGTACGTTAAACTACATATGTACGCTTGTACAGATTCCCACAAAAATTGTAGCATTTAACACGTTGACGACAGTGTGGCGCAATGCTGCGCCACACTCAAGCGGCTGCGTGGGACCGTATTTTTCAACGTGTATCGTATTTTTCTCGATACATTTCAGGATTTCGAAGGATGTTTTTGTGCCACTATTTAGTAGACCTTTGCACATTGTTATAGGAAGCATAGTTCATGGAAATGATTTTTAGCTTCTGATTTACTGGAATTTTCGATTGTGCACTAGTTTTCTTTACAAGTAAAAACGAATAATGATTATTGCAAGAAACAAATAAATGCAGACAAATACTGGTTACTGAAACAAACACATAAATACAAACAAATACTGCCTATTAGAATAAACAAATAATGAACAATAAACAAATAACAATTTCCTTTTAACCTGGATAGGGAAAAAGGGTATTCTAAAAGCTTCCAGCTGTTATTTTTCTATTTTCTTTGCAAAAAAAGGAATAGTCACAATCCCCGATTTCACAGGACTGTATATGTAGTCTTCGAGATTTACTATTTACTTCCATTTTGAAAAAATTTGCCGTATGCCGGCATCATGCCACAGCCTTGGCGCGCTAGAAAATCGGTTGGTCCCACGCGCCAAACACACGAAAAAAGCGCTGTCGTCATCGTGTTAAAAGACTATTGCGCAATATTTTGTAGTTATCTCCAAGTGTTCCGTGAGAGATGGTTCTTGCTCTGATGTGACTCTCGTTCTCTTTTTTTGCCTTACTAGCTTTCAGTTAGGTGGAACAGCCGAATGGCGAACCGCTGGGACGTTGATTCCTACGGTTCTTGTGTTTGTGCGTTTTTTTAGGACTTGCAGGTAGTGTCTTACTGTTGTTGTTACGATGTTGAGCTCGCTCACAGCGATCGCGTTACAAGTGTTAACTGCATGTCTGAATAAATAAATAAATAAACAAATAAATTTGTAGTTGCAGCAGCTCAGATTAGTAACGGCTGTCGTGTCCTACGGAAGAAACGAATCTCAATGTTTGTACTATTCTTGTGGGGAATCCAGGGACCGAGTTCATGGACGGAAATGGGGATATATAACGCTTCGGTCGAAACTCGGGCTCGGGTATACCCGGTCTACCCCCTAATATTCGCGTTCATCACAAATGAGTGTGCGATACCCGATGTGAACGAATGCAACGGCCGTGATTGCGACTGTTATGTGTAAGTGACCGTCAGTTCATAATTGATAGGTCCGATTTCTTATCAGAATTTTTTCAGCGTGTATTCGGTTGCTATTCGCTTTGGAGAATGAATGCGAATATGAGCCGAACGGGGTTTCTTCGCGGGTCTATAGCGCCGATACCCGCCATGAATCTAGGCCCAGAAGGAAGTGGTAAGCAATCGTCTTCCACTAAGAATTGTGGAGAAATATTGAAGGCTCATTGAGCTTATTCAGTAACTTCACTGGGCGAAACGCTATAGCAATTTTCACCTTCCCAGACGTGCCTGATACCTTACCCAATCCCGTAGGGATGGTGGGTTCCATAAACCCTGGCTAGATCGCTCGACCCTGTAAGCGTCAACAACGCCATAGCAGTGCCTCCCACCTCTCTGGAACCTAAAACCAAACTGGTAAGTTGGATATATTTCGTAGGGATTCGGGAGACTAATACGTAGACTAAATCATGGTTTGCATCTCCTCATATCTTTTTTACGCTTTCATTTTCTCCTTCTCATCTCTCCATCTATCTGTAATTCTTTCTCCGTGTTTTACCCCCTCTACCTTTCGTAGCTCATTTCTATCCATCTCTCATTCTTTCCCTCCTTCATGGATTTCACCTCCATTTCTTTCTCTCGCCACTTTTTTCTTGAATTATTCCTTCTTTTCTTTCTTTCCCTCCTTCTACATCAATTTTTAGTTAGTATCGAGTAGCTGTTGTGTATCTCAGTTATCCTCTGTAACGTCGCTGTTTCTCGGTACAATCTGTACTAGGGTGCCCCATTTTACTTCCCTATCTGTTGTTGTTATTAAGGTGCACGATTATTCAGTCACTTATGAATACCGTAGTCTCATTATCAGTGTAATAGTGTAAAAGTGCTCCGCATGACTAAATATCGCCTGCCGAGTCAGCTTTCTGTTGTTGACATTCTCGTCTATTTGCTGTCCTAGAGGAGGTCAGACAAAGTCCCGGTTTCTTGGCTATTTATCCAGTTTATCTCATTATCCCATAGATTTGATTGACTTGGGCGAGAGAAAAATTCATGAAGGAGGCTCTCTCGAATTGGTTGTTTCATCTGATGAGAGATCATAATAGAGGCTCAAAAAACTCCAAAGTTCCTGAGGACATGGTCTGACCTAAGCAGAGTGTTGATCGTGCCTTACACTAGCCAACTACCCTCTGTTCCATTCGTTTCCCATACAATTGAAGGAGATGCAACCCATCAAGGAGGACCACTTTGAAAGGTGCCTTGCTGAGCGTTTTTCATCAGAACTCCAAGTCTCCTGTAGCTCCTCGCCCAGCACTAGAGGAAGATCAACGAACCATCTTGTTATTATTTATTTATTTATTTATTTATTCACGCGCGTATGCGCACCAAAATTGAACGTGGATCTCTGCTTCATTTTATCTATTTTTATTCATAAAAATATATTAGGCAGTATTTACACAATTAAAAGCACTATAGTAAAATCCGGCAGCCGCAGATGTTCATTTGTTAGCGATTTAGACGTTCCGTTATTTGTTTATTCTTTTCCAAAAACAAATGGTGCTGAACGTCCGCTTTCGGATGTGTTCATTCACGAATCCAACCGTGATTCTGAAAATTCTATATATGAACAAAAACAACGAGAAGAAGCAGCAAATGATGTTGATCAAGAGCGTAGACGATAGGTAACAGGCGGCAGTAAAATGAAATGAAATAATACTTTAGGATAAAAAAGCGTATTGTATTTGATGTACTGATTGACTGACGGTGGTAGCAAACGAAGCTGCCGTTTTAAAAGAGAAAGACCTGCGCGGCGCATCCTCAAACGGAGTGGTAAGCACCCAATACAGTACCGCACGTGCCGTAATGATAAAACGATAAACCCAAAATTCATTTACCCCGCATGCGCAAAGAGGTCTCAGCGTGGTGGCACGGTTGAGGGCGGAACCTCGTTGAGCAATGAGTCACCAGACGAGGAATCGAAGGAGCAAGGGACCGAAAATCGAGTGGTTCAAAAAAATCGCTCGTTAACAAGTTCCACAAATATGGATAATTCACATATGATACGATAGAGCTCGACCTGCTGAGTTCAAAAACGTTCTTATTTTCACGAATAAACCAGTTTCAGAGAAAATATAGAAGAACGGCGGTTTCCGCGCAAGAAAGCGCCGCTGGCGCCGTTTTATCGTTGCAGTACGTACGCTACTGTAGTTTACGTCCTTGAGATAGCACAGCTGCGTTGAATCGCATTAGAACAACGATATTAATAATATATCCACAGGAAATACGGATTATATACCATTTCCATTTTAAAATGGATACAAACCAAAATAGGCGTTGTTTAAACCAAAATGGACGTTTTGCAAATCAAAAAGGACGTTGCCCTGCAGGCCCTGGTTTGAAAGACGTCTACTTTGGTTTGAAAACGTCCGTTTAAAATGAAAATGGTAAAAAACAAAATAAAAAACCTCAATCAAATCTTATATCAAAAATAAAATAAAAAAACTTTGAAAGAGTTCTCACAGATAAATATATGCAAGTACAATATTAAACAGCTTGTGCAGATAAAGATGTCCTAGTAAATTCCAGTCCACACATCGCATCAGAATCAGAGCGATGACGCTAATAACGCTGACCGCAGCAAGCAGGACATTCTGAAATGAAAGTTTTTCAATTTGTTTCAGGAAAATCCACTAATCGTGCATGGTTATCTGCGCTTTCATCTGCGCCCAGTCAAGATTCGACGGTAATACGTCTTAATTCGAACGAAAAGATAGAATCTCAGTGAACCACTTGTAGGAACTAGTAATGACACGCTGCGCCCAGAAAAGACGGGGCCACCCTTTAATTTTTTCCAATGCTAACTGATTTCAATGGATTAGTTATTTTCTGGCTTATAACGCTACTTTTTCAGAGTATACCTACCTTTTCTGAGCGCTGTGTACGTCTTAGTCATAAAAATCAAAAGGGAAGAAGCGTGAAAATCACAAACCGTTATCAAAATCTGCAGTTCGAAATAAAATTGACTGCGATACATCAGATTGCCCCGCTGAAAGTATGGTATTTGGAAAAGTAGGGAAAAGTCATAAAACTGAGTGAATCTAGGAACAGCGGCGTAGGGCTTGATACCCACACTTGCGCTTCATCAGCATTACTATGGAATGAACTGGAATCAAGTTTAAGGGTGAAAATTTAAAAAATCTATTCAAATTCAAATCTAATATCATCTAATTGATCATTTTTCGAATAATAACGACATTTTCCACAGCTTTTCTCAGTTAATCAAAATAATATGATAAGATAATTCTGACATGAAGACACAAATCTAGAAGAATGTTGCCAAAGTTCGAAAGTTTCCAGTTTGAAATGTACTTTCACCCCAAAGATTTTGAAAACAACTAAAATCGGTTCTTAACTCTACCGCATGAAGAGGCTACTCAATCAGCATCAATTGACTGCCATCGTTTATGTTCCCTTCTAGAGTTCCCATCAATGTTTGCTATCAAGTTGATTTAGTTGATGTCATCGAACCGAGTTGACCTTTCCGTCCTGATTTCGGTATACAACACATTGGACAGTCTTCTACTTGTTCTGACAAATGTTTAATAATGGAACTATTATTACTGTCTGATTGACGAAACTTTCAATTCAGTGAGATCCAACTTCAGTGAGACTCAACAATCTGAGTTTTCTTTTGTTTTAGATAAGTTTCTTCTAACCACTTTGACTTGTATTTTTAGCGTGCTAATGTGCGTAGTTGAATAAATAAATATTTTTCTCATCCTCATATAGTTTTCTCAGCCTCACAAAGTTCATAACATTAAAAACTCTAGAAAAGCCTAAAGGAAGTGAAGACTACTTCGCGGTGTTCAAGGCTCTCACTGGAAGGGTTTTTATCAATCAACAATTTTTTATCAATTTCCGCGCAGATTTCTCGATTCGGCACCAATAAAGAACAAAGAAGGAAGTCGCCAATCAACAATTCTTCCCACTCATAGAAGTCTTGAGGTGTTCACGTGTATTTTGATTTCGAAGCAGAACATCCTGGCACGTTCCCTTCGTGGTTTCAGAAAATTACTTTCGGGTTGAGTGTCACCTAATATATTCCTTTTGTCAACCGTTGTTTTCATGGTTGTTTTTTGATGTGTAACATTTTTCTACATTCAGCATGTGGCTTTGGTTCACGCCCTGTATGAAAAAATGAATGACGAATTCACGGTGTTTCTCGAAAATCGCGTCTAGGTTACACGAGACTCCGAACCGCTGAACGCTTACTTGTCTCCTTCTCCACAACATATCCAACACTATTGAATCGATGACAATAACTGCGGTAAGCACAATAGAGCTGAAGAACAATAGTGTATACTCCATGGCGATTCGCAGATCAGTATCTTCATAGTACCACGCGATGTGACCGGCAAAATAATACGCGAACGTGTCACCTCAAATATTCATTTATTTCTACATCATATAAAGGCGTGCTAGCAATATAATAATAAAACGGGGATAGTATTCAAAAGGAACAATGCTAGAGAAGTTAGAATTACAAATTAGACAATACTAAAGTGGGAACCAGTACCATTAACTACGGGCAGACAAACTAGATTATACCCAACAACAAGAAATACTGTAGATGTCACTAGCGGTTGGGTGCAGTTTATATTGCATTTTAAAAAATTCAATCCATAAATAGTGACGACATCATCAAGCCCTTTGAAATTCTCAACGTCGGCAGCTTTTGGGCCGATGAGTCACCCAAGCCGATTTCGAGGGTGAGCTTAATACCCGCGAAAACTGATGGTGCCCCCCTAGAGCCGCACCCCTGAGGCGGTCGTCGTATCTCAGGAACCTCTATAACCTGGTAAAAGACAAAGGCAAAGGTAAAGGTGCCGGCGTTGATCAGTCCCCTGAGGACGCGACGCCGCACTCGTGTTCAATTCAGAATCGTAGAGGCATAGTGAATGCGTATTTGGCCTATGCAATGACCTGTGGTGGCCAGCCGCTATGCCAGGTCAGTGTCTTTGCCTTCCCAGACAAGCCCGGTACCAATTTACCCGACCCCGGAGGGATGGAAGGCTTGGTTAGCCCGGGCCGGGATCGATCGTTCGACCGTGCGGATGACAGCAACGCCTTTTACCACTGTACCACGCGGGCTCTTCTTTAACCTGGTACACACTTAATTGTCCGAAACATTACAAAATTTCCATTAAAACCAATAATAATGATAATTTTACTATTAATCCCGTTCTTGTAGATTGCTACCAAGTATTCGAGAGGTGGACGTTATAGTGGAGGGCGTAGGATCATCGCAAAAATTGCGGCTCAGGGGGGATTCGAACCACGGACTCAGGGCCTATCCGGTGCATCGTGATATTATTAACTCACATCTCCAGCTTTCTGTCTCATGTAGAGAGACCCGCTCATGTCCTCAGTGGGGCCCGATGAGCTTCCTAATCACCCAATTCAATCCCCTTCTCATTAATTTCCACAACAAAAACTCTTATCACTTATCATACCACATAAATCACTGCACGGTACCTGCCCCTTAGCTGAAAATTAACCCAATTTCTATAGATACGACAAAAACCCCACCTATATGAAACAGAAAGATGAAAACAGGAGGAATGCAGATGCAGAAGCATACTGTAACGACTTTTACAGTATTGCTCAATACGAATATTTTCGTATAATTAGCGGCGAACATCACCGCACAAAGTCGATTCGCAGCCATTATTGCTTGTATCATAATGAGAAAGAACTTTTCGAAAAATAGCAGACCAGCTATAAGACACGATAGCTGCGTTTGCCAGCTGTTTATCACAAAGCTGAAAAAAGCAATGTCACAATTTGCACGGATCGTGCCATAGAAGTTTTTGTTGATCGAATGATCGCAGGTGTCTATGACGCTGTGGTGAGAAGTTTTATTGTAACCACAAAGAAGACGATTTCCACATTGGCTTGCACTTTATCCTCCAGAAAGTGGCAGACGTATATATAATATTTACGGAAAGTTTTCAGGCGAAAACTAAATTAGCATTCCAACCCGATATGTCTATAAAATCTATTTGCATATGATGTTTTAGTGAAACTCGACTGGAGTGAAAAAGTTCGCAAAAAAGTTCAAAAAAATGGCTTGTTTTTGACTCATTTTTCGCTCTGAAGCTCGAATCGAGCTCAGTTTGCCAGTGAACCGAGTTAAGCATCCTGAATACTGCATTTTCATAGAATTATAAACCATCATTTTGCAAAACTAGTCAACCGAGAGCCATAGCGAATTGGTATTTGAATTGGTGACAGTGTCTTCACCACTCCAAACAAGTGTAAAAAGATGAGAGGTAAAGATGTCGGCGCTGATTGGTTCCCCAAGGACGCGCCACGCATTCGTGTTCAATTCAAAATCGTAGAGGCGTGGTGAATGCGTGTTTGGCCTCTACAGTGACCTGGGGGGGGGGGGGGAGTCGCTATATCAAGTCAGTGTCTTTACCTTCCCAGACAGGTGTGGTAAAATTTGACTTGACCATCTCGAACCCCAGACAAGTGTAGTACCTATTTAACGGCAAGCTTGGTTAGCCCCGAGGATCGTTCAACTGATCGTATGGGTCGCCAATAGGACCTCTTACCACTGCACCAACACTTTAGGTTGGTTCCGATGGTTTTTGGAGGTGCATGTTATGAGCGGATCGTAGACCTGATGTATGGTGAAAAACAACGAGAAGGATCTATACAAAAGGAAAATGAAGGCAAGCGTAACTTGGACTCTCAACTTTTTTCTGATTCCTTTGCTCACTTATGCGTAAGGGACGAAACGAGCTGCCCCTTTTACCTGTATTTTAATTTGTTTATATTTATCGATGCATTTTTAATACTATTTTAGAACCATGTGTTCGACTGTAGCATTGGTGAAAAACTTTTCTAACAACAGGTACACGATCCCCGAAAACTCACGTAGGGTACTCGATAATTTCATCGATCGATAGAAGGTTAGTTAGAAAATCATTAACCAGTTGTATAGCCACCGTCAAACAGAACACAGTGGTGAGGTAGAGGAAAACCGGCGAGAGTTTACGTGTATTCCATACAGCATGTATAACAACACCAAGAAGAAGAAATCCGACTAAGTCAAGCTGAAAAAAATGAAAACTAAAAACAAAAACGAATCTTAACATATGTCCTCAATTACTCAGTGATTGCGGAAGCGCCATAGTTAGTTACAGAAGTACAGGGAACTATATGGTAATCAACAGCTGCTTTCAACGCGGTAGCTTATTTCCAATGAAAATGAATCTGGTTCTTCTAGAGTTTTCCAAAAAAGGGTGCGTATTGCGTAAAATGAATTGCGCCCTCAACGTAGGTGTAATTCGCAAAACATGGTTAGACTGAATAAATTAGATGAAGTCATTCTATTTTAGTTGATTCTTACAATTTTCAATGCCTTCGTCATTTTTGTAATGATATTAATTTTCATGATATTAATGATGTAATGTTATTAATGTAATTAGAATATCTCACTCTATTTTAGTTGATTCTAACAATTTTAAATGCTTTTTGCTTGTTTGTAATGGTATTGATATCTATCTGTGTTTATCCGATACATTCGGATATGGTTGCTTCGTTTGCAGGGTACGAAACAAACAAATAACATTGTTTGGCTCTATAGAAAATCCCCAAAAGTCTTGGCGATCAATAAAAAAAGTTTCCGCATTTTTGAGCTCCCACACGCGCTCGCGAACTTTTACTTACATCTCCTCTTTTTGTGAACTATTAAGATCTGTAGAGGAAATATTCTAAAATGTTCTTTTTAATGCTAGATTGCTCGCGAAAGTTGTGACTCAGCCAGGACTCGAACCATCGTATCAATTCTGAGGCGTTGAGGCTAGACCGGAACACCAGGCAGCCGATTTTATAAATGATCTAGCAACAATGAAAGCATCCAAATTTCTACTAAACCGTATTAAATTAAATTATTCTTATGTATTAAAATTCAAAGTTAGGCGTCGAAGATGATTTATATTCAATCTTCAAACCTACCAATAAATCGATGACGACGTAAGGCACAATGTTCAACTTCATGAGGTCGTGTTGGCTATCCAAATCGTAGTACGCTTCGTAGACATTTGTACAGTTTCCGTAATCAGTAAAAATGTCATAATCAGGAGCATCGGCTCTAGTTCCGCAGCTGAGAAAGAATACCATAGAGAAGTGATGTGTTAAGTTGGCAATACAAGAATGTTACGTTGAGCTGGGCGGTGCACCTTATGACGCACTTACCTCATAGGGTAACGCGAGCTTAATCACATAAATTGCTATTCTCGCTTTGTTACCAAGAGCAATTTACATCTGAAATCAAGGCTTGTAATTCTATTGATAAATTGGCATGGCATTTTCTTCAGTACATGTGTAGTTCGTAAAGGAAATGCTGTAGAATTCCAAGGGGATTGTTAGCTTTGACATCGATGATGAATCAAAAGGGAAGTTTTCAATGAATGCTGATGATTGAATCAAATCTTAGCAAGTAATTCATTTCGAGTGCTATGGTGTTATTGTTGCGATTCCGTCTTTACATTGTCACAAATCTTAGCGCGCGTGTCGTACAGTGGCAAGAGGCGCCACTGACACCCACACGTTGGAGCGATCGAACCCTGCCCAGACTAATCGTGCTCTCCATCACTCCGGGGTCGGATAAATTGGTACCAGACTTGCCTGGGAAGGTAAAGACACTGACTTTGTATAGCGGCTGGCCTTCGCAAGTCATTGTATAGGCCAAATACGCATTCACCATGCCTCTACGATTCTGAATGGAACACGAATGCGTGGCGCGTCTTTAGCGGGCTGAGCAACGCCGACCTTCACCTTTTCTCCTACAACAATTGAATTTCGGTAGGATCGCTTAGTTTACCTGTAGTTTTTAGTTTACCATTCGAGAAGACTGAACTAGGGACATGCACATTACATCCGTTCGACGAATTCTGAACAACTAGCTGAGGGGATTACGGTGAACAGACGGCAAATTGCTGAAACAGATTACCAGCGTCCAGATTCATGAACGGATGAGCGGTCTCCGAAACCGCGTCACAGACAGAACCACATGGCAGAGTCGATGAGAGATTGCGTTTAACATAGGAAGTTTAGAATAAGTAGACAAAGTGGGCGCCGTTCGGGCGATATCTCGGGGTTCATCGGAGGTTCACCAATGATGAATCTGAGCGCAGGAATACGCCTGAACAACGTTGTAATCACTTTCTTACCCCGATTTCTACCTCAGCAGAGATGAGCTGTGTATGAAGTACAACAAAAACATTTCTATATTCGTAATTCTAGTTACTTCTTCCGCACGAGGTTGTTAGGTGGATAAACTTTATTTAACGGCCTAACTTTTCGACCCTCCCGTCGTCGTCGGAGACCACAGTCGTCCACCTTTGAGCTCAATGCCCAATATTAGTGACAAATAAGTAAATATCGTTAGCATTAAGCTCAATGTTGGACGACTAATAAGGCCTACGAAGACGACGGGAAGGTCGAAAGGTTGGACCGTCAAATGAAGTTTATCCATCTACGAACCTCGTGGGGCAGAAGAAACTAATATTAAAAAGTCATCGTCAACGCCAAGGTTCAAGGACGAGAGGACATGGAGGTTTCTAGATTCGTTTATCTGCAAACAGTATGTACATCATCATACGGACAAAATACACGTTTCTGGGAGGTGTAAACTAGTAATGCCTACTACGCACAAACGCATGCACGACGATAGAACATGGAAAGAGGAGTGATTATGGTCATCATCGTCATCAGATTCTAGCGTCAACACATAATTTTGAGAAAATAATAAAACTGAAAACAACGAACATCATATAGCATACGACCCGCATCGGGTCAGGAGCGCGAACAACCTTGGCAAATATCCAAAAATAGCACCGAGCGCTTTGTCTTCTCACTAGCTAACTAACTCAAGTCGAACTTAGAATATAAAGTATAAACATAGCTGGTCTGAGGATAAAAGCATCGCACAAAAATGATACAGGAAACAATAAATAGACATGAACACACACATTATTTTGTTAGCACTAATTCGCTGAGAATATTATACTGCTTAGAGATTTCGTGAGATTAAGCAGAAGGACATAGTTAACGGATTGCGCGAGCTGGATATCGATTAGTGCGGCGCATTAATCGATATCCACTCGATCGACTTCCGACTATGAACACTCTCGTACTAGTACCTACGCAACAATTACTTAATGACTAGCCTAGCAGTGATATGCACCCAACTTTTCACAATACAAATTATATTTGGAGTGCAGAGAGAATTCGTTCGCAACACAGAAACCTAAGCGATAGAACGCTTTAAAAAGAAATTGAAATCACAGAGCATTAATGAGCGAGCGCGGAAATTTTCATAATCAATCAATAATCAAATAATTAATCACCCGATTTTGAAACAAAAGACTGCATTCAATAACAGAAGAAGAACGTGGCAAGAGAGCGCTGACGACAGAGAGGGAGAGAATGACCAGCAACGATGCTGGTGGAAAGGAGAAATTGCAAAGAAAAAATGGAATGAGCGCTTGATGCATAAAACAGTCGATGACTAGAAGGCATGCGGATTAGAACAAATTCAAAACGTTATGCTGCATTGCAAACTATGCGCTGATGTAGAGGTTTCGAGATGGATATTTTGGCGATATTTTCTGGGGACGACCTGAATGAGATGAGCTGCTATCGAGACGATCTGATGTAGTCGATTACCGCTTGATAGCAGAACGCGTAGTGTTCCTAAAATAACGGTCAAAATTTTGAATTTCAAAAGCAAAGACAATCATTGTCCGGAACTATTCTGCTACTTGCTTTTGTTTAGCGGTTCATAGACGAGAACTGGTTGAAGGACTTATATAATTAGGGATGCTAGGTTATTCGCAAAAAACTGACATCGGACGGGAATTGAACCCGCGTCTGTTTCCGGCAGACTGCACTAACCACTGTGCTACCGATGCGAAACTCCTATAATCTTCCTCAAGCCCGGTCGAGCTGTAGCTATCAGCAATCACCCGTAATGTAACGTAATGTAGCTCATTCCCGTGATTACGGGTGAGTGCTGATAGCAACAGCCCGACCGGGCTTAAGAAAGATGCTAGGCGATTCGCAACGTACATCGGTAGCACAGTGGTTAGAGCAGTCTACCGGAAACAGAAAGACGCGGGTTCAATTCCCGTCCGATGTCAGTGTTTTGCGAATAACCTAGCATCTCTAAATATATTGTCCGGAAAATTGTCCACATATCAGGGCCACTAAAAGTAAGAAAATATGTATTATGAATAGGTGACCCATATTCTTCTATGTAACATCGACTGAAACATTTACTTCTAAATTTCATGACGCCAATCCTAACAAATCTAGAACAGACGATCATCAACTGATAAAGCGATGTTCCTCGGAAAAATATCGGTTACCTTATCAAATCGGTCACTCATCTTTAACCCATTGGGCTCGTTACATAGTTTAACTTCTTAACTTCTCAGGAGCTTTTCTTATCACCTCTTGTACGGATTTTTTCCACCGCAACGCCGAAACACCTCGATTAATCGCATCTGGCCTTTTTTAAAAATAAATTTGGCCGCAACTATTAACCAGCTTCAAATGGAAGACATGAAAGCACAACCGAAAACCCTCACCAGCTTCGAGAACACGAGAGGTCGTTGATTTTGAAGACCTTTCACCGTCTGGAACACATCTATTCGTTGTTCAGCTTTCAATCGCTCCAAAAGCAACGATATACAACAGTAGACGCCGGTTTCAGACGAGCCATTTCTGCAAATAGAGCACTTGATTTGACCGCAGAGAAACAATACAAAAGATGCACAGTAAAAAGGTAAAACGTTAATTTGTCGACGTTGATCAGCCCCTAAGGACGCGCCGCCGCATTCGTGCTCCATTCAAAATCGTAGACACATAGTGGATGGGTATTTGACCTACACAATGACTTTCGGGGGCAGTCGCTATACCAAGTCAGTGCCTTCCCAGACAATTCTGGTACCAATTTACCCGATCACAGAGGGATGGAAGGCATTGACAGCCCCGGGCCGGGACCGATCGCTTGACCGTTCGGGAGTCAGTAGCGCCATTTACGAAGTTTTAGTACAGAAAATACACAGCACAAGCAAAGGAAAAAAGAATCTCACACTACCTGCAGTGCAGTACTATTGGCCCTGAATCAGGCAATCCACTCTGTCGCTCTAGAACTCGACCAACCAACGACAGCAGCGGTTCCGACGATAGTGGCACCACTGAGGATGACGGCCAAGCTGTGAACGCAAATTGCACCACGTTTCGAGTGCCAGTGTCTTCCTGAAGACAGATGACGTCACATTAGCGAGTATTTATAATTTTTCATTTAGTAATTAAGATTATCAAGACATAAAAGCATAAAAATCTGGTGATGATAAAAGGTAAAGATGTTCAGCGTTGATCAGTAACTTTTGGACGCGCCACGCATTCGTGTTCCATTCAGAATCGTAGAGGCCAGATGAACATATTTAGATATATTTAGCCTATACAATAACTTGAGGAGGACCAGTCGCTGTATCAAGTAACTGCCTTTACCTTTCCATACAAGTCTGGTACATATTTACTCGAACCCGGAGGGATTTAAAGCTTGGTTAGCCCGGGCAGGGTTCGATCGCTGGACCTTGAGGGTAACACTAGCGCCTGTTACCACAGAACAACGCTTGGTGATGATATGCCAGAATAATGAAGCTCGCATGGTGGTAGAAATCTTACTAAGAACACGAAAACAAAGGTGAGACCCAAGAGACAAGAGGCTATGGTCCTGGATAAACCTGAAACCCAAGCAGGTTGGGATCCCACATCCTCTACCTTCGTTTAATATTATATTCAAAACAGAATTAAAAAGGAAAGAACAAATGACCAGTATGAACCCACCTTCATTCGATAGCTGAGTTTTCGTGCCACAAAGTAAGGGAAATGCTCTTCACCGGTGAGCTGCACACTCACATGATACGGAGGTCTCTCGTACATCGCCGTACCATGCAGTTCACTTGGCCAGTACTGAAAACAATATATTTTATTTCTTCTAATAATATTTGAAAAATTCCTAACCTTTTCCGAAGGGCTCCAATCCTCCTCGTTCGACAGCATCACCAACGTGGTGACGTTCAGCTCGGAGATCATTCGCCAAAAGTCGAACACGGTGTTCTCGCTCACTGGATCTTGGGCCAGAACGTATGGGTAGAAGTAGCCCTTAAACCAAGACAGTATGGTGAGATTTAGCCTGGATAGCCGAGTGGCTAGCAATATACCATAGTGTGGTGAAATGTGAAAGGTGAAGGTAGAGGTGCCGACGTTGATCAGTCCCCTGAGGCGGGTCGCCACATTCGTGTCCCATTAAAATCATAAATCATAGGCGTGGTGAATGCGTATTTGGTCTACACAAAGACTGTAGCAAGTCAGCGTCTTTACCTTTACCCCAGACGAGTCCGGTACCAAATCACCCAAAAGGATGGAAGGCTTGGTTAGCCCGGACGAGGATCGATCGTTCGATCATGCGTGGGTGTCAGTAGCGCCTTTTACTACTGTACCACGTGCGTCGCAAGGCAGTAAAGAAGAGTATTTAACACTAAAACTACAACAAATAAACTTACCTTAAGAGAGCTGGCGTTGATATACGTCGTGTCAGCGTATCCTATCGAAGCACGTAGTACGATGCGATTTCGATCGTACGGTACCGCAGAGTCGAAGCGATTTTTCATCACGTTGTCCTCCTTAGCCGCGAACGAGCACTTTGCCGGAGTTTCCAGACTTCGTTCCAATTTCTAGAGATGAAGAACTATAAATAAAATAAAACTATATTATAGCTGATCGCTTATGATATAAGGTAAAGGTAAGGCTGCCGGCATTGATTAACCCCTTAAAAACACGTAACGCACTGGTGTTCCGTTCAAAATCGCAAAGCATGCCGAGTGCGAGCTTGACCTATACAATAAGACCTGGTATCCAGAAGCCATACAAGTCACTGTCCTTCTCAGGAGAGCCGAGAACACATTTACCCAACCACTGAGGGTAGGAGGGACCGGTTAACCTGAACTAGGATCGATCGCTCGACCCTGGTGGTAGGAGCAGCTCATTTGTTAGGTTCATTCCACTCAGTTTGTAGCATGATATCTTACCACGAAAGCTCAAGGTTCTACAGTAGTCCACTTCTATTTACGATGAAAAACTTAAAGGTAAAGTGGTCAGCATTGATCAGCCTCCAAGGAATGCGCCACGCATTCTTCTTCCACTCAGACTCGCAGAGGCATTGCAAATTAAAACGAAAAACGCTCCAATGACGATAAGAGCATTAGGTACAAAAGGACTTCGACAACTTACCCTGAACTCAGCTTCCATACCATTCGCTGGAGCAGCGTCAGATCTAACAACGAGCTTGGTGATCCCACTGAACGACTGCGACCGATCCCTGCAACAAAAAGACTTTGCGGCTCTAGCAAGCAAACCTTTCACCAAAAACTGCAAAAATTGAAAAATATTAAATTCACATGAACTTTCAAAACAAAAGAACACTTTCACACCTCATCCCTGGATCAGTGAGCGTTTGATAGTGCTCTTTGAGCTGCTCAACGTCCATGTCCGTATATCCAAATAGATGCCATTCGGCCAGCGCTTTGTAGATGAACACGTACTGTTCCTGAAGCCAGAAAAGAGTTGAGTGGGGTAAAAATCTACTTAAATTGATATCCACAGATAATCAGAACACACCTGCGATTGTACCATAAGATTACGCTGTTTGCGAAGAGCGGAAACGTATTCGAAAATATCAACTCGACCCTCTGCAGCGCACTGATCAAGCATACTATCGATAGCGATGAACGTTCCTGTTCGGCCGACACCAGCACTAAAAAACATCGTCTCATAAAAAAATCAACTATCCGTATAAATTTCAATTTCCAGACCCCTAACCGGAATAAAACTCTCGAGAGCCCCAAAAGACTCCCCATGGAAGCCTTTACCCTCCCCTCCGAAAATTTTTAGAAAAGAAAAAACAGAGTAAAACGAATTTGAAACATTGAACAAAGAAATGAGATAAACGTTTTACCTGCAATGAATGACGACTGGATAGTCCTCGAATTCCGGCAGAGCACGAAGACGATGGAGGAACCGCAGCAGGCCCGTCGAACATTCTGGTGCCTTGTAGTCGTTCCAGTTAGTGAAATGATATTGCACAATTCGACGTGCTGGAAAATCATGCTTTAACGTATGTCAACATAATGACTTTCAGTTATAATTACAATTCATCACGAATACAAATTATAGTCAGCCGAAATGTGATTGGAAAGGGTTCGCATAAGAGAAAAGGTTCTCATACTCTACACTCTGAAAATGTAACAACTCAGGTGGAATAAGGAATATACTAAGTGAAAAGGAAATATTTCTGGTAATAACTGTTTCTAAAGGTGTCTTCGTGCCAAATGGAACTCTGAGCAGAAAAGCAATTAATCACAAAACATTAGCAATAAGATGGACCCAGATTCTTGCATGATATACCCGCCATAGACTTTGGAATAAACTCCAGAACCGTGGATCGCAATGTTCAATCAGGATTTATATAAGGCAACTGATTAGAGCCGCGTAGGTTTAGAAACCCTGAGGGCCCAACTGTGAGTCGCAAACCGCGGTGAAAGTCATCAAGGGCCCACATTCATCACTGGTAAACCCCGATAAACCCCGAGATATAGCCTGTGAACGGCGCGCACTTTTCTCTACTTATCCTAAACTTCCTATGTTGAACGCAATCTCTCATCGACTCTGCCGTCTGGTTCCGGCTGCGCCGTGGTTTGGAAGACCGCTCGTCCGTTCATGGATTTGGGCCCAGGTTTATCTTAAGTTTATTGTACATCGTTACTACTTCAAGGCCCAAAGATTCGCTGCATCAAAGGAAAGTATTAGACCCCGTACATATCCCACATAAACCCTCAATAAACCCCGCTGTGCGATGATGAGTCATGGTTTACCGGCCACTAGCGGTGTAATCCTGGGTTCGTGGTGGGCATGCCCAGCACCATGGAATATTACTAGCGACACATGTAGAAATACAGTATACATTCCCACAACTGCTCATAAAATTCACGACTACATTGAATAAAAGCATATAAACTAACCATTTCCAGCTCCCACAAACGACGTTTCCGCGTGACCATTGGAATGTCGCACAGATGGCACGTTTGCGTATTCTGATCCTGGGTTTGAATCGATCGACGCCACATCAGACCTTGAAAAATAGAAAATTTGAACATTGATCCAAACTATAATAGTATCTTCGAATGCATACCTCGCTCCCGGAGACATACGGTTGAAGTTCACAGGCTCGACATCAAAGCAACGAACCGCATAGTCAGCGAAATACGACGCCTCTCTCGGGGTGATCAACAGGTCTCCATACCTGCACCAAATTGAATACTCATTCATTTTATTTATTTTCATGCCATAAAAAGGCAGCTAACAATCGAACAAAGTTAGCAAACGAACGGAACAATGAAAAGCTTTGAAATGGAGGTTGAGAAATTGCGGTTAGATAGTAATGGAAATGCAGCCAAAGACTGAATAACATTACAATGAATGATACGAATAAAAATGAATATGACCAAAAATTCATTATCAAATCATGCACCCTCAACATACCTGGTGGGCTGGTCGTCCGGCCAGTACTTGGTGCACTGTTGACGGTTTTTCTCGAACAGATTCGCCACCATTACGATGAGCCGCGAGTCCTGTTCCCAAATCATTCGCCAGAAATCCGCCACAGTGGTATCGAGTGGCGCTTGGGCTGCGATGAAGCATTTTCGAGTGTTCCAGCCCTGGAATTAACGAATACCAACGTCATCAACGCCTCCAGAACCGACATGAGAAAAGAGAAATTGAATACAATGGAAAACAGAAATAAATATAAATAAATACAAAAACGAACTCTGATAAAATTGGCGTTGATGTAGTCCGAATTCTCATCGCCATTTACGACGCGCAGCTTCACACGAGTAGTGTCAAAGGCTCGGATGTCGTTATACCTAACAAGTACAGAAATAATACGCAAATAGAATAGGGTAAAAGCGACCAAATTATAAATAATAATTACTAAAACTATTTGTTGGCATGAGTACCCGTTCAGAACACGAAATCAAACGTGCAGCAGAAACGCTAACAGCAAATGAGACCAAAAAAGCAACTAATACGCTAGCATCAGAGTAGGTGGTTTAAAATCAAGGTAATGATTTATGGAGCTCAGAGATTCTTGAGAAGGGAACAGTGAAGTAGACAACTTATATAGCTTGTTAACATAGCACGCCTTTGAAGCTTTGCTTCCCTGAGGGCTCAGCCTTGAGAAACTTGAAATAATAATCAATCAAAAATCATATAGATGAAAAGGCGAGCAAAGCGTTTTGATCGAAAAAAAAACTATCTCACCTATTTTTACAAGCATTCTCCTTCTTAGCACTGGCTGTAGCGTCGAGTTTGTAATGGGGAAGTGCCTGAAAAGCATAAAACGATTAATTGGATTGTTTAACCTGGTACTGGTCACTCGAAAAAAGAATAAATAACTAAAATTAATTAATTAAAGGGCATCGGGGACTGGTACCCCTCTATTTTCATAATATCTTTACATAAAGAGAATTCGATGTAAAATAGCAGAACGAGAACAGCAATCACAATAGGGATCAAGTTTGCAAAAAATACAAAAAAAGTCATTAATGTAAAGCGAGAAGAGATCGGTATTGTTTCATGTGTGTTGCACCAAAATGATATGATCGGACTGCTTCCTTTTTTACGAGAATTTAAAGCAAATTAGTTGGTAACACTGACAGCCAACTGGCCCTTAGTAATGCAGGTAGAGGTCGTTGTATCTAGCCCCTCACTTCTTAGTTAGCAAGAATGCTCAAGACCTTCACTCAAAAAATGTCCATAACTTTTATAGGGCAGGTCTTGATGCTGCTTACACCTACAGAAATTTAATCCAACATATTCACGATTCCCAGTGTGAAGTATGGGCAAGGTTCATCAGCTACCAAAGGAAAAGTCAAGAGATATATCAAGCTTTTCTCAAATACAGAAATAGATATAGAAAGAAAAATGGAATAAAACCCGTGTCTCAAATAGGAAGGACCAAAAGGGTAACCCGCAACGAACCTCGTACTCCTGTGCGAACAGAAAATCCGAATCGCGATGTCTCATCAGATATTCGGACGGCAGATCATCGACAGCTATTGCATGATAGGTCGAGGGTCGAAGGAGGGTTCGTTCGACTCCCATCGACGACTCCTTCGACATCCACAGCCAATGACACCACTGTGACACTTCGCCACGCCTGGAAACGTCGATATCAAGGAGGGCGAGGGGCAAGTCGGTACTTTTTTCACCTTGACTCCTTTACGACCTCCCATTTGGCGAGGAGCAACAACATATGGTTAAAAACAATGAATGAGTCAATGGTCGAAACGCCAGACCGTCAACAAACGTTCCTCCTAACAACCTCGGAAGGCATAAGAAACAAACTGAATCAATTAGTAGTTTATCTATTTAGACTTTTGAGACTCTGGAGAAGTCGATACTCATCGAAATGTCAGCCTGTATGAGTAAAAATATTAACAATCTCGATTGTAATCTCCAATCTGATAGGTACTATTTATCTACTTGCTTACTGTGCGCGAAGGCTTGCTAACAGCGCAAGTGGATAGTGAGACAAACAAGGACAAAAATATCAAAGAAAAATATACTTCTTATTATAGTTTTTTTTATTCCACAACGTTTTTATCCCGATCGATTACGGCGTATGTCTTTCTTGATACTCGCCCCGTCTTCTTTCTGCTTGGTGCTGCTACCGCATTTGTTGAGGTGCCACACTGCCATCTTGTCTCAGTCTTGAGCCCCTTCTGGGGTGGTCATATCGCCTTCGATCGCAGGTTTTTGAGCGCCGCTTTCTTGCATGCGACCATCGAACCGTCTTGTGATTGTGACAGTTTTCCTCCATCAGCCGACCTGTCACCCGGGCCTGACGCTGGTACCGACATTCTTTTCAGCTATTTCTAAGCTAGGCAAGGGTTTCTTCCTGGGACGTGATTGAACCGTGTTCATCGAGATCATGAACCTAGGTTCTTAACCTCTATGTCATCTCGCACCGTAATTACGATAACAAAAAGTAATGGCCCTATAACGAAACTCGTTCTTTCCTCCACAAGCCATTGAAACTGTTGAAACATCGAGCCTTTCTCGAATGACTCAAGAGTTTCACGATTTCGTACACCAAATGAACTATAGATACTTTAAAACTAATACTTCAAAACTAAAAAGGCGAGGAAGCAAAAAAACATACGAAAAACTCACTTGTGCAGCACAAAAAGTCCCATCACAGCAGCCATCGTCAGGAAAGCAAGCAACGGCACCAGCACCGTGAAAAACGCACCCAGCATACTTCTCTCTGAAAATATATGAACTGATTAACCATTAATCGATCGATTACCAATCAATCAATAAAGCTGAATCAACCCACCGTCTTCCGGCTCAAGGAAAACCGGCTTAAAATAGCCGCTAAATCCATATGCCGGACCACTCAGATGCAGCTGTCGATATGCGCGCGGTCTCATTGGATCCAAACTAAAAACAAGAATTTGTGAAAAAAAAAGGTACAAAATCGCGCAGCTACCGAAAGTTACATCAAGAATTGGCCTACATCCTGCTGTAATGCGCTCCTCCTTGGACATCATCCTTATCGTCCTTATCGACCCTTACAATCAGAAATCCTGTATACTTCAAACCGGGTCTCAACACCACATCTTCGGCTTTGTAGCGGCTCAGGTACCTGGAACCAGAGGAAAAATTTCAAAATCAAGGGAACCTTACCTAGAAGCAAATAAATGGCACTTACAGCACGCTACAAGGTTTCATTCCCGATACTCCACGACCATCTCCAATCACAGTATCAACAGGATATTCTGTGTAACTTTCAGCGATGTACGCGAAAAACCTCTTCTTCTCTGCAGCCAACGCATTCAGGTTATTGTTGAAGGCCTAAATAACAGATCTACTCATAGAAGAAACGGAACTCAGCGCAGTTTGGAATGATTACAGTGAGAGAGAAGCGAAACAGGAAGGGCGGAAAAAGGGAGGACAGTTCCTGTGCGAGGAGCGGACCCGCATAAGTCTCTATAGAGTCTGTAAACATATGTTTCGAGCTTCAGCCAGGTATTTGAAAAGAGAGGGAGCCAAGAGAGGCACAATCGACGCAAATATTTTACACAACGTTTTGGATGATAACCCAGTACTACTTATCATCTGAAAGTCCGTCTCTCATTACCGAAATCCATGCTCTAATAGCACAGTAATAATTTTTTGGCAGAAGTTGGTTGTAGAAGTGAAGAAGATATGATAAGTATCCCTAATTTCATTGATAATTGGTAAAAGAAATTGTTGACACCGTCCGGCAAATAGGTTAAAAATCGCAATTTCTGAGCCTCTACGAAAAGGAATAACACGATGGAACTTCAAACGCGAAGAAAATAGGGGAGCGACAAATCACGAAAAGCGTAGTAAAACAATTGAATCCTGACTAAAAAAGTGGGAGACTACAACAGGTCTCGCTACGAAAAAGCTTCGAGATTTGCATTCCTTTCACATCCTCATGGAACAATATGCAATCATTTCAAAGGGTTTTCCACAATGAAATAAAATAAAACTCGAACATGAACAAGGCAGTGAAAGAAAAGGTAGAATAGAAAAGGAAAACATCGTCAAAACAAGTAAAAAATAACGGAACTCACCTTCGAAACGGTGTCCATCACAATCTCCTGTGGTGGCGGTAGAGTCTCTAGCGAAACGTTTTTCAATAGTGGCACAATTCCAATATAGTAGCAACTAAAATGAACTACTCAAAACCTGGTTTTAATTTCAAAAAAAAAATCTCTCCAAACAAAAAAAACAAGAATAACCGCACCTTATAGGTCCGTTAGTGTCATCTGGTTTTGCGTTGAACGCAAGATTGAACGACGTGTGGTTAGAGTTAGTCGACGTTATTGGTTTTTCCACCTGGAAAGTGAGCTGCATTTTAAACGGAATAAAAAACCATGAGAAAAACACTTGTCAAATGACGAACCACATCTGGTTGAGCATAGTTAGTAATGCAATGCTTCGGGAAAACAAGCGGAGACGATCGTCCAGCTGAATTCTCTGCCCAAACCGTTATCGTGTAATTCCGATTCGGCTGAAGGAGAAGTATCAGACTAGAGAAGCGGCAAAACGAACGAGGAGAAAGAAAGAAAAAGATTCAAAGGAGAAGTCTGAAAAAAGCCCCTCACCTTTAACGGACCATACTTGCACGATAAAAACTCCGTAGTGAATTCAATAGGGTTGATTCCATGCGATGCATCTTCCCGCTCATCCCAGTTGGCGCACTTCTCCTCATCTGTTGGCGGTGGAAAGTCATCGGCTACTAAAGCACCTCCAGGACGCATACGGCGAACTGCTCCTTGGACTCGCACCTTGAAAGGATAGGAATGGGTATATGTTAATCTTAAGTTTGTTATTGATTACCCAAGACTGAGGCTTTTCGGTGCCTGCAAGGATTTTTAATTTGGATTATTTCATCAATAAATTTGTATCTTACTACGAAAAAGAATACTATAGAGGATGTTATCCTATATTCAACCTTCAATTGATAATTACATAATCACTAAGTCCATCTGCCCTTAACAGAAACTTGACGGTTTCACATTGCAAAAAGTATCCTTAAGAGTTTAGAAATGAAACAGTTCTAAGCCATTTTCTCCCCTTAGAGTAGTTCACATGAGGGTAAAAGGTAAGGGTAAAGGGGTTGGCGTTGACCAACCCACTAAAGACGCGCCACGCATTCATCTCCCATTCTGGATCGTAGACGCATATTAAACGCGTATTTGACCTACACAGTGATTTGCGTTGGCTAGCTGTTCTGAAAAGTCAGTGTTTTCACCATCCCACACAAGTCTGGTACCAATTTACCCGACTAAGGAGGGATGGAAGGCATGGTAAGCCCGTTCGGGGATTGATCGCTCGACCGTGTTTGTATCAGTAGCGCCTTTTACCACAAAACCACGCGCTCCCCTACAGAGGTTAACACTAAGGAAAACAGAAACAAATTGAGAGAGAAACACTTACGTAATATCTACTGATGCGACCATTCGTCAGGGCAGGTGCTCTCCACTCTACCTCACATATCAACGACGAACCAGAATTGAGCACTCGCACGTCTTCGTATTTCGGCGGATGGGGTTCTGAACGAGAAAACTCTTACACCCGTGATTCTAACTGTACTGTAACAACCATGATTTACTAGCTAGTTACAAATTGAGTAAACGGTAAATTGAACGAAACTAACTGCTCTCAGCCGTGTTGAACAGCTCAGTGATCTCAAACGGATCCGTTTGGCTATCGTTGACGGTTACGTAGAGTTTGTAAGGCGTAGCAGCCCGCAGATTTGTGATCGTCACCGGTGAGATGGCATTCATCTGCGAGAACACCTCCTGTCCATTCAACCCAGTACGTCGAACCAGTCTGAAAGATTTGAGGCTATAAAATTTTGGCCAAGTAAAAATAGAGGTAAATTCGCATCACAAAGTTTAGAAGGAGTCCTTCGTGCTCAAATTCACCATAAGACACAGCCTATAGGTGAAATCACAAAATCAAGAAAAATCAAGAAAAACTAAGAAAAAGAGAAAAAAATCTCAGAAAAAATCTAAGCTAATAAAAAGAAATAGTTACATGCGGCTATATTTCGTTGTATTATTCTAGTGTTTCCAGGCGGTTTCGACAACCCCTTGTAGGACTGATGTGCTAGTATAACCCAACATAAAATTCAAAATAATTGTCAAAAACAGAAACATATCAGGTAAAATTCATACTAAACACCAGAGTAGGCTACCGAAACCATGCTGGCAACAACACAAAGCATTTCAACATGGTTATGAATACGGTTGAAATCATCAAGGTTACTATGAGCAAGTAAAAATAATGGTAATGATATATAGTAATAAATAGTAGTGAGGAGACCGAGAAGAAAGTTAACAATTTGTAGTTGAAAGGTCAAAGAGCTTCGTAACCAGTACTCATCCTTTGAGCCAACCCAAAGCTGAGCACAACCCACTCCCTATTGTGGACAAACAAAAGGCTAATTCGAGGTCTCACTAAACTGGCCGTGACCTAAGATAATTTAGAAAAACCTTGCAAAAGCTCGTAGAAATTCTATATTTCTCATGTACCACCAAATCGTCCAATCAAAACTTAATAAAAAAAATAGTAGAAAAGGGGAAGAGCTGGAAGACCTGCCACGAACACAATGGGAGGTACACAAATTCTCACCTCAGCCCAATCTTCAGCTGTGGTCCTTGCTGCACATCCCAGCTCACGTTCGCCGACACATCGTTCGTGACGATTGTCAGGTTTTGAATAGTCCTCGGAGCTGGAATTTTCACTATTCGAAATGTTCAACGATAGATTTATAGTGCAACTACCGCAAAGTGCTGGCATTCCTAAATCATTCACAAGTAGACCAAAAAGACCAAGCAAACACTAGCAAGACCAGAAATTTCAGAAAAAAAGCCGTGAACATTTTCAAAAAAAGGCTAGTTATAAAATAGTGTAAGCAGAAAGGAAGGTAGAAATATTCGATCAATCCTTTAACGAACGAAATATTTCTCTGAACGTAATCAACACTGCTAATATCTCGACGAAGTCGCCACGCTACCAATCTGGCTCATTTTCCGGCTAATCAGGAACCCTCCTTTGTCGTAGGGAACTCGTCGGAAATTTCAAAAAAAAATGGAAAATGTATATTGGTGCTTCCATTTCTAGATCACTATGACCGACTACTAAGGAAAACGCACGCAGAAATTTAGAAACAAATTCTCGAAAAGCTATCTGGAAGAAACCAGAACAGTTATTAGAAAAATTCTCCGTCTCTCGTCTGCTTTTGCTTTTTGAGTTTTGTGGAACTGAACTAACAATATGTCTTAAGTTAGGTCGAACACCCCGATGTTAGGTTTAGGAGTAAATAAAACAGCACAACTCTCCAGAACTCAATTACTCCAAGCCAAGCACGTTCAATATTCAACGAATTAAAGCACCAAAAACAAACAAAATCAAAATTAAACTACAAACTACGATGGAGAACACAATCGCATGCATGAACCAAAATTTGACAACCACGACCACACCCATACCATCAACGCTTGCAACTCTTCCCAACAAACATACCAATCGATTGCTGTCTCATTATTTTCTTCGATCTTTTCGAAAAAGGATGGTGGCGTTTCTCTCGTTCTACAAGGTGATGATGAGAATATTCCAACATAAAGTTTAGTATTCTAAGATGAGGGCTATCTCGAATAGCAGAAAGCATGGTTAGACAAGACTTAATCAACAAAAACATTGTACTCAAAGTAGCTTGTAGGAACTCCGTAAGAACAATAACAAGAAAATTCGAGAAAAGGACGAAGGGGATTAAAAGAAAACCCCCTGAAATTGAGAAAAGTGAACATATTCGACTCACCCTTCACTTGGAATTCTATGGTGTAATTTACAGACGGTTGCTGATTCGCGTTCACATGACACATATAAGAACCGCTGTCGGAGAGCTGCACGTTGCGTATCTCCAACTCCCAGCAGTACGGTGTGTTCATTTTCTCAAACTCCGTCATCTACAACGATCGAAAACCTTTGGGAATGAAGAAGGTGATCAATTATCGAATCATATCATAGGTAGAGCACTGAAGAGCGACGCTGGGTGGGTTTGGGTACGCAGCTAAAGAAAATGAACTCTCGAGGACACATTTTTTCTACAGAAACGCCGTCTGGTGCTAAAGTACTAGAGAATTTTATAACAATTAGAGAAAAATTTGATCGCTTTGAAGATTCTACTAAATACAATGAGAACAACATTTCTACTGGCTGCATTTCCAGTCCACATAGCGCTTGACCACCCAATCACATGTAATCAGAAAAATTCATGTACAATCTGCCATAATTTTGGCTGGAGCTTAAATCGGATGAAAATCTGGGCAAAATTCATCCACAACAAAAAACCAACACTTTATAATTAGAAGAGACAGTGAAAATGGAGAAAATGAAAAATGCGGTAAACGAAGAAGACCAAAGAACTCACGTGATGGAACGGATGATTGGTGGGCTCTCGCACAACGGTCGTATTCTGCACGAACAACACCTAAAAGAATAGGTTCAGTGAATCAATAACAGGTGATTTTTGAAAAATATTAACTCTACATTACACTTTACACGCCTTGTAGCGATCAGAATTTTGGGCTATGTTTACTACACAACATTTTCCGTTACCAAACAAGGCCGCCAGAACTCGAATGTTTGGTCTTTCGAGTCTTAGTTCTGAAGAAAGCAGGATAGTGAAACCGTATTTTTCAAAATTATTACTGGAATAATAGCACTGGACCGGATAAGGTTTTTGAAATTCCATGCTCCTGCAGTTAAAAATCTAACCTCAGTTGTTGATTTCGAACAAATATTCATTATTTTTTTTCACATGGGTGGTTTGCCATCTGTGTAATAAACATACCATAACATAACATTTTAGCCTACAGATATTTTAGGAACTTCAGTTTACTATTGGTAGATTTATGACCGCCATTGTACAGACTTTTAGGTCCTACACAGACAATAACGATGCGGGAAATTAATGTATTGACGGTTAAGGGTACGCAGTCTGCCCATCAATAATAGCAATGAATAAATAAAGAATTAAACGCGTCTGAAAGTCTACTCACCCCAGCGACATCAATTAGACCTTGTGGATCCATATTCACGCAGCAGTAGAGTGTTACATCAGTTCCTTTATACACTGCATCCGACGGGTATGCAATGCCCAACACCGCCAACTCACCTGAACGGAGTCGATATGGATTAGGAATAAAGCGTAACAAAAATCACAGCTATTTTCCAAAATTCATTACTATTTTGATACATCTACATCTAAAAAAACCTAAAACATTTACAACTACATAGGTACTTCCTTTCAGAGCAAGGCTTCCGTTTTGTAGCAGGTATTCATCGGCGATTTCTTCCTACTTCAAAAACATTCCAAATTGTGCTATCACCTCTCTGATAAAACTCCACGGAGCAAAAGATCATGAAAACCTATCCCGTCATTTTTCGGTGCATGGAAGTCCATTAATAAAATGTCAGGCAGTGACACACATCTTCTCACTACCACCATTAGCCACAATTTCGATTTGCAGGGAAGTCCATTTCTTTAATAAAATGGCAAGTCGCATCGTCATAAGAAAACATCCACATCGCCATTAGAGAACAAAAACGGCGATTTTATTTCCCTTCCACCATTAGCCTCAACTTTGATTTGCGATTTCCCCATTTCTTTCACCATTTGAGTCAACGCGTCGCATCTCATAACGGAAAGCATAAAAGAACGAAAACGGCGATTTTTATATTGCTGCATTAGGACTGTTTTCTCGTCACTCTTCAAATTACCAACCTGCTGAGCTCCGTTTCACTTCATTTTTCCTTTCTTTCCGTCGAGTACTTTTGCTGATCATATCACTAACCAAAATTCATCATGTCCATGAGAAGGCGTAAATAATCAAATAAATAAATAAACTATGGTGATAAGCATTACTACGGTCAAATTTTTCAGCCCAACCACCGCTAGTTAAAGACGATGAAACGTAGCTTGCAGTTGCGTCTGTTTACAACAGACCGAAGTAAACAAACACATGAACCCTGCACATGTGCCATGAGATCGCACTGGTAACTGGTCAGCGGCGGCGAAGGAATGTTACACTGTTGGAGCGACTGGCCAAGAAGCACACAAGATGTAATTAATAACTAACTAAACATCTAAAAAGGTATAAACGTAGGAAGCCAGCTTTGATCGGTCACCTAAAGGAGCGCCATGTACTAGTGTTTAATTCAGAATCGTAGAGGCATGGTGAATGCGTATTTGGCCAATACTATGACTTGTAAGAGCCAACCGCAACATCAGGTCAGAGCCTTCACCTTCCCGAACAACTTTGGTTCCAATTTACCCTACCACGGACGTGAGCTGTC
Organism: Nippostrongylus brasiliensis; assembly: GCA_030553155.1. NCBI lineage: Eukaryota > Metazoa > Nematoda > Chromadorea > Rhabditida > Heligmosomidae > Nippostrongylus > Nippostrongylus brasiliensis. Next base: position 37,214,067 of record CP130733.1, read on the forward strand.
ACAGACCTGACTGTTTTCGTATCTCTTTTCTCAGCTCTAAAGGGAAACCGAAACATAAGAAAGCTGGTGACCATCTCAAAATGGTTACACGAAACCGTAGTGTAAAGAACATATGGGATCAGTTCGGATAGTTTCTAGTTTTCTCTAAATGGACAAGAAATGGTTCGAAGAAGAGGAAAAAAGAAAGAAAACTAGAAGTCGGTTTTCTCATCAGAGCATCATTCGTTACGTGAATAGTCGGTAATTGTTCTACTGACAATCTAGTAGATTCTATGAATTCTTATTTTGTTTACTTTTGTTTTCATGTCGTGTTGTTCTACTCACAGTCATAGGTTGCAGCCTGCATATGAGCAGTAGTAAATAAATAAATAAATGACGTCAAGACAAGTTCTTACGTCGGTCACATTTCGTCGGCAACAGATTCAATACCGGCAAGTCTGTGGTTTTCCAGTTGTCAAACATCGGTGGGCAGGAACATCGATCCTGAAAATTTAACGATTTTTATAATATTCACCATTAAACTCCAGGATGCCTAGACGTTTTAAACCGACCCCGGTGAACTGAAGTGTGCTGTCCGCGTTCTTTCCCCATTGAATTAATCATATACCTAAGGGATTAGTGTAGGAAGTGAAAAGATCCCGCCAGAAGCGCAAGCCAGAGGAGATAGAGAAGGGACATATCAAGACGTGCGCGCGCCCGCTCACGATCCGTCTTTTCCGCACCGGAAACGGCGCACTCTCGTCGTCGCTCAGTCTCTCACGCAACACTGATGATCCTAATCTTTATCGGATATATTATTCATACGACAAGGATCTACGCAGCGACCGCAACAACAGTCACACACCGAGACACATGTCGATGCATCGTCGCCGCAGCCGCGATCACCGTTCTACTCGGTTTCCTACATGAATCAGTTTGAGAAACTAGAACTGCTAAGAGTGCATAGTTCGTGAGTAATCATCTATGCTAAAAAAACATTCCGCAGCCACCTACACATGATTTCAGGCCACGGTTAGCAAACAACCATGAGATTCTCAAACAGCATACAGTTGCCACTAGAGACCGTATGCTCCTGGCTCCCGAGCTGGAGAGATCTACCCACATCTGCATGCTGAGAGGTGCCGAGTCTGGGAGATCTCCCCAGCTCGGGAGACATGAACATACGGCTCCAGAAGGCAACAAATAGAAAGCAGCTGGAAAGACCAAAAAGTCATCAAAAAGATGAGCTTTTCAACTCGCGTTTCAAACTATTTCATGGTAATCAGTTTAAATAAGTGTAAATAAATGAAAGACAATTCGAAGATACAACGCTGAACTTTGCAGGAGTTTGAGAACTTCATGGGATAACGAAATAAGAACGGAAATGTATCACAAACGGTGATTCATCAACACCTTTGAACCAATAGCAATTTTCAGATTTTCACAGAATATTGCAACGAAACTTCGAATTCATCACGTTCCCATAAACGTTCAAAGAAGTTAGCACTTATTCAGACTGAACGTTTAAAAGACCACGTTGAATCAACCATGGCCCAGATTCATGAATGTTGTACCCGCTGAACCCGCTATAAACCCGAAACGGCGTGGTTAATTGTAGCAATAAGAATCTTTTGAACGTTTATGGAGCGGTTTAGACCTAGTTTATCGACTTGCACCGCAGGATTTTTACGTTTTATCCTGGGTTTATTTAGAATTTATACACCTTTGCCTCACTGCGCCAGTCAGTTTTCTTATATCCTGAATTTCCCAAGCAGAGAAATTTATCAAAAACCCGCGCCGCGTTGATAAATTACACTTTGAGCGTGAATCTTGTTCTGTTTCTAGTTTTATAACGGGTACATCACGACTTCGAGTGCAGAACCACTCCGATGCCAAATCTTGTATTCAAGCAAAGTGAATTTATGGGATTCTCACATAGTTAAAACGAATAAATGAATCAGATTTTGCGATATAATAAAAAAACTGCATAAGAGCATTCTCGAAACGGTATTTTGCAACAAAGAAAACAACAATAAACACCAAAATGTATATAAAGCTATATGAACCGCTCACCTGGTGACACTGTGGACTAGGTAGATCGTATTTTTTCGTGTAACTCGAGTCCATCACACCACAGGGTAGCTCGTATCGATACCTTTGCCGTAAACGGTAGTACGAAGATGATCCCTGCCTCATACAATCCATTGGAATGTCTGAAAAGTTCAAGGGATAACTGAAATAATACACGAGTAAGAGACGGAAACCTACATGGAGGGCAGCTTCTCGGACATAGGCATCTACCATAGCCGTCGGCATCTTTACGGCATAACCCATTGTGGACGCAGTCGTAATTGGACTCGCATCGTGGTACACCTGTAAAAACATCAAATTTTGATTGTTGTGCACTTTTGTATATCAATGAAAGTGAAAACTATTCGCAGGGTCATTCAACAGACCCTCCAGTTCAATACCTAGAACCCATACGGATTAGGTTTTCAGCAAAATCAACAACACTTGGGATAAACCTCGGTTAGATATCAGAGACAGTGACTGGTTTCTGAAACCGCCGTAAACCCTTGGTCCAGATTCATCATTGGTATACCCCCGATAAACCCCGAAATATAGCCCGAACGGCGCCCACCTTTGTCTACTTATTCTAAACTTCTTATGTTAAACGCCATCTCTCATCGACTCTGCCGTCTGGTTCTGGCTGCGGAGACCGCTCGTCCGTTATTGGATCTGGGCCCTTGTTCTATCACTGTTGCCAATTCAATTCCAAAACCCTTGCTTCAGTTGTTTACAAACAAGGAAAGACAAATGGTCCAAATGAAGCCGGCCAAATAGTTCTGCACAAAACAAAAAAAGAAGATCTGAGCAGAAGATCGGACTCCACTACAAAAGTGACGGGATGAATTGTTCATGGCGTAATCAAACACGAGACGAGTAAACGAGATGAGGGAAAATCGATAGCAAAATAGTAAAATGAGAAAACGTTCGAAAAATATCAAACATTTTCACCCACCTAGTCTATCAGCTGACGCCGGCCCAGACGGTGTCGTGGTGGTCGGTATAATTTCGCTCGCAGAAGTACTATTTATCGCTTCTACATCCTCCTCACCACTGGTAAACCGCAGCAATAACAGAATCAACGTTGCCCACCACGTCCATATACCAAATATCGAAGTCATTCTTCACGCAAATCTCATAGTGAAGGATGTTAGTAATGAAAGCAATCGTTGTGTAAGAAAAGACCTGCAATCAATGGTGATTAGGTGCATTGATACATACCTTAACTTACGTAAAACTGACGAAATAGACACAAATGTCGACAAACAATGATTAAAAGCGACAAATACGGACGGTTCGAGTTCGGCAAAAACAGCGAAATATGGAAAAAAGAGCAAAAGAAGACGATAGATAGTACCACTAGAGCTGCAACCTCTGGACCAATCGTTAAAAAAGGAGATATAGACGAGACTCGAACTTGGGTCTGTGGAAACTGTGAATGTTCTACTCAAAGGACGTCTATCCGAGAGGGAGGGTGCTTCAGCAGCAGGGAAAAGAAAATAGTGAATGAAATAGTGAATGAATAGTTAGAATTCTGGGCCCAGATTCATCATTGGTAAACCCCCGATAAACCGCGAGACATAGCCCGAACGGCGCCCACCTTTGTCTACTTATCCTAAACTTCCTATGTTAAACCCAATCTCTCATCGACTCTGCCGTCTGGATCTGGCTGCGCCGCGGTTTCGGAGACCGCTCGTCCGTTCGTGAATCTGGGCCCTGATTGTTTTCATTCCACCTCACAAGGTATAAGTTACCTACTTCAACCCAATAAGTGGTATATTCCACGCATTTTTGTTGTTGATGGCCTGGTCGAAGCACGTCTTTCCAAATTGGTAGATAATTTAACATCCTAGCGAAAAGGAAATGACAATACTACAAAATTTGCGTTGATTACCTATTTTCTCAAGACTATCCACTTCCAAAGGAGATCATCAAATAAACAAATCGCAACGTCATCAATTTTATCACTCATCTGACTTCACTCCAAAAAAAGCAGACAACATGCACTATTCTTTCCCTAGTATTGAGAGCTTCCGCCAGACGAACGACTGCTACAGTCGATTCTGACGAAAACCAGCTTTTTGGTCGTCGTATTCACACTAGAAACGCTCGTTGACATTCATATCACTTCTTTGTTCGATTGTCTGAGAAAGTTCTCAACAGCAGAACGGCTTCTTTGATGGAAAAAACACAGGAGAAAGAACAGTGATTTATTTGGAATCCCAAGAAATTGGTCAATGACGACCGGAAGTGGAGCGGAAAAACGAGAAGAGAGACACACACAGACAAGAATCGATCGTCTGCTAGAAGGATCGAACGACGTTAAACGATTCTTGAGCAAACAAAGCCTTCAGCGGTACGCTGGGATGCATTACAACGTGGAGCCACTTCCTCTTCCAATCATAGAAGGGTTGTGGAATATTATAAAAATTCTTTATTTTTTATACTGAGACCTTTCCTACAGAAGAAGTGAGGCAAACTTTTAAGCTGCGAAAGTAAAAACCGAAGCGCTAAAGGTAAACTCGTTAGCGGCAATCAGCCCCTAGAGGACACGACGGTGCACTCGTCTTCCGGCAGGAATCCGGAAGACTAGGAGAATGTAAAATTGCCTGAAAAAACATTTATGCGGCCTGACGCAAGCGTTTTTAGGGCACCCTCGACGTACCAGTCACGGCTTCCACCTCCGCAAAAAAAGTCTGGGACAAATTACCCGGCCATATAGAGATGGTAGGCTTGATTGGCATTGGATGCGTATCGATCGCTTAACCGAGCGGATGAAAGTGGCGCCTCCTAGCTCGCAGGTATGAAAACAACGACAGGAAAAAGGTAACGGACCATTGAAATAACGTATACGTAACGACTGAGCGGATGATATCGTCGATGTCTCGTATCAGCCGACAAAGGCTAGGTGTGAAATCATGCTCACCTTGCCTAACTGATACGGAAAGCCATTTAGAGGCAGAAATGGGCCCCAATACCGATAACTACGCCAATTTCCGCACATTAAAAGTGTCTAATGGCAACAGCAAGACCATAGAACTAATCCGAACTCGAGAGCAAAGCGAGAAATTCACACTTAGAAAAAATAAGAAGATACGATGAAATTAAAAGCCAAAAACGATGATCTGCATGCGATTGGAAGATCATATGAATTCCATCCCTTTCATGAATAACGTATTTGAATATGTAAAAAAAAAATTCTGTACAGCACGACAATCATTCGTTATACAAAGACCTCTCTGTGATTGATTATCGACTCGGCAGTTTCCCAAATGATAAACCAACACAGTGTCAACCTCAACCGCAAGTCATACCGTACCCTCGCTGTTATTTAATTATTCACGCGACGTATGGTGCGCCAAAATTCACCAAAACTAGGCGTGGGCATGAACGTAGAACAATTGAACCCATAAAATGAAAATAGAATATTTTATCGAATAAAATTTTTTTCCTTCTTTTATAAGGATAGAATATAGTGATTTGTCGGGGTAGAGATAGTATTTTGAAAAAATCACCGTCTCGGCAGAAAGCGTTCATCGCTTGCGGGAACACGAAAACAAAATGTAAAAGTGATAAAATTTCCGAATAAGTTTGACAGAACATCTACAGCGGAACAGAAAAAGAGATGAAAAAGAAGTTTGTAGGAAAGAAATAGGAAGAACTAGAGAAAAAACAAAAGGAAGAAAAGCAAACAAAAGAAGAAAATGAAGCAAACAGCTCACGGCTAACAGCAAACAGTTTTTCGGTGAGAAAATTCTCAGTCCTCATCGTGCAATCACAATCATAATGCCCTCACGATCAGATCGTGAGATGGCTGATAATACGTTAAACAAGCAAGCACATTTGTAAAAACCTATATGATGAATAGCTAAAGGCCTAAATACAAGACTGACGAAAAAACCTCTCTCACAGTTCCATGTTGAAAAAGGCTGGGATGCTCGCATACTTAAGATTTCCTCAAACTGAAAAAAGTCCTCGAGGTCTGTAGCTTTTGGGTTTATAAATTTCTTAAGCTGACAGTGAGCGGAGCTAATTTTACGATAAAAAATTGATGCAACCTTCCTACACAATTTGAACCTCTTTAAACTGGTCCGCACCGCAGTTTAAAAAGGCTCAGGTTTCACCTTCACTCGCCCTCTTATTTTTTTCCATCAAGTTAGATATTACATCTTCATGATGTTAAGTAACTGAAAAGTAGAGGAACAACTGAAACCGTTAAAATCGAATACTATTTTGTTTTGTTGGTACTACTGTACTTTTGGGGCCCCACTTTTTTTCGTTTAAAATATGCCTATGGGGGGTAATCGACCATGAGCAGAACGATTCTGATACTCTTTAAGTGCGGAAATGTCTTATAAGCCCGTTATATTAGGTTTTATAGGCGAGGATACCTACGAGATAGCACGCGCAGGCGGGGGACGCAGACAGTGCACTCTCTTCCCCCGCACATTTCGAAGCGCTTCCACTAGTGAGTCCGCGTTCATCTCGTTCCGACTGGTCGGCGAGTTTCCAGTGGCACCACATGGAGGCTCGAACAACACCACCTAGGGTTATATCGGCGCGGTTGCCGTAGAATTCGTCCTCGCCCCCCACGATTTCCAGACAGTACCATGGTAGTACTGTCTGGGTGTTGGTCGAGCCTTGGTGGTGTTGTCCGAGCCTCCAGTGGAAACTCTCCGACCAGTCGGAGCGAGCTGAACGCGGCCTTAGCAGTGGAAGCACTTCGAAATGTGCAGAGGAAGAGAGTGCACTGTCTGCGTCTCCCGCCGCCGCGTGCTATCTCGTAGGTTTCCTCGCCTATAAAACCTAAGATAACGGGCTTATAAGGCATTTCCGCACTTAACGAAAATCAGAATCGTTCTTCTCATGGCTGATTACCCCCAATAGGCCTATTTTAAACGAAAAAGAGCGGGGCCCCAAAAGTACAATAGTACCGTTTTGTTCATTGAGGTGCAGCGGGGTTGATGGTCCAGGCAGAAGAAATTCGATGTCGTATTTTTTTCATAAAAACTTGCAATAATTCATGTTCGACCATGACAAATCCAAAATGAAAAAAACTATAACTATTTAAAAAATAAAAAAGAATAATAACACACTATCTCTGTAGAACAACAACCTTCTTCGATTTCCTAGAGTAATCTAGAAATTACAACAACGGCGACAAAACGAGGGCATCGGCTAATTTTTTGTTCTTTGCATCCAAACCAAATAGCAACTATCATTCATTGCACTTAAAGCGAGAGGAGAAGAATCAAAATTGATCAATCAATCCATAAACAGAGGAAGAAAATGCTGTAATTGAAACAAATAGATAAAGCGTCAAACGAAAAACGCTGTCACGCCTGAAAAATAAATTGTGATTCCCTCCTATGGGCCTATCTTTAACGAAAAAAGTGGAGTACAAAATTTACCATAGTGCCAAAAAATTCTCAGGAAAATAGTTTTTCACAGAAACCTGTTTAAGTTAATGTTTGAGTTTGAGGAATTCGAAAATACACATTTTGAAAGAATCTGACCTCATCCAAGAGTTTTGTTAAGAACGAAAAGTGGGACTTTAGTGGCTGCACCATCTGCCCCAGCCCGAATAGTACCAATTTGAAAAATTAATGGCATATCCATGAAGGAGATCCATGAAATTCGAGCAAATGAGAGGAAAGAATAATGTAAACAAACAAACCAGGAAAACAAAAATAGAGGAAGTAAATTAAAACTAAATAGCTAGCTTCGTTCCTACTATGTACGAGCAAGGAAATATAAGTCGAAAGGATAGCGACCACCCGCCCCAAATGAACCCGGTCGTATTGTTCAGCGGAATGGCGGCGGAAGGCCGACACGGTCACTAATCCAATAATACGCAGTTGCGGACGATGCGCACGCGACCACGCGCAACCACGGTCCGATCACCACTGAATACTAATAAGCAGCTAACTGAGCGCGACCACTGTCCTCCCCCCGAGTCGATTTGCCTGCGGCGACGAGTGCCTGAGGCAGGCTGCTGGTCGCGGCAAGCAAATTGAATCATCGGCCACTCGCCGATGGCCAGCCACCGGCCGACATCGCCGCTTTTTCTCGGCCGACTACCCCGTCGGAAGCTCTCGGAATATGGCCGCGTTTCGGAGACAATAGAGAGCGGAAGGGATGCTCAAAATCGCTAAAGAAATTGCTTCCGTTTCACAAGTGAAATCCTACTAATAAATAAGCGAAACCACGTGCCTGTCAACTGTAGGGTCCCGCCGCGATTGCCCTTACCATTCTCCCAGTGACGTATTTCATCAGTTCCTCGCCGTCTTTTGCCGCGTGCTTTTTGTTCTTCGTTTTCTTTGTTACTACAAATGTTTTATATATGTTTCCTACTATTCATTAGTTCATTTGGCAGCCTGCAGGCCGCTGAATGGCTGGTGGTAAATGAAGGTAAAAGTAGAGTGATGAGCGTTGATCAGTCCCCTGGAAACGCGCCATGCATTCGACTTCCATTCAGAATCATAGAGCCGTGGTGAATGGTATTTTCGGAGGCTAGCTACTATACCAAGTTTTTGTCGTTACTTTTCCAGACATGTTCGGTACCAATATACCTTACCCCAGAGGAATTGAAGGCTTGGTTAGCTCGGGCGAGGATCGATCGCTCGACCCAGCAGGTTGAACTAGCTCCTGTTACCATTGCACCACGTGCACACATATGAAAGTCGTGGAAACTGAAACCTGACTCTACTTTCTATGTTAATAGAAATCAGGAAGAAAATACCGAACTATACCAGTCCCTCAATAAACCCTCAGGCAAAATTGGCTGAAAATTACAAACAAATGTACTTACATTAAACTGGCACGGAAAATCCGTTCAAACTAGAAAAAGTGCATACTGAAAATATCAGTACATGACGTACAATTTCTAATGTACAATGGTATTTCTCAAAAAATTACATTAAACTGGATATATAAACACGGAAAGATCCGTTCGCCAAACTAGAGATAATCAGTGCATATTGGCTGAAAATTACCAACTCTTACAAATGTACAATTTCTCAAAAAATTACATTAAACTGGATATATAAACACGGAAAGATCCGTTCGCCAAACTAGAGATAATCAGTACATTATCTTATACAGATCGGAAAGGAACGAAAGAAAAGTCGAAGGATTCTGGTATGGTGTGGACCGCGCTAGAGAATTCAGAACGCTAGGAAAGAAACGGAACGCAGAGGAAATGACGGAAAAGGTAGAATCGATATGAGAGGAAGGTCATCGTAGGTATTCATTACCCCCAAATCGTAAGCTACTCAACCCAGCCGGTTTGAAGTGTTTGCGAAGCGCCTGATTCACCACCACGCAATCTCGGTCCAGCATCTTCGCCGAGTCGAACAAAAACGATTGAAACCGAACGATGGTCTTTGCAGAGCGGTGGGTTGAGTTCAATGAAGCGCACTGGGTACAATACCACCCAGGGAGGGGAAGGATATTTCGGGGAGAGTACGCGCCGTGCGCACAGCTGACCTTGTCATAAATGTGCGCATCGCGGCGACATCACTCCATTGAACACATGCCAACTGAGGTTCACATTCGATACGTTTACAACAAAATCAGTCGGACCACCGAGCCCGGAATTCTGTCTTGAAGCACAAAGCTTTTTTTTTTGGAAAAAAATGGCCGCTAATTAGCTCTCCAGAGCGAGAAATGTAGAGTGGTTGCAGGCGCTACTGACACCCGCACGGTCATGCGATCGATCCACGTCCGGGCTGAGCAAGCCTTCCATCTCTCTGGGGTCGGGTAAATTGGTACCAGACCTAGGTAGCTCGTCGATAGAGAAAAATTATATTCCTTTGGTGAAATGAATACCCATGTACCTCCTAAACTCACCACCTCGACTAACGCATCTTACACCTCATCTGTTGGACTTATAGAAGGCGACATTCCACTGTTATTTTCATTAGTCGCACAGAAACTTTTAAACTATTTTGGACAGTATTGGTAGCTGTTACCGTAACCTAACGGAGCGCTCGTGGTACAATGGTAAAAGGCGCCACTGACACCCGCACGGTTGAGCGATCGGTCCCCGCCCGGGTTAACTAAGCGTTCCATCCCACCGGGGACGGGTAAATTGATACCAGACTTGTCTGGGAAGCAAAGCTCGAAGCGAAAATCGATTTCTGTTCGTACTGATTTCATTAGATTCGCGTTTGGAATTCGGCGCACATTCCTCCAATTTCTCCATCAACCGCAAACTGGTTCGATGGTTGTTCTCCGCAACTTTGGGACTCAGAAAGAAAACCTGAGAATCACAGGAAACATCAGTAGAATCAGGGCCGTTTTTCTATTAATTTCCGTATACCATGGTCATGGCAGGACTGTTCAGATGAGGAGAAGAGCAATTGACTTTTTTAGAACATGGTTGGACAATTGGAGAAGGTGGCGAGGACAAGTGGGTACACTTGGCACTCAAGTTGTGAGCCTGACATCGGTTCTTGTAATTCAGGTAGATTACGGTAGATTACGGTCGATCTTGGTGGCCTCAGTCCTATCGTCACCCAAAGGGATGGCCTACTGTCATCCAGAGGACTTCTTTGTGTTCCTCTGACGGATTCGGTGGTCCATAGATTATCCCCTGGATTCCGGAATGTTAAATAAGAAGGGCAGAAGGCAGAAAAGGAGTTGATAATAGAGAGGGCAGAATTTCGTTACTTTGAAAATATGAAAAACCAAACCTGGAAAGTGATTTTTCGCGAAATATAGTAAAATCTAGGAGATACAACAACAGTAAGCCATCAAAAAATCCTACCTCGTGAGCGCGAATTTTAGTTGAATACGGAAGCGCAGAACCTCTCTAAAGGCTTGAGCAGCTCTAAATTATTGAAAAAAAAACAGAAAGTGGAGAAAAATCGGAATTTCCATGTAAGTTCTTCTCCATACACATGCCTGGGTAGAAAATGGACCCAACCCCATGTAGCACGATCGTCAGAAATCGCTCCACTGACGGCAATGACGCATCGGAAGCGGAAAGGCGTAGGCCTCTTATCTGAAATCACACGGCGATTCACTTGAAAGATCTCTTAACAGATTTGAACAGAATGAACTCGACAACTAATCAATCAGCGATGATGACGAGAAACAAAATGAAAAATGACGGAAACGTGGCGAAGAAGGACGGCTGGCTGGTGGGCGACGACGATGCCCTGCTGTTGATTTTCAATAAACGGAAAATTGTTCTATGGACTTTTTCTAAGTTTTTTTAGAGTGCTGTGGAGGAGAAAAGAGAGGAGCATTATCGTCGGAATGGAATGTGCAACAGCAGCCAGTGTGATCGATACAGGTTAGACGGCGTTCGCCAATTATAATGCGGTTTCACGCAACATCAACGTGAAGGTAGCACTGGCTCGTGATCGGCAATGATTTAATAAGAATCGAACAGTTAGAAAAAACACATTAACACTCATTCCATAAAGGTAAAGGTAAAGGTAAAGGTGCCGGCGTTGATCAGTCCCCTGAGGACGCGCCGCCGCGTTCATGTTCCATTCAAGTCGTAGAGGCATAGTGAATGCGTATTTGGCCTATACAATGACCTGCGGGGGCCAGCCGCTATACCAGGTCAGTGTCTTTACCTTCCCAGACAAGTCTGGCACCAATTTACCCGACACCGGAGGGATGGAAGGCTTGGTTAGCCCGGGCCGGGATCGATCGCTCGACCGTGCGGGTGACAGTAGCGCCCCTTACCACTGTACCAGGCGGGCCCTTTACTCATTCCGTAAGAAATAGATAAATAAATAAATAAATAAATAAATAAATATTATTCTTGTTTTATGCGGCAGTGCTGAGTTGGGTTAGCAGGTAAATCAAAATTTAATGGCCTGACGTTTCGACCTAGCCATCGTCTTCAGAGGGGTTAGCTTCGTACCACAGTTCCCGAAGAAACATCTGCGAACTTTCTCGCTGGAAAACTTGACATTTTATGCTCACATTTGTAATAAATTCGACCGAGGTTGAATAAAATTGGCATAACATCCCGAAGAAACCAGACAATTCAATCATACCCGCCCCAAAGAAATCTCAGATCTCCGATCTGTCTCTGATCCAGATTTCGCTTAAAAAATCGATTTCGATCAAAAATCGAATGGAAGCTAGCGGATTCGCTCGATTTACGGTTCCAGAACTACATGAATGACGGAATAATCTTACCTATTTCGTTGGCCTAATTTTTGATAATATCTGCACTAATAAAATAGAATTTTTGTAGGAAAACTTGACGTTTCATGCTCACATATAAATTTGACCGAAATTAAATAAAATTGGCATAACATGTAGTTATAGACCATAATTAAGTAATATAGGGGCCGGATCGAGTATAGGTGCAAGGCAAATTGCTAGAAGAAAATCGGTGGCTAAATATGTCAAAAGAATCTCTGGAAATCTTTAGCTCTGGAAGACTGGTCAAGCACTTTTGTCTTTGTTAAGATATAGACGTTTTCATAGTAAAAAAAGATTCCACGGTGCCTGATAGGAACCTTTCAGTGTCAATCATATCTCAGATGTTGAGAATTGAAATATTCATTAGTACCAAAAAATTGCTATACAGACCTCTTGCGACTGTGAAATGTTTCAAGACTGAGGTGTTTTCTTCTCTGTCTAGTCACAAGTTGGCACGCGTATGAGCATAGCAGTTCCAGTTATTTATCAATAAATTCAAATCTCCAGTCGCCGTAAATAAAAATCAAGAAAAACGCTCTCATTGCGCTAACTGGACCAAGAATTAGGAAAATTTAATATATGATAAATAAATAAATTTTGAAAGCTGCTGTTCCCATCAATAGGTTTACAAAATGAGCATTGCTTGCGCCTGATGACAGGTATTTAAGCAGTAATATATATGATTGCTCTACTCGTCGCTCAAAAGCAGCATCTACGATGAAAACAACACCCAGTCAGCCTCTCTTCAGGTTCTGCAGTTGAAGTGAAGCTGCAGGTACTGCTAACAAAAGAAAATAGCAAAGTGGACCTGAACAGAAAACTTATTAAGGTAGCTATTTTCATGTCCCGTTTTCATATATTCGGCATCTCCATGTATCATAGAATTAGAAATCGGTCGATTCACTTTAAATGAGAGTCCTTTACAATACTACCAGATCTTAATTTAAAAATGGCCATGGAGCGACTCCTTTTATTCGTGCTTTCTCTATTCCATGTGAGATCTGCATTTGAGGTGTTATTGTCTGCTTTATGTTTGCTCTTTTGGCCAATTATTGCACTTTTTTCTCAGATATGAATATATAAATTATTTATTATTTTTTAATTTTTATTTATTAATTTATTTAGTAAACACGAATGCTTTTCAGTGCATTTCAAATAAATAAATTCATCTTGAACTTCTCACATATCATAGAATAAGAATTCACCTAAAACCTGGAAGTTCTTTACTACAGCAATTTCTCCTCCAATTAAACACCCTCCCAACCCTTCCCATACCCCCGGAGCGCGCACAATTCATTGTATCAAATGAAAGGGATCGCAGACTGACTGATCTTCACCACGACATACAGACGCCCTGACCTTGATGGATAGTTGATTTCTCTTCACATGCACGCACGTAACATGTCGGCATCAATTCCTAAGCACAAAAGTCGTATGTAGGTGCTTAGAGTGTGGTTTTTCCTTTGTAAAAATCAGGATGTGCAGAAGTGGAAGAAGGTGCCACTTTCACACTCACGGTCGAGCGATCGATCCTAGCCCAAGGATCAGGAGCCTGACTTGAACAACGACTGACCCAGCAAGTCATTCCAAGTGACTATATAGGTCATATACGCACTTCATAAGCTTCCGTAAGTTGAATGAAGAACGAATACATGGCGCAACCTTGGAGAATTAATCAACCTAGTCACTTTACATTTACATTTTTATATCGACTATTCTGCACAGAGGTATTCGAAATAAAGTAAAAACTACTAAAGTTCTCGAACTAGTCAGACATTTGCATTTGCCACACCGACCATAAAACGGTCATTGACCGGATTGGCAAGACGAGTAGTAAAGAGACCATCTAACCGCAAACTGTGCCGCTTGTCTGAGCAAGAGGAGAATCTAGAACTCCAGATATAGATTGAGTTAATAACGAGATTATAAGCTTCGATGGTCAAGTGGATAGGCATCACAGTACTCGGATAGGCTTGAAGGGCGGGTTCAGATCCTGCTGAGTCACAATTTTCGCGAATAGTCGCCGATCAGCAAAATGTCAAATAGTGATTCAGCACTTCTGCGAAATGGTTTCAATGACTAGGAGGCCGAAGAAGATATATGCAGCTTCCTCTTGAAATAAGAAGAGAACAAGCGCCATTGAACGCTATCGATCGATTACGCTCACGATTTTGAGAATTCCACTTTCCCGATGTAGACGACCTATCCAGTCCAGACCAGTCTTCGACGGTGGTCGATGGCCTTTCGTCAAACAAAACGAAGATGTCGCCTATCGACTGGCCCGGGAACCACCATCCGCAAATTATAAACGGCATAATTCATTTTTCATTTTTTGCTACATACGCTTGCAACAAATGTATTCAACAAGTAATATACACTAGTAGTACAAATACAAATAATATGTATATAGATGCCACTGATGATAATGATAATCCTAAATAAAATATGAAACAAGAAAACGAGGCAACAAATGAGAAACTCTAGAACAAATTGAACAAATAAGAAACCACAAATAATATGTAAGGTATATATGTACTTATTTATCTTGTTTATTTGAGAACCCACCACTAGTTGCTGCCGAATCTGCACAGTAAAAGTCAAGATAAGAGTGATTGTCGTTGATCGGTCCACTGAGGACGAAGGAACCCGTCTTCCATTTAAAATCGTGGCGGACATCTTGAAGACGTATTTGACCTATACAATGACTTGTTCTAGCCAGCATCATCACCTTTTCAGACAGGAGTGGTACCAACTCGCTTTCCCTGAGGGATGAAAGACTTGGTCATCCCGGGCGGGGATCGAACGCTCGACCGTGAGAGTGGAAGTAGTGCTGCTTGCCATTGTTCTTAGTACGCCCTGTACAAGCTATAGGTATGTGACTGTACGCACCATAAATAATATTAAAAGTTCGAGAACACTCTAAAAAGATATGAGATCAGAGGTTAATTGCGACTTTGAGCTTGCAACAAGAATAGCCTATGAAGACATTTTTGTAGGAAATTCTCCTAGAAAAATCTTTAGTACTGCAGGGGCAGCAAGACAGCCTTTGTCGTTATTTCCTCAGTTTCGCTTTTTTTTTCGAGGAACAAAGAACATTCGGTGAGCTTCTTCAGCCCACGATTAAGTCCCTAGAGTATACATACTTCCTATTCATGGCGTCTTCTTCCAATTTATGCCATTTTTAATGGATCATAAATTAATAAGTTAATTAGTAGCTCATCGTGAAGAAAACATGAGGAGCTGCCGTTCAAAGAGCGATCGGAAAGGCTGCACATTAGGTGAATGCGCTCCATCAGGAATTTTGCAAAAGTAGTGCTTACCCGACTTGTTAGATACCAGGCAGTTACACAACCGATTAACCGGTTTTGTGCTGAGGTAGATAACGACTCGATGAGATGACAATCTTGATTTGCAACCGGCCACTGGTAATTGCTCACATTGAATGGGTATAGTGCGTTCTTCATTTTAACCGCCGATCAGGGGAACGTTGGAGAAGAACGACGACGGATAAAAGTGTGGTGTGACCCTTTGCAGCGTAACAGCAACATCATGGTCTACTGGAAACGGAAGCCATTTTTTTCCGAAAGGCTGAGAACATTACTATGAGCGATCGCTAGCGAATTTTCGATCTTTGGTAGGTTTGAGTACTTTGCACGTAATTACCCATTATATTTCGACTATTTCTGCTGTTTTGATTGGGTTAGTTATATCTTTTATTTATTTATTTATTTATTTATTTATTTATTTATTTATTTATTTATTTACGCCTTTTGATAGACGTGCTAAAAACTGGTTAGCAGTACAATGAGCATTACTATTGCATTACTACGTTTGAAGTAGATTTTATTCGACGGTCAGGTCAGTTCGTTTTATTCACTTTACGTTTTTGGCTCCTTCGCGGCCTCTCTTCTTACTGAAGAGTCCCGGAGAGGCTTAATTTTTCCTTTATTCTCCTGCTCGTCTAAGAGTAGGGACGAAGCGAGCCCTTTATCTATTATTTAGATTTATTTTACTGGCTCTGGGCCAGGTGGAAAACAGACCGGGTATGTTCTGCTGGCCAAGAGTGAGACTTTTCAAAATATCTCCGAAAATTCTGGTTAGCACTTCAGCGAGTTCTAAAAAATCGACCGTAATCGCAATGGAAAGACTCTAAACCTGTAATCAGTTCTTTGCTATAAATTGACCAGCAAAGGGAGAGAAAATCAATTATCTTCTGTTACGCTACAGCAATCGTTACCTGCACCCGTTTATTTAGAATCGGAGAAGCAAAAAACCAACAACAAAATCCATCAGGCAACTCCGAAAGGGAAAGGAGGAACGATGAGATACTCTTTGAAGGACGGACTGACAGTCGATTCAAGTACTTCAAACTGAGAATGTTGACAAAATTTTCACCATCAGGCGGCGATGAGCACTCCGATCAGAAATATAGAAGCATAAAACTGATATGAAATCTCTAAAAACGAAAACTGCCAACGAAGGAAAACGTAAGAAAAAGGCAAGATAAGATGCGCAGGTAACTACTCAGCCTGCTGTCGAGTACATATGGTGACATTCTGGCAATTTATTTGGCAACCAATAGGTGTAAAACTGTTTGGGGGAGGGCAAAAGTAATAAGGAAAATGTAACAAACTTCTTAATCTCTCAATAACTTCAAATGTTTCTGAAAAGCGCGGAAGTGATTATTCCCAAGTGGTCTGAAGTAGATAGCATACAGACACATAAATACGACGAGCACACAGTGGGACCCCCGCCGGGAATTATATGAGAAAGAAGTAGTAATATTTATCACTTCTGCTCCACCTCACGCTAATTTATGGCAGAGCCTTCAACCGTATACTATGCAACTCTTCCAGAATCAGAGGTGGTTAAGTGACAGAGACGCCGACATCGTACTCGTGGTTTAGCGATCGATCCCCATCCGGGCTAACCAAATCTTCCATTCCTGTGGGGTCCGTAAATTGGTACCTGACTTATCAAGGAAGGGTAAAGACACAGACTTGGTACAGCGGTTGGCCCCCTTAAGTCATTGTGTAGGCCGAATACGCATTCACCAAGCCTTTATGATTCTCAATAGAATGCAAATTCGTGTTTGGGAAACTGATCAACTCCGACCCCTTCAGAGTTTCTTTATCTTTACTCCACTTTTACATTTCTATTAGGTTTACCCAAAAAATCGTGTGCATTTCAGATTCTGACTTCCTTTACTCATAACTCAAGAAGAACAAATGAATGACCAAAAAGGTTATCATTGTGGTGCACGATTCTTTACCGGATCGTTGGCAATGAATTATGTTACTATTGATATTCTTGATGATCAGTTATTAGTTTCATTAAGCTATGAATAAATGAAATCAGAATCTGAGGTGCACACAAACTTTTGAGTCTCCCTAACAAAATGAAATACGAAACTAGTCTGCTAATTGCCGCTTTTTTGTTTAGCGGTTTATATACGAGAACTAGTTGAATGACATATATATTTTGAGATGCTAGGTTATTTGCAAAACACTGACATCGGACGGGAAAATAAAATAAAATGGAATGAAATACTAGCGGAATTTCCGTCCCCACTCGACAAGAAACGTAGTACTTTTCTCCAGCACGCTCCTCAATGGCACGTATTAACTTCACAGCCGGCTGAGCAGAAAAAACGAAGCCAGCAGATGGCGGTTTCGTTTATGAATTGCCAACGATTCGGCACTCTGGCTGACCATCATCCACAGGCCGAAATCAATGGCAAAACGGTTAAAAAGACAACGACTAGCAGACGCAGCACGATGTACTGAATATTTCACGAACGATCGGAAGAAGAAAAAATCGCGCGAAAATGAACAGCTGCGCTCGTTCCGGACGGCTCTTTCGAGCACACAAAGACCTTATAAACCGCCGTCGAATTGATCGTATTTCACTGAAGTGCACAGGGTAGGCAGCTGGACGTCGGACTCCCACGCGATCTGTCTTTGACGGGGGCAGCAGTTTTTTTTCCGGTTTCCTCTCTTTCAACTCTTTCAACGGCTTTTCGTGATTACAAAAGAACTTCCGTTGGTTTTGACTTTGAGAATTGTACCCTTCCTACAACATCTGTCCCGAAAAACTGCTCAAAAATTCAGAGAAGAGCTCATTAGTGACCTTCACAGGCGAAAGAGTTCGACGAGTTTCCGCTTTTGCTTAGTTCTATGAAACTGTAGGATCTTCTGTATGAATCTACACATTCAGCGAATTCATCCGAAAGATCTAAAAAATGTAAGGTGGAATGGTGGATTTGATCAGCCCCCAAATGACGCGCCATGCATTCGTGTTCCGCTCAAAATCGTAGCGGCATGGTGCACGCGTGGTGTATTTGGTCTATACAATGACTTGGGCGGTTGGGAAGGGGGGGGGTTGCCGCTATACCAAGTCAATGTCTTTTCCTTCCCAGACAAACCTGATACGAATTTACCCGACCCCGGAGGGATGGTAGGCTTGGTTAGCCTTTGTAGGGATTGATCGCTTAACCCGTCGCTTCTATCAACCCCTATAACTAACATGACTTGGTTTATGAGTTATCAAATTTTATGATTGGCGCGTCATTATGTGGCGTAATAAATGAATAAATAAATAAATAAATATTTGTCGCAAACGTTTCAAAGGGAAAATCATTGAGGTGAAGAACTTATTTGGCCACATACTCATGTTTATTAGCAGGCTGGACGCAAACACCGAAAGGGAAAAATGTATAGGTAAGGGTAGAGGTAAAGCGACGGCGTTGGTCGGGCCCATGTTCCACCGCATTCGTGCTCCGTTCACAATTGGGAAGGCATGGGGAATGCATATTTGGCTTATACAATGACTTGCGGAAGCCAGCCGCTATACCAAATCAGTGTTTTACCTTACCAGACAAGCCCGGTACCAATTTCCCCGACCTCTGAGTGATGGGAGGAAGAGAAGGATTGGTTAGCCAGGGTGGGGATCGATCGCTGGACCGCGTGGGTGTCAGTAACGTCTCCTAGCACTGTACCTACAAATAGAATATTGACCAATAGTTTTACTCATGCCGGCAAATCTGACAATTACTTACCTACTCGTTTACGTAGAATGGGTGATTTTATTCTCTTTCTAATACATTTTTGTTGGTATTCATAGCAATTTGATAAAAATGCTAGAGTGGGTGCGGCCTCTGGTGGGGTAAGCCGTGCGGGTCACTAACCACGAACCACCTTTAGGCCTCTAAAGACGACGAGAAGGTCGAAGCGTCAGGCCCTTAATAAGTAACTGTAACCAACAACTCGGCAAGGCATACTAACATACTAACACCAGGGCCCAGATTCAAGAACGGACGAGCGGTCTCCGAAACCGCCGATCAGCCAGAACCAGACGGCAGAGTCGATGAGAGATTGCTTTTAACATAGAAAGTTTAGGATAAGGAGACTAACGTAAGGTGGGCGCCGTTCGGGCTATATCTCGTGGTTTATCGGGGGTTTACCAATGACGAATCTGGGCCCAGAATACTAACTACTCATTGCGTTAGGTCTAGGCGGTATCTGTTGAACAAAGCTGCGAGCTCTCGGAGCCGACACGAATAGTATTGCTGGGGGGGGGGGTTGTTCTGGGGATGATCATCATGGCCGGCCTCGTCGCTCGGTGATTGCGTGAATTCGGCGAGTAGCATTATGCAAATGAGATGAAATGTGCTCGCGGAAATGTGCGTGTTTGTAGGGGCATTTAGTAGGCCGCCCGGCCGGCCGATGGCCAGCTGCTCGAATAAGGGCAACAACGGCTCGGCCAACCACTAGTCGTCCGTGACATTCCATAAACGCCGTCCCGTCGGCCAAATCAATCGGGACAATTGGACAGATAGCGGTCGATAATTGGCCGAAATGAAACCGAACTTCAGATATCGATCGCCGAATGCCGGGAAAGCGAGAGAAATTGATCGATTTTTGAAAAATAATGGACATGAGGGGGTCCACCACAGTAACACTCATCTACTGTAACGGCTTATTACCTTGAAAAGACCCCCACTGTTCCAACCACTGGAAATACTGTACTGTGGTGCTAACTTAGTATCCCTTCTATCTCAAGAGTAAATGCACACGTCGTGTACCTGTAAGAGGGTCTGTTAACATCCGCACGGTCGAGCGATCGATCATCACCCGGGAGTACCAAGCCTTGGATTCTTACGGTAGCGTAAATTCGTACCAGATTGGTCTAGGGAGGCGAAAGCAATGACTCGAAAAATCGTCTGTTCCTCCAAAAACATTTCATATGACAATACGCCAATAAGATGCTTCCACGATTCTAAACGGAAGACGAATGCATGGCTCGTCCTCAGAGGACTGATCAAAGCCGATCACCTTAGTTTTGCCTACTATCGTAAAGACAAGGAGAAAATGAGACAATTAAGAATTCGAAAGATTATATGTAATACTGTAAGCGGTTAACCGTACGATTTTGGAAGAGGTAAGCACTAAGGAAGGAAATGGTATGGAATAGAAGTCAAAAAGACAAAAATAATTGAGAAAAATAAGAGAAAATGCTCAAAAACACCAAGCTAATCGACTTAGAATATCGATTTATCCAGAAGAGCCTCTAGTTTAAGAAGAAGAGCAGCGAGAGTCGAATTATTATTGAATAATCTTAAGAATGTAAAACACTGCGAACACAAGAATAAATTCGAAACAAAAAAAATGTTCAAGAAATAAGAAAACTGTAGAAGTGGTCCAGCAAACTCCGGGTGTTTTATTTCATTCTACATTTACAAAGGAAGGCTGAGACGGTGAAAATTCTAGAAAAACACGAAAGAAAGGGCGCCGGATATGGAGGATTGAGTTTCGTTCCATTACTTGAAACGTAGAGGTTGATTTCTTCATCTTCAATTTAGAAACTTTAGGAAAAAGTCAGTAGTAGCTGGTATGAGAAGAGAAGATTTCGTTAACTGCTGAGCCAATTAAGTTCAGATTATCATGAAATCAAAAAAAGCCACAAATTCAAGGAAAGGCAAGAAAAAGTGCAAGAGAATAACACTTGCATGGGAAAGAGCGGCGACAAGAGTCATCGACAATGAACTTCATCGTCACGCTTGCCTTACCGTCACTTAAATAAGCTGCAGTTGCTCTTGGTAGTTGACCGTCAGGCCTTTCCCTTTTCTTTTGGTGGACTTAAAAAGGACCAAACTATGAATAGGAAACCAGAAGAGTCTGAAGTCGGCGTCCCAGGGCTCAACCCGTCGCTTTAAAAATTGCGCTACCAGGGGCGATATTCAGAAAACCGCTTAATGCATCCGAGGTGTAACAGCAAGGTATTCCAAGCTCGCCGTCTGGTCGAAGTCTGTGATCAGAGGAAAATCACAGACTCTTGAATACTTGCTGAAGCGATCGATACACCGAGATCGATTGTCTGTGTAAGGTGATCGGCGAACCGTCGCTCGATGGAAAAAAAGAAGACCGGGAGAAAAACGGGGCAACGAGGGCCATTGGTCGAGGCGACGTCGTTCACCACCGAGCGAACGATTAGAACTGGATCGGCAGCTATTCAAATCGGGGAAAAATTACCCGAAAAAATAATAACCCTTGCGGTTGGGTATGTGGGGGTAAATGTGGGTATGTGGAGTGTATATGTCAGTGTATGGGTAAATGGTAGCACATCACTGTGTATGTGTGTGTGCCCCGACGTTACAACGTATCGTCAGCGATCGATGATTGAATGGAATTCCTTCCGTCGCTCGACCGACGTCGCTCTGCCCCCCTCCCCGTCCCCTTACCCACCCCCACCACTTGTATCCGCCTGCTGTGCGCCTGTGCAACGGCGACGACGATGATGAGAAACCCCCGACTGACGAGAAACCCAACGGGTGTCTATTTCACTCTTATCAACGCCTTCTTACAGCGCTATCCTGCACACCCAGCTCGCCTAACCATACCCACACAAAAATCGATACTCATTATACATGTAAAGGTAATGGTAAAGTATAACGGTATATCGTAAAAGGTGAAGATGCCGGCGTCGATCGGTCTCCTAGAGAATCGCCGCAGCATTCATGTTCATCCCGAATCGTTGAAGCAGTACGAGTGGGAATTTGACCTATACAACTTGCGGGGCCAACTGCTATACCAAGTTAGCGTCTTCACCTTTCAAGACAAGTCTGTTACCAATTTACCCGACCCCTGAGGGGTGGAAGATTTACTTGGCCAGACGGGGATCGATCGGTCGGTCGAAATGGTGTCAGTAACTTGGGCCCAGATTCATGAACGGAAGAGCGGTCTCCGAAACCGCGGCGCAGCCAGAATCCGACGGCAGAGTCGATGAGAGATGTTTGACACAGGAAGTTTAGGATGAGAAGACAAAGGTGGCGCCGTTCGGGCTATATCTCGGGGTTTATCGGAGGTTTACCAATGATGAATCTAGGTCCAGGTAAAGGTAAAGTAGTACAGTGTACTATAGGCCGAAGCCGATTATCCAAGAAGACGTAAGTTTATTACGTAAAGTATTAGTGTATAAAAGGTAAGGGTAAAGTGTTAAATTATACTGTAGGTTTAATTACCCAAGTATGAGACTCTGACGAAGCAGGATTCGCCCGAACGTTAGCCGTTATAAACTTGCACCAGCATGGCTAATCGGCTTCAGCCTACAGTATACTACCAGGCCAAGAGTCAATGACACTCGGTCATGGTATATTCCGAGGGTAAAATGATCGGCGTTGATCAAGCCATCTAGGATGCGCCATGCACTCGTTCTCCTACCATGCCTTATCCTGCCTACCCTATACGCTGACTTGCGCTGTACAGTCACGTACACAGCTTAATATCTACTCCTTCTTCAACAGGTTCGGTATGAAAGTACCCGACCTCGGAAAGATGAATGGCATTGTTGCCCTCGAGCGAGAACCGAGCACCCGACCGTGCACGTGACGGTAGCGCTTCTACCATTGCACCACAACAAAATCCTATATGTACAGTGGCGGCAATATATTTACAGACGCCTGCCCTCTGCGTGGTTTTTTGGCTATAACTTTGGAACCAGAGGAGCACTAGAAGTACTGAGCATACATTTAGAATCCTTGAAAAATTCTCTACTGTAAGTCTAAAGGCCAGCCGCCGTGGTCGAAGGAAGAAAGATCGGAAGTTCACGACAAAATTCATTCATCTTCAACGAAATCGACGACAAGTGCAAACAAACACCCACAGGTAGATTGATTATCGAAAACAAGTTCTTATCACTCATCACGGCGATCATCAAACTATCAACCGATTTCGATAAATCAATGGATCAGTTAAAACATACGGGCATAAATCGCAGTGTAAACGTCTTTGAGGTGAGGTGCCGCTGACTATTCCAATTTCTTGATGGCACCGATCAAAACCCCCGACTTGGAGGATCCCTAGAATAAGCTCCATCCATCAAAGAAATGGGCCATCGTAATGATTTCACTACATTGCTTCATTTAAAAATTTATATCGCTAATTAGTCGGACGTAAGAAGACATTCATTCAAGCTCTGGAAGAAAATATTATCCTCTAAGTGAAATCATTCTAGCAAAAGTGTTATCGCAATATTGGAACGGAGTGGCGCCACCTCCACACAGACGATCAAACGATCGGTCTCCACCTTCCCAGACATCCAGAGTTTTCACCCCTTCGGGGTTGAGTAAATTGGTGCCGTACTTATCTGGGAAGGTGGAGACACTGGTTTGGTATAGCGTCTGGCCCCAACAGGTTTCTGTATAGGATAAATTCGTATTCATCATGCCTTAACGGTTCTGAGCGGGAAACGAATGCGTGGTGCGTCCTCAAGGGACTGTTCCACGGCGTTCACTTACTGTCTCATATCAATACATAGATGAAGATTTGAAACTAGGCTCCCCTGGAGGAGAGCAGCGAATATTGGCGTCGCTTTGTCAGAAAAATTATATCGCGAAAAAGCTAAGCAAGGAAGGAGACCGGAAAATTTGACGCATTTCAAGAGACAAGATGTATTGTGAATCGCGTCAAAAATTTGAAAAATTAGCGTCAGAAAAGCTCTTTTTGCTCACTGAAGCGTCTTAGCGTTCTTCAGACGAACTCCTATTCTTAAAAGAAGATTGTAAAAAAGATAAGCTACAGTCTCCTAGACAAATATCTCACGGTCTGAAGTAAACAGAGAGCTCGACTACGGCCGTTTATGAATCATAGAATTCTCAGCAGCCACTGTCAACATTTTCTAGGCAGAAACCTGCGTCACCGAGCACGTCGTAATTGACTAACGAACGGCGAAGGGTGGAGGTGATAGATCACCTTTGCATCATAATATCTGGGCATAATTATCATAACACAGCCGAGCGCAAAACAATAATTTTGTGACTGGAGATCAACGGCGGACAAAGTTCAATCAGTTTGCTTTAATTTCCCGGACCAGTTGGCTCTAACAATATGCCGTGCCCATTCTGATGCTGCCCTATGGAGGTCTCTTTCACCCTGCAGGAAGAGTTTGATTCTCATGCAACAAGGTTACGTAAACCTGAAGGTGAGTCTCTTCTCCTCTTCACCGGGCAGATTGCAACTTGACTGGTAAGGTAGTGTTCCCCATGTACATCGAACACGATCTACTGTGAGAACCAAAATATGCAGTCAGAATTCCCCACCAATTCCGAATAAAAGTTGAAAGCGTGGCGCATCCTAACCATCTACCAAAACCCAGCACCCTTTATTGTCACTTCCAATTTGGAAACTTTAAGAAAAATCAGTGGAGGTAGAATAGAATGAGAAAAGAGGAAAGGAAAGAAGACGGTGTGGAAAAAGAGAAAAGATAATGCGGGTAAATCGAAGAATAGTATAAGCATACCACGAGATAAAAATGACTGAGGAACGCGCAAACTACATGCTTCGTCACTTTTCAAATTTAATTTTGATAATCCAATCACCTCAAGACGAACACTCGAAACATTTTCCAATATTACGATCGACTATTTCTCATAAAATTATATATAATTTCAATTGATTATAGTTTAAATTCAGCTTTTTTCAAGCGCTCACAACTACGCTTTTCAGAGGTAAAGAAAGAGAAGGAACGGCAAGGCATAACAAGGACGGAAAATGACCACGAACCAACGAACCACAGCCATTTAAAGGTACCATAAAGAAAGCGTCTAGAAAAGAAGAGGCTAAAAAAGGCCTCCACGAATCACAACATTTGAAAAGACTACTGAATATTCTCGAAGGAGAAAGTTCTATTGCAACCTTTTCAAACGATCACAAAAATGGAAAAAAATCACGAAAAAATCAGTGAAAGGACCTAAAAAGACTCTCATGGACAGAAAACCTTTCCCGGGGATCACAAAACTGTCCAGGTAATTTTAGGAACTATTTCCACTTTCCTGATCACAGGAGCGCTTTTCTGAGCAACTGAGAGCGAAAACCTGGGCAACTAAGAGCAAGGAGAAGTTCTCGAAAGCTTCTGTGCTGAACGAGGTTAGTAAGGTGGATCAAATTTTTATTATGGCCTGACGTTTTGAACCTTATTTATTTATTTATTTACGCGAATTTCAGATCCACGTCGGAGAAAAGACAAATGTAACAGGAACACTAAGATAAAAAACGAACAATAACCAACAGCAAACAACAGTCACTAATAAGTAAAAACTCGTTGGTCATACCCTTAAACTTTTGAATTGAGCAGGAGGAGGTCGGAACGCCAACCTTTAATGTAGCAAGGAGAGAGGCGACTCTGCACATAAAAGACCTAGCCCTAATACTATTTTTGGGCTGGGTGAACGACAGCTTAAGCTTAACAGAAGCACTCGAGAAGTTCGACATCATGCCGAGGTCTCAAGAAGAGAGAACATGGGAAAGCAGGGAGAACTTTTGTTAACACGGTGCAATGTTAAAACGGTTTTATTAAAACATGACGGCTATAAAGTGGAGTCACAGAGCGATGAGATGAGGTGTATAGGGGATTGAGACCAGAGACCAACAATACGAGCCGCTGTTTTCAAGCGGTTCTAATTCTGAATGCAGCGACCAATGGTCAGCGATTACGAGTGCAGCTCCCCAAGAGCCCTGTGGCGGTTTAACTGAGCTGCCATGACGAATGGAAGATATAGACGATAAGGAGACAAACCTAAACACGACCTTTCCACCTCTTCTGAGGGTAATTGAAGCAAAAAGAATTTAAAAAATGTAGGCGTCTTTGTTTTTGTATTTGTAGGCGTCTAAAGAGAATCTGAAGAAGGACGCAGGGCGACTTAGCTGCTGGGGACCACACAAATCGATATGCTAATTGCATAGTGACCCCGCCGGACCCCACGAGTGCAGCAGCCAGCGAGCCACTGTGGTACGCCCCCTCCACGACGAGGCCAGCTGCTCCGCGCTATAGGGCGCGCGACCTTTGCACGTCTGGCGGGCGGAGGCTCGATGGTCCCCTGAGCCCTGGTCGGCCACCGCGGTCCCCACCAAGTGGTCAACACCCGCATATAGGCCGCTTGGACGAGAGTTCCATGAAAATTCATCAGTTCCACAGAGTCTAATCTTCAACCAGTGTCTAAAACCGGTAGAAGATGAACCGTTTTTATTTTAAATGGACACTTTTTAAGCCAAAATGGACGTTGTTCAAACCGAAATGGACGTTTTTCAAACCAAAACGGACGTTTTTCGAACCAAAATCAACGTTTTTCAAACCAGGGCCAGCAGGGCAACGTCCTTTTTGACTTGAAAAACGTTGGTTGGTTTGAAAACGTCCATTTTGGTTCGAAAAGAGTGTCAATATTAAAATGAAAATGGTATAAAAGTAAAGGTTACGGCGTTGTACAGTCCCTTCAGGACACGCCACGCTTTCGTGTTCCACTCAGAATCGTAGAGGCAAGATGAAGACGAATTTACCCCATACAATGACAGCAGATTGGTGCGTCTACCTTTCCAGACGAGTCTGCTGCAAACCTATTCGTCCCCAATGATACGGAACGCTCGGCCGGCCTAGGTGAGTTTCTGTAGCACCTCTAACCACTACACCACGAGCGCTACCGAGAGATAGCTCATCAAGTTCAATTTGAGAGAAATAAACATACTACTTTCCAAAGAATTCACCACCAATGAGTTTACCTGTTCAAGAGAGAAGATCGTACGGGGAAAGGTTAAAGTGCCGGCGTTGAGCAGTACTTTCAGTGTGCGCCACGCTTTCGGATTCCACTCACAATCGCAGAGGCATGTGCGGTTGTGTTTGACCTACACGATGACTTGCGAGGACTAGTCGCTATACCAACTCAGTGGTTTACCTTAACAGAAAAGTCCGGCCCCAATTTACCGACCCTCTTACCACTGCACCACGCAAGCCCTTGTCGAATACTACTGCTTTGAATTAGTACGAGCGTCTTATAGTCTTATGCATGTAGCAGGCATAGTAAGCATAGACTCTGATTATCACCAGTCACCATTACCCCATCGTACATCGTCAAGGTAAAGCCGTGGATTGACAAGTTTCACTTAGTCGCGCCGTGCAGTCGCCTTCAATTCAGATTCATAGAGGGCTTGCTGAACGCGTATTCAACCAACGGAACTGCTGTTAGGGATTAGTGGGAGCTAGACTTCACAATCCTACTGTATTTGTTCACACTTTGCTTAATTTACTGAGCAAAGCCCGACAGAGCTTGGAAAACCTAAAAATGTTAGGCGATCAGTCTCCCTGACAAGACAGAGGGCATCGTTTTGCAGAAAATCGTTCCCTGTAGCTCTCAATGAGATTGTGCTGGGACGGAACAACACTCAGGAAAATATCTTCTCCAGATTAGGGATCATTTTTATACAGGAAACCCAAAAAACTGTGTACAATCCGAAATTCGGAGGTCTATCGATAAGCAGAGCCTTCTGCTGATACAACGGCGCATGAAATCCAAGATTCATCTTATTTATTTAGTTCCAATCCAGTCACAAAAATGGATAATATAGCAGCCAAGATAAGAAAACTATTGAACACAATGGAGATTTTGATCCACTTTTGAATTATTCGAGACTCAAGCCTCCGCAGTAGGAATAATCGAGCGTCAATACATTGCCTCTTCTTAAGGGGCGGTTTTATTGGAGAAAAAGACGGCGGCTGTTTGGCCGGAAACGAGACGACGTTTAAGCCTCTTCCGATGAGATTACGCTGACCGTATGCCGCCGCACAGAAGTTACAGATACTAAGCGTTCTCGTCGGCAAATAACGATCAAAGAGACGAGGAATACGGTAAACAGTGTCAGTTAATCAGCTCGCCATCGTCCGGCCTTCATTCAGAAAGCGGAAATTGCTTTTTGCAGCTGATGGTGCTCGGCATGCGAGTTTTTCAACGAATTTAATTTCTCCAGAACAGACAAGATGAAATTCGGGTATATAAGGGCAACTCTCGAAGGGGACGGACATGCTTTTTCTGGATGCGGAGAGCACTAATCATCTGTCAAAAGGAATACGAGCCGAAATATCCAGCTGGACAGGAAGCAGCTCGGGAAGGAAGGGTGAAACGGGCAAGGAAACTATGGCTTTCAAACAAGGACTGCAGACCTTTTTGGAATTATTTTTTCTGTTTTTTTTGTTTTTTCTATACTTGGACGAGAAAAGAACAAGGAAGATGGCAGTTAAATGCTGCAGGAAGATTTCTGAAATAAGACTGGAATGCGGATCTTAAACAAAAAAGCCCGTGAAAAATTGCCCTCTGGAGCACTTTGAAGCAGCTGCTGCGCTGTTCCGGACATTTATTACGAGAGGAAGGAGCAGGAGTTTACGGGAACTACTGAATGAATATGATTTATTTTGAGGCTTGGAGATTCAGGAAGTCTCGCACAACTGACCAGAATGAGGCCACAAGTGCATTAACTGAAGAAAATGAAAGAAGTTTGTGGAATGCTGTGGCTCGGCGTTTTCCGTCAAATGTTGGAAAAGCATAATTGAAATACCTTATCCTTCTTTCCTACGATTGTCGTAAACAATGTAAACAGACGAATTCAACAAAATAAAGAGGCAAACAAATAAATAAAACGATGCCATAAAAACGGTAATTTTGGCTGGTTTCCCGCAAGTGACAATAAAAATATTAACGCTCTGAAAGCAAGTAAACAGAAATTTAAAACATAGAAAAGGAGACGATGTAACGTAGGACACCTCTTTTCCTGGGAGGATTCACTTGAAAAATAATGATATAAAAATAAAGTATATTATAAAATAATAATATAAAAAATATAATATAATATAGTAATAACATAAAAATAAAATACAATATAAAATCAACCCATTAATTGAAATCTGAGAGGTTTTTGATTGTTCAATCTAATCGATAAGGTTAAGATTGTCGACCTTTAATCGGCTGCAAATGTCCGGTTTACAATTGAATCGGGACAAGATCACGACCCTTCAAAGGTTGCTTTGGGAGCCGTGTTTGAACTAGTCGGTTTATATTTGGGGCCTTATAAATGGGTAACCTAGAGGTCGGTTGGTAAATAAAACGAAATTGGGGCACAGTGTATATTTTTGCTGGGAAATCCAGCGATCTGTGCAGTATAAGAACCGCAGAAGAGAATGCTGTTGGAATAAGATGAATGTGTCGACAACAATGGCTCCAGAAAAATGAAAACTTCAACAAAAAAACCTTCAATTTAATATAAAATAAAACCTAAAGTATAACGGAGCACAGACCGGCAGAAGTCGGGCAGAATGGTAGAAAAGCAAAAGAAAGTTCTTACGATTGTTCGAAGATTCCAACGTTTCCAGCGGAGTTGTAATGAGATCACTTTTGGAAGGGATCACAAATTACAATGAGATCACTTTTGGAAGGGATCACAAATTGTATTAATTCTAGCGGAAACAAAATAGAAAGAGGTAAAACTCAAAGAACAAGAGGCAAACTCCTAATTTGCATAAAAGGCAGCCGCTGAGCGAGAAAATTGAAAATGAATTTCAACAACAAGTTCTCGATGGGGTGCATGACAAAAGCAGAACGATGATTGCACAGAGTGAACAGAAAACATGCAGGTGGTGCATTCCATCGGTTCGTTTTTCGTTCGCGTACCTTTCATTCACTGTCCGTCTCTTTTCTCTCAAACCACACACAGCCGCATCGGTCTTCTTTTTAGACGGCCGTTCGACCTTCTGCTGCTGATCGACTTGATTCTGAAAGTCGCTACGTCACACACGTTGCGAGCCAGCCACCACCACCACCACCACCGACCGGAGACGACGATCGTCGTCGTCTCGTTCAGGGCCGGCTGCACCCGATTGAGATCCACCAAAAGGCAGATTTTTCGATCCACTTCTCTACTGTAAGCCCCTCAGTCGATCCTTTCTTAAAGCCCCTTCAGACTTTACTGCGTTACTGCCGCAGTAATGATGCTGCGGCAGCAAGTCGGATCTCACTTCGCTCAAACCATTTCTCGCTAAAATTTGGCTCACGTAGATTATCAGGGGCGCTGATAGGGAATCCTACATCGGTTTTCAAATTTTTCAGCGAAAACCATCCATATCGTCAACTGCACACTAAATAGTTTTTTAACCAACGACAGTCCAGTGGACGGCCGCAAAAGTTCGCAGCTATTACGGAAATACGCGCACCTCCTTCTTACTGCACAACGTTTACTGCGGCAGTAGAGCATGAAGGGCCCTTACCAAGCAAAAGGAAGGGCCGTTTACCGATAAAAAAGGATATAGGGTGGTAGCGAAATCCTGATCCATTTTGCTCAAAATTTTCAGAATTTTCGATTAACAATATACGCGATGTAGCATGTAGTGTTTGTTGATTATACTGGAAGCTTCGTTCCGACTGCTATGAATAGTCAAGCAGTTGCTTTATGTCAGACCGGGCGCGCGTGGTGCAGTGGTTGCAGGCGCTGCTGACACCCGCACGGTTGATCGATCCTCGCCCGGGCCAACCAAGTCTTCCATCGCTCCAGGGTCGGGTAAATTGGTACCAGACTTGTCTGGGAAGGTAAAGACACTGACCTGGTATAGAGGCTGGCCCCTGCAGGTCATTGTATAGGCCAAATACGCATTCACTATGCCTCTACAACTTGAATGGAACACGAATGCGGCGGCGCGTCCTCAGGGGATTGAAGGTCGACGCCTTTACCTTTTTTATCTTTATTCCAGACCAGCTCAGTAGTTTGATCTAATCTTTATTGTCGTCTGACGCTTTCGACCTTTTCATCGTCTTCAGTGGCCTAGAAAATGGTTAAAAATTCATGATCTTTGGCGAAGCGCCGAATACCTTAGCATTTCTGAATAAGTTATACAATTACCCAAAAAATCGAAAGGCTAGAGATATCAGTGATTTACTTCGTGGTCCATCGGCAGAGTATAAGCTAGTCAGAAACGCTAGGGGGATTCGGTGGTTGGCTGGAAACCTCAAAGGTCATAAATTTCGGACCACTCTTTAGGCTTCTGGAAACGACGAAAAGGTCGAAACGTCAGACCATAATAACATAAAAATCAGGCCATAATAACATATAAATAACATAAAATAATACATTCAAGTTTCAACCTCGTCCGGCAACGAACAAATGAATTACGTCGTACCTATCATTAAAAAAGACAAAAAGGAATGAATCGGCTCAAGCATTTCCTGCCCTATAGTTAGCCAAAGGTGGGTTCTATTCGTAGATTCTATCGAACACGTCAAAACTCCCAGTTAAGAGAATCCGTCGCCGACCTGATTCGATTAGAAGCAGAAATCATCATTCCTTAGATTACTCATGTACGGGTCCATTCAATACGTGTCTGCAAAGTTCATTAGTGGACGAATTCCAGAGCAGTCACCTGATGAATTTGTTACCGTTGTTCTGCTGCTCTCGAAAGAAACCTCATCCGTAAAAAGCTGGAAGAATGTGTCGCTTCTTTCTTATTCAGAGCGGAGCTGATTCAGGTCATTAGCAAAAAGCATGCAGTCAGGAGAGAGCAAGCAAACCCAAGTTTCTTTGTGGATCCAGAAAGGAATTTCAACCCGAAATTGCAAAACAAAGCTATACAAGATACCAGAACTGAAGAATTCGTGTGCAGTGACGGCGACCTTGAACGCTGCTAGGTCGTATCGCATTTTGCTGAATCTCGACCGGCCAATTGATGTCAAACCCAATTCCCATACTAAACGCAGTTATAGTTCTCGGTAGATGACACCCTGAAGGTTAAAATCATCCCGTTGACCGTTCAGACCTTTAAATGAACTGCAGAAGTAGTTCAGCTCCAAAAAGTTAAGGGTGCGGGGCTTAGCGTCCTCTCGGAATCTATACGAGGACTTATGAAGCCCGGTGATTTCGTTTTTCGAAAAAGTCTAGTACGAAGCTGTTCGGCTTCATGCAGTGTTTATATCACTGTCTATTCTCTCTATTCTCTCAGTCTCTATTCTTTACCAACCTACTAAGTTGTTTGGAAATTTTCGCTTTGTAAGCTGTGAGTTGAACAAAATGAGGGTAATAGGACACCGCCGGTCCCATTCTCATCATTAATTGGACCGATTATTTTTTTCTGCCTGCTACAAATAAAATTCCTCTTAGGTTCCAGAGGTCTTATGGATCGAACGTCCTTCTTCTGACAGGTGGCTCCTGCAGCCATTGCCATTAAATCTCTGGGAACGTTTCCATAGGATCCGTACCTGGTTTAATTTCTTGCGAGATTTTTTAGGTGACCTCATTGCTTTCTACCGCACTGCCGTATAGTGGATGACTTCCCTAATTCGCTGCCAGATTATTCAAGGAGGAGCATTGCTCAGGGCGGAACATCACCTAGGGCATGAACTTTTCTGTCATATCTCTCCAGGGCTGACTTTCATCGGATCTCGACATTTCAGTTTAATTACCCAAGTTTGAGGGTAGCTTGTCATCACAATCATGGGTCTGTGGCCTGTGGATCGTCTAGTGCGTATGATGATTAAAGAGCCAATAGGAGTGATAGAGAAGTTGATGACATTTCAGAACGTAGTTTTTTTTCAACGGAACCTAGGATTTTTTGTAAGCCTTTTTATCTGGCGTTGTCGCTTTCTGCAGAGCCTCCTTGGTTGGGTTAACTATCAGTTATCCTCTCGCTTGGCTGTAGAAGTCACAGGAAGAAAGATGTCCCTGTTCAGCGGCATGCCAGACATAAACATCTAAGGAATAAAATGGGTAGGGATAAGGGGTGATAGGAGGAGGTATAGGCTGGTGTCGTTCTACGAAAGTCAATTACTGCTGAACTGTATTGGCGTAGGACCACCGAGGTATTGTTTGGCGTGAGAATGGGGGCAATTGCACAGGTTTACTTTGCCCTATGGATCGGATATCAGCGGCCCTATGTTTGCTGAAGCAGCAGTCAGACACTGAGAAATCGCTTCCAGTGGGTTAATGACGGTCAAGTGAGCTATAGTGAAAATCCAGTTTATTGACACATTTTTAGGGTTGTTATTAAATATACTAGTGGTAGATGTTGTAATTCTGATGCTCATCGTCCAAAAACCACGTTTAAGGTCTATCCGAGGCACTGTGTGCCGCAAAACAAAACGAAAACTAGAGTTTCACGAGAATACCTATGGTGACAAAGCTGAAACAAGGTTCGGACTGCTCTCATCCCTCTGATACATGAGTTGAGGACCAATTACACTTGTCGATAACCCCAACAAATCCAAGGAGAAGGAAATCGAACGATCAAATGAATTTTTCCAGACGCAGTAGAAACCACACTTCGTCCGACGATTTGAGCTGCAACCTACGGAGGAACGAGCCAGTTTTGATACACTTTCAACACTCGAGGTATCGATTTCAAGGGCAAAATTCTCATCGTTACGAGTGGAAGAGCGCAAAAGAACGAGGAGACGATGGAAGTGCTCGGGGACGACTCGGTGTCAAGGACCTCTTTCACAGTAATTGTCGATCTTCACTGCACTGGCGAAACATTCCAGCAATGCGGACATTTGGATTGGACCGTTTTCGGAAACCTACACAGATTACAGGGTGGTTACGTGTTCCACTGGATTTTTTTCCATAACTAAAGATAGATTACAGATATTCCAATATAATTTTTATTCGTGATATACAAAACGATCATGGATCACTCAATTCAGACACTGTTAGAATGACCTCCTTCTGCATAGATACAAGATTCGAGACCACTAGTTAGGGCTTCGGCTGTGGGCCGCAGGTAGTCGACATCGACCTTTTGCCATTCTCTGATGAGGGCTGTCTTCAGACCGTCCAAACTTCGGTTACAACTTGACAGGATCATTGACTGTGAGCAGTTCCATACGGAATAATCCATCGGGTTCAGGCACGGCGAGTTTGAAGACCATATATCCTTGGCCCAGAATTCAGGGCAGTTTCGTTCACAAAAGGCAATTGTTGATTTTGATCCATGTGCTGGGGCCCAGTCCTGCTGAAGAACAAACGTTCTCTCTTAAAAGTGTTTTTTAGCCCAAGGAAGTAGATTATCGTTCAAAATAACTTTCTGGTAGACGGCAGAGTTGATTTTGATATTTTGGAGCCTTCTCGCGATCTCCGCGGGTCGAAGTCTTTCGATCACATGGTGCGCGATGGTGGCTCGATGAGAAGATGGACGCATAACTTGTTGAGCGTTGATCCAACCGATGTAGGAGTTTTACACGAAAACATGCCGGTACAGCTCTACCAAGACTATGATATTTCTGTGAAACGGAGATCTGCTATTAAGAACGACTCTCAGGAAATGGCGGAACATACTTCGTAGCCACCCTGTACAGGGGATCGTTTGGATAGCTTGCAGCAGCGTAAAGAGCTGCGCTTGGGTACCGATCACAGCGGCGGGACGACTAACAAACATAATAAATCCCTCTCCGTTCTAAAAACTCGAAGCCTGGCCTTTTTCGCCCTGAAATCAATGGATAACCCCCTTTGGGGACATAGATCATTTTCATTTCTCTGAAAAATTCGGATGACAGGTGTTCTGAACCTCAATGAACACTTTTAAGGAAGGCAGGGTCCAAAAGGGGCTACATTGCGAGGTATTGCAACGATAGTCCCGACTTCAGGCCCGGTAGTCATTCTTTGGACATACGGGTGAGCCCACCTACCTTAGGTAAGTGGTTTCACTTCCTGGTCTTTGCAGTGCAAAGCAGTTACCTTAAAGCTTGCAATAGTCTGTGGTGGGGTAATCTCACCACAGATTATTGGAAGCTGTCAATAATCACGTTTTTGATTCTCCAGGTTCCGACGAAGACGAGTAGGCTGAACGTCAGCAGAATAAAACTATGCCATCATAAACAGCCAGAGTAATCGAAATTGAAGTGTTATGTGAGTCTTTAAAACGTTAAATTCTAAAAATTGAACCACCAAAGACTGGCATGAACCTTTGAAATCGAGGAAGGAACAGAAGAAGCAGTTGGGCACGCTTCCTTCGAGCAATTCGAATTCGAATTTGGTTGTACTTTTTCAGCGCAGTTTGGCTAATTGTTGTACGAACGCGACTCGGCTCGACTAGTTTTTGATGAATAACTGAGCACATTCGATAATTATCGTCTTGTACAACTCTTCGTCCCTACTAGGCAGCATGCCAATCACAAAGGTTCGGAAGTGCTGCTGCTCTAGACTTAGGAAGCGGCCAGGGAATGAAAAAAGGGAATGAATCCTGCGATTAAGTCAAAAATGGAAGTCGATTTTCAAGGAGGTGGAACAGCTGAAGTAGAGTGATAAAAAATGTCGATTTGAAGTAAAGTATTTGTTATGCAAAATGATGCTCAAAAACAATAAAAACGCCGAGCGAAAACGGTACATAAGAGTCTGAAAAGCTCTAACCAGAAGATCCTCTTGAAGTACATCAATCAATCAGTGGGTGCAGTAGGAATCAAGCAAGCCCTTAGGGGTAACGGAGATGGAGGACCGGAGGAAATGAGCCATTTACTTCCGAGTCGGCTTCGCTCCAAAACTGTGAAACTTCGGTTCACTCCTGCCTGGAGAGATCCATCAGATAGACGTTGCTTCTAAATTTCTTCTAATATTCGAAAAATGGAAGCTCGATGTGCACCGGTGAAATGCGCTACTGGCACCCGTTCTATCGAGCTGTCGATCCTCGGCTAATCAAGGCATTCAAAAACGCGTTAGACCGGTAGTTGATTACGTGAAAATTATAAATTTGGCAAGTTTCATGCTGTTCAGTTGGTTTGATTACTATTAGTTGTTAAAATCGATGGTGTTACTAGCAGTGTTCAAAATTGCTTCAGTGTTAGATGTTTTGATTATTGATTATAGAATGTTTTTTATTCATACACACGGAGATCAAATGCGCATTCATCATCCCTCTACGATTCTGAATCGAAGGCACGTTGGTGGCGCATCCTTAGAAGACATCTTTACCCTTAACTTCTACTCAGAAAGCTTTCAGGAGCCCACGGTTTCAGAGAAACACACCTTTTGCAAGAATTTCCGGAAAGGAATTTCTATGACATCGGCCGAGTCAAAGAACCCATAAGCGGAGCGGAGGTTCTTGCAAACAAAGCTGAGCATGGTGCTAGGCCGTGACATGACATCAGCTTTGGGACTGATCGTAAAATGAAACCAATTTATCCGTCGCTTAAGTCCAATCGATAAACCACCGTGAGCGGTCGGACCACTCTTCCGGTCGGCTAGACACATTGGACGTGGATTGCACTCTTAGGACAGCCGTCTGCAATAGTGAAATGTTTCGTACTAGCAGAGTGAAAATGAAAATGCTGCAGCATCTGGAGCGAATCGATTACCGACTAGGCGTGCAAAAGACTTTTTTTACAATTTTTTATTCCTCTGAAGAAAGGGATGACAATTATGCGCATAAAGAGCGAAAGTGGTAGAGTGTAGGTTTAAATGAGGCTAAGGTTTTCCGTCGAACATTCATTACAGCGCGGTAGAAGTTGGTACAGTGATAAAAAGGTAAAGCTAAAGGTGTCGGCGTTGATCATCCACCGAAGGACGCGCCATGCATTCGTGTTCAATTCAGAATCGTAGAGGCTTGGTGAATGCGCATTCGGCCAATACAATGGCTTGCGGGGAACAGCCACTATACCGAGTCAGGTCTTTACCTTCCCAGACAAGTCTGGTACCAATTTATCGGACCCTGAAGGGATGGATGGCTTAGTTGACCCGGACGAGGATCGATCGAACGTGCGGATGTCAGCAGCGCCTCTTACCACTTCACCACGCGCGCCCTCAGTGATAAGAGACACTATACTGGACACGAAAGAGAAAGCTGTGCTGGATGGGTAAATACCTCCATGAAACTTGTGAAGACGTTGGGATAGTTCCCATCACAGTATTGAACACGTTACTGAGATTACAAAAATTATTTTTCGGTAGGACGTTAAGAGGCGCCATCGACACCCGCAGTGGAGCGATCAATCCCCGCCCGAGCTAACCAAGCCTTCCATCCCTCAGCAGTCGGGTAATTCGGTACCAGGCTTGTTTGGGAAGGCAAAGACACTAACTTGGTATAGCTATTGAGCCTCGCAAGTCATTGTACAGGGCAAATACGAATTCACTATGCCTCTACGAATCTGAATGGAAAGTGAATGCATGTCACGCTTTTAAGAGGTGAATCGTTATGGAGTTGAGAAAGGAGAAAAGGTCCTTAGCAAAGCAATTATTAAAAACACATGGAAACATCTTCCCTAAAGGTAGAGTGAATCCTTAGTTACTCTTTGCGGTAATATAAAGGTAAAGTTAAAGGTAAAGGTGTCGGCGTTGATCAGTCCCCGAAGAACGCGCCACCGCATTCGTGTTCAATTCAGAATCGCAGAGGCTTGATGAATGCGTATTTGTCCTATACAATGACTTGCGGAGTCCAGTCGCTATACCTAGTCAGTGTTTTTACTTTCCCAGAAAAGTTTGGTACCAAATTGCTGATCCTGAGTGATGGAAGGCATGGTTGGCCCGGGTGAGGATCGATCGACCGTGCGGGTGTCAGCAGCGCTTCTTGCCACTGCACCATGCGCGCCGAGCTGTAGTTTAGAGCACGACAAATGGAAATTAAAAAGTTTGAAATACGCTCAAGCAGATACCTTTAAAAATGTTTATATTAATTACGACTCCGCACCTTCATCGGTGTGATTTGTGACTTGTATCACATGGTATCGCAATGTAACAAGCGTAATAAGCAAAAACGCAAATTCCAAATCGATCACATTTCTCTGTCTCTTGCCGCATGAAGGAAAAGAATGGGAATGGTAATAAAGTTCGGTTAATAAGTTATGATATTCCTTTGGAACGCACCCGAATGATCCAACATCACCCCAACAGATGGAAATGTCTTCGACATGTAAATACAGCTTTCCTTCGGCCTCCAAACGTCCCAAACGTATGTTCGCCAACTTCGTTAGGGAAACAACTGTGCTAACCTTGGCGGAAGTTGGGAACAGCCAAAAAGCGCAAATACCGACAGAAAATTTGGCTCCAGCGAAGGTTCAAAACCACTGAAAGATGGAATTATTTGGTGTAAAGTAACAGACTATCGCGGCGGGACCCACATGAGCCATCCATGACAAACATCGCTAAGGTTTCGCTTATTATATTGTAGGATAT
Organism: Nippostrongylus brasiliensis; assembly: GCA_030553155.1. Lineage (NCBI taxonomy): Eukaryota > Metazoa > Nematoda > Chromadorea > Rhabditida > Heligmosomidae > Nippostrongylus > Nippostrongylus brasiliensis. The sequence continues at coordinate 37,252,736 of CP130733.1, forward strand.
GTGGCCAATCCACTCTACCCCTCAAACTTGGGTAATCATACCAAATAAAAGCTGCGCAAGGTGGTAAGAGGCGCTACTGATCCTCGCCCGGGCTCCACAAGCCTCACACCCCTCCACGGTTGGGTAAATTGATATAGCGTATAGCGGCTGGCCCACCCAAGTTATTGTATTGGCCAAATACGCATTCACCGTTCCTACGATTCATGCCTCTACGATTCTGAATTGAACACGAATGCCGAGGAGCGTCCTTAGGGAACTGATCAACGACGACCCTTTACCCTTTACCCATATATAGATGTTGCTAACCGCACCCTAAATGCATTCATTTCGTTGCACTAAATGAACGCCGTTATGTCACACCTTCTATTCGTGTTTTTCTCCACCGGAAAAGCCTCGTAAGCATTTTCAATTACAGACCCGAGTGCAGTGTGACACGTTCGGATGCGATCCGGAACCAGAACCTCTGAAGAAAAGAGGCGCGGCCCTTCCGATGGAGACACGGCTTCAAGTCGCCATGGTGCCGGTGAAATACCCACGGTAGATGGTTTTCTTGAAAATCACCTTCTGAGAGGCTTACTAGGTAATTTTTTGATTTTTATCTATTTCAGACATGTGATCAAGCACATGCAAAGCGAATAATGTGAGCACAGTCACCATCGCAAACATGAACAAAGCAACGAGACTATGGAAATTCCACATCACAAACTAGGCAGAAAGTATTATAAGAGAAAGAACATTCGAAACATTTGGAAGAAAAGAAATATCAAAAGATGAGCGCCCTGGCACCGGAAATTTTTCTAATCATGACGCGCTATTATTGCTCCGATTCAGGAAATTTCGCCACCATCCTCCTGAAGGCTGGTACGTTTGCGGGAATAAAATAAGTAAAGCTAAAAGGTAAAGGTAAAGGTGCCGGCATTGATCAGTCCCCGAAGGACGCGCCGCCGCATTGGTGTTCCATTCAAGTCGTAGAGGCATAGTGAATGCGTATTTGGCCTATACAATGACCTGTGGGGACCAGCCGCTACACCAGGTCAGTGTCTTTACCTTCCCAGACAAGTCTCGTACCAATTTACCCGACCCCGGAGGGATGGAACGCTTGGTTAGTCCGTGCCGGGATCGATCGCTCGACCATGCGGGTGAGAGCAGTGCCTCTTACCACTATATCACGCGGGACCATTAAATAAGTAAGAATAAGAAATTTAATTATTGTTCAGAAAACTCACAGTAATTATTACTAGACAACGTTTTTGAGAAAATTTTTCATCGAAGTTTCTCTGGGATTCACCGACGGGTTTTGAATGCCTCCAAAATAGTGATTCTATTCTGAATCGCGAGCCTGCTACAATTTTTGATTCGCTGTTGGCACTTGCGATACCTCTAAGCATTAACGGGCTTGTCAATCACGATCGGAGGCTCTAAACGTTCAAATCTATTATATTTCTCTTAGAAGTCAAAGATTAGAGGTACGGCATGTCACTAAATGGGTGGGGCCACTCAGATGTGCTAATCAAGTTGGACACTGAACTAAAATCGATGGTAGTGGTGAGAATTCGATTGGAATCGCTGTGATCCATTAGGCTAGTTTTTCGTCACTTCACATCACATTACGCTACCGGAAGCTGATGTCGTTTCCGGACTCTACCCCTCACCACTGCTAAATGTTGCATACAAACGTCAAAATAACCTGACGGACGTCTCGTGATCACAGTTTACCAAACACCAACAACTGGGCAGCTACAGGTAGAGGTAAAGGTGAAGGTTAGAGCGCTGGCGTTGATCAATCCCCTAAGGACAAGCCGCTGTCTTTAGATTCCGATCAAAATTGACTTGCGGAAAGTCAGCCGCTATATCAGGCCAGTGTTTCTACTTTCCCAGACAGTTTGGTACCAATTTGCTCGACCGGAGGGAAGGAGGACATGGTTACCTAGAGCAGGGATCGATCACTCGACCGTGCGGACGTCAGCAGCGCCTCTCTTAAAACTTCACCCCCACCCTGGGAAAAAAGCAGGTGCAAAGTGAATAGACATAAGTATCATTAAATATTAAGCCACATGCTCCTTGTTGTGTTTTGTTCTGTTATGTTCATCACGTGTACTGAGTTGTACACGTCTTAAATAAATAAATAAATAAATAACTAAATACACACTAGATAAGAAGTGGTCCTTCATATCTATTGCTTGTTGGTGGTGGTCTAATCAGTCCTTAAAATCGTACACATAGCGTTCGACTTTGAGAACTGATTCGTCTCTATGAAATATCATTTTTACCTACCATTTTTGGCCGCTTGGGTATAAACGTCAAAGAGTAAAATGGTCGACCCGAGAGACACCTACAAGGTTGATTAATCTATCATTCTTATAGAATTATTGATAGGATATAGACATGCAAAATTCTACCTTGTCCCCTCCTCTTCTATTGAAATTGCAAGACAAGTTGGCAATCACTTGTTGGTGTCGCATTCCAACCGATTATTAGTTTTCGGGAGCAGACTCGTTAACTATTAAAAACGCTTTGATGCCCAATTGGCTGATAAAACTAATTCCAAATATCACCACTGTCTCAATAAAAGCGAATTTCGACAGTCTTGGAGAATACCGGTTAGTGAGAACGAGCAGATAACACATAGGTAGCGGAGCATTCCATTGTGGCGGAAGTGACGTCGATAGCAATTTACAGTTAAACGGTGAATCATTTAGAGGTCGCCAGTGGCTCAATAAATTGAATCCGGTGAGCAATCTATCCACTTGAGATGGTACTGTTCAGGATTAGCAGGGTTTAATCGAGGGAATTATAACGCGATTCAAAAAGAAAATGGGCCAACTGTGTTAATTGCTCAATCAGTCAGCGCAGCTTGGCTATCCTGACAAATTGACAAAGATCTTCTTCAGTCATCAACAAAGAGTTCATGTCCAACCAGGGTCCAGATTCATCATTGGTAAACCCCCGATAAACTCCGAGATATACCTCAAACGGCGTGCAGACTGAGATTCGTGAACGCGCGTCGGGATCTGATCGGGGTTTATCGCGGTTCTATCACACCTCCCGATGAGGCGGGTTTTTGGGAGATCTCGTGGTATCGAGCGGGTTTGTTGCCGACGGGGTTTCGGAGACCGCTCATCCATTTATGAATCTGGGCCCAGGAAATCGTAGAGAGTGTAGACAACGCCCGCTACCTTTTGACTGAATTGTACAAGGATGTAACCCTCGATTATGCAGCGAAGGAAAGGTTTAATGCAGCACAGGTAAAATACAGAGAAGCCATTGGAATTTTCTGCGACAAAAGGTGCTCCAGGATGCTTAAAGGAAAAGTATACTACCGGGCAATTGCTACCGGGCAACTGCTCTACGGCAGTGAGTGCTGGGCCCAGATTTATGAACGGACGAGCGGTCTCCGAAACCCCGTCGACAATAAACCCGCTTCATACCGCGAGGTCTCCCAAACCCTGCCTCGTCGCGAGGTGTGATAGACCTGCGATAAACCCCAATCAAACCCCCGACGCGCGTTTACGAATCTCAGTTTGTGCGCCATTCGGGGTATATCTCGGGGTTCATCGGGGGTTTCCTATGATGAATCAGGGCCCTGAATCGTAACAAGTACATTAGGGAGAACCGAGGATGCTCAGATGGGCATTCGGATTGACGAGGCTGGATAGGGTACGGAACGAGGACGTGATAGCGCTCCGTAGAACAGCTCCAGTGCATCTTAAGATGCGAAAGCAGAGGTGATATTGAGATATTGTGAGAAGACCTGGGCCCAGATTCATGAACGGACGAGCGGTCTCCGAAACTCCGCATCTTGAGATCTACCAAATCCTGCTCCATCGCGTGGTGTTATAAACCCGCAATAAACCCCGATTAAACCCCAGCGCGCGTTCACGAATGTCGGCTTGCGCTCCGTTCGACGTATATATCGGGGTCTATCGGGGATTTGTCAATGATGAATCTGGGCCCTGATGACCACGCAAACCGGAAACAACTGGATTTTAAGACCTTCGGTGAACAACCGCGAGGAGTCCCTAAGAAAAGATGGAGCGACGTTATCAAGAACGACCTCAGAGAAATCAGAGCTACGCTCTTGGAGCCTGGATAGAAGTAGATGGTGACTCTTGACAATAAAAGCGGACCTCTAAGAAATTAACGCTAAGCAGAAGAAGAAGTGTATAAGAAGAAGCGTATCTCATGGTCATCTTCAATGCTCAGTATTTAATATCTTAAGGATGTAATCGGTAGCGAGATGGTAGTACGAAGTGACATGGAACGGATCCAACGGATCCATCAATCGAAACGAACTGATAGATCGATAATCTCTATCGAAGGGGGTTGAATGGTATAACCGGCTGGGTGGCTGTGTGTGTGTCGGTGGTGGTGATGGCGCAGGGGCCAAGTCGCAGTGGACTTCCGGTGGCGTCGGCGGTCGGCGCTGTAAAGTCAGAGCGTTTTCCGCAGCCACCACCATCAACCACCAACAGTTAGTTTGTTAGAATTGAAAGCACAGCGACAAAGTGTAAAAATACCTCAGCCCAGACGAAAATGTCGATATGCAAATTTAAACACTGAAAAGGGGATAAAGGTAAAGGTAAAGGCAAAGGTAAAGGTAAAAAGTAAAGGTAAAGTTACCGGCATTGATCAGCCCCAATGGACGCGCCGCTGCATCCGTGTTCAATTTAGAATTGTAGAGGCCTGGGTAATGCGTATTTGGCATATACAATGACTTACGGGAGCACCATATAAAGTCAGTGTCTAACCAGACAAGTCTGGTATCAATATACCCAACCCTGGAGGAATAGAAGGCTTGGCGAGCTTAGGAGGGGGTCAGTAGCGCCTCTTACCACTATGCCACTAGCTTTTATTTGGTTTGATTACCCAAGTTTGAGAAGTAGAATGGGTTAGCCCCATATATCTAGATGTCGAAGACATTTCCAACTACTGGGGAAGGTACTCGATTGTTCTAGACCGGCCTGGTACCAACTTTCCCGGCCTCGGAGGGACGAAAGACTTGGTTAGCCCAGATTGGGTATCGATCGCTCGACCGTGCGGGAATCAGTAGCGCCTCCAACCGCTGCACCATGCGGACCCGGAAAAAAGGGGTTGAAGAGGTAATTTAGGAGACGATTGAATAGGATGGGTGTGAAAGACAGGAGGATATGCTCTTCCACTTGAAACCAGGGGTGTGCGGAAATATTTTTGAAAAAAGCGGAAGGCGGAAGACGGAACGGAAATGGCCAAAAATGGCCGGAAACCGTAATACAGAGCACGGAAACGGAAATAGTGCAAAAATCACTAAATTATTGGAAATTAGCCAAAACTGGACCACAAAAGTTTTCATTTCTGTTTCTAAAGGTACCCATAGAATGCTGGTTTTGCTTCCACTAAAATGTGTCTATTATTTCGGTGAAGGCGTTCAAAGTCTTGGGGATAGCTTCAAAGTAAACGGTGAAAATTCCTCATAAAAACCATGTAAATTTCATTCATTTCTATAAACTTCATTATAAGCCGAAGACAGGTACGTAGAGAAAGGCAGGCTTTATTGGCGTGATAGAAAAGAATGCTTTCAAAACAGAATTAAAAGCCTAAACCGGGCATGTTATGAGCGAGAAGCAGTAGTTTCTCAAGATTCTCAGGGGAAAGGCTTTTCCTCAGATCGTTTACAATGAAACCTGGAGTAGAAAACAATCTATCGCACTCCGACGATGTGGCAGGTGACGACAGATACTCATTGCAAGTTTTCTCAGCGAGGGTGGGTGTACTTCGTTGCATTGGTTTCACTCTACCTGAACTTGAATGGATCGTATCCATGTCAGCACAATAACTTCAGTCTCCCTTTTGTTAGCCTGCATAGTGGAGATGTTTGATTTTTCTTCTGTTTCTGTGTTCCGCCCAAAAACAAAGCGGAACACGAAACGGAACGGAAGGGCTAAAAACGGCCGGAAACCGAAATTCGGAGCACGGAAACGGAAGTTCCGCACACCTCTGCTTGAAACACAAAAGTCGATTGGTCGTATTTATGCTACAGAAGAGACTGTTTAGTTTCTGATACGGACCGCCAGGACAGTAAATAAAAAATAATTAAGAGTCGTTCATTATTTTGTATTAACTTTTGTATTCAATTATTCTACAAGTTTTGTTGTAGCCGTTCTGAGAGGCTGTTCTGCAAGCCAATGTAACTGGTTCTTGTAATTCGTCGTCACCCGTATACACCGCATTTATACGGTCAAGTGATTTCAAGCCTTTTTTTATGGCCCACAGACGACGAAAGGATTGAAATGTCTGACCATAATAGAATTTGATCCACCACAGCAGCGCACAACAGGGCCTAAATTCATGACGAGTATCGGCACTATATACCAGAGAATAAACCCCGATCGGCGCGATTATTCGCATTCATGAACGCGCCGCGGAGTTGATTTGGGGGATATCGCGGGTCTATTCCACTCCGCGGCGCGTTCATGAATGCGAATATTCGCACCGACCGGGATTTATTCTTGGGTATATTGCGCCGATACCCGTCATGAATTTAGGTCCAGGTGTATTACAATAACAATAGATTCGAACCCAATGCCACTATAATATTTGACTGACGCGCTCAAGCTCTCGATTAGTCAACTGTTTAAAAAAACACAATAAAGCTTACTGGAGCAATCTAAGCGTTTTTGGAAGACAAGTTATGACTGGTATTGTTATGATTGACATCCATCTCCCTTAAGCTGTGGCCAGTCACAACGAGTAGCCAAGACGTAGGTATAATAATTACCGGCAAGCAATAGGAGAGGTGTATTGTAGAATGACCACGGGTTTACTCTACCAACGTTGGCCAACATGACTCCCATGTTTTCGCGATTCTGCAGGCTTTTTGGCTCTTGGAAACCTTCGAAGATCCTGACGATACCAAACATCAGTGGACGACCGGACCCCATCATGACCTTCTTCTTTCGGAAAGATGAGATCGCTGTTTCAGCTGTTCTTTATAAAAAAAACTTTCCAGACAAAAAGCAATTAATTGAAAGGAATTTCGGAGCACTGACGAAAAATTTCGTAAAGAAAGGAAGAACAGATCCTGTAACATTAGGAATACTACATACCTACTTACGCTGCTAGTAACAAGGCCAGAAACTAGTGTAGCAATAAAAGGAAGGACAGAACTTGACTGTACTTACTACTTGAATAGTTCGTTCGAAGAAATCAGAGCGGATTCATAAATAAATAATTATATATAAGGTTAGTAAGAAAGTTCATGCCGTTTTTTCAAACCACTGTTGTAAGTTGAGTTCGAAAGCTTCTGCAGAGTATTATACAGCATTCAAAAGAGAATTATTTGCTCTTCCAAGCAGCATATCAGAAATTTGTAATGAGCTCGAATTTCATTGTTTTATTCGGCTAGTAAAGTGCAAAGCGAAAGAGTGAAAAAATAACCACGATGAAGTGTGCATTTGATTGTCAATTTGTGTGAAAGATTCCGCCTTTTTCAGGAACGATAGAGTGAACTCTGAGCTTAACTTAAGAGAGACGAAGGTGTAACCGATCTCCGGACCTCCCGGGAAAGCAGAAGCTCATAGAACAACAAAGCAAATACCCCACGAAAAACTCCACAATTCTGAAGAAATGGAAACGAACGGATTCGATACATACATACTATGTGTGACATATACATATATTCCGCAAGCATGGAAGAGATGTTGCGTCAAGAAAAACAAAAATTTTCATTGGAAAAAGAAAAGAGAATTTGGAGAAGAGAAGTCAAAAAATATCTGGCGACATTTGTGTGAACATAAATTGCTCGAAGCTCCTGCAACAAGGACGAATGGGAACATCATCGACGCCAGATCAAGAAGGTCTATAACCTTCACCTTTATTGAGAGGATGGGATCGCATCATTGTAATATTTTTTTCATTTTTTTCTGAACAGAAATAAAACTTATCAATGTATGAGGACAAAGACTTTCATCCACACATGTGCAGACGTCCTCCCCCTCACTGCAAGAGGCTCTTACAAAAAATTCTAGGCACTTGAAACCGTAAAAAAACATAAGAAAAATGTGAACACTTGTTTATTCAGCAAATGGTTATGCCTTTCAGGGATGCTGTGTGGGGACATTATACCGTAATCTATATAATAACCTCAAAAATCAGAAGAACTAAAAGAAGAACAGTTGTACACGTCAATACCGAGGCGTGAACGTAAAGGCAAAGGTTCCCTTTTTGATTCTTTCTTTAGGGTCGCGCCACGCATTCGCTTCTCATTCTGATTCGTAGAGCGTGCTTTTGTTGTTCAATTACTTTCGTGGGTCAGCCGCACTAACAATTCACTTTGGCAGGCAAGTCTGACACCAATTTACCCGACAACGAGCGACGGAGGACCTGGTTGGCCTGGGCGAGAATCGATCGCCCGAGTGTGCCGATGAAAATAGCGCCTCTTACCAGTGAACCTCGGGCCCCTTTTTGTAAGTGAACCGCGGAAAATTTTATTTTAGGATCTTCAGCCTCTGTCGATCATAAAGCCCTAAGCCTAAGCCTAAGCCATGAACACCTTTATGACATTGGTTTGAATAAAAAATGTGATTTGTAAAACACATTAAGTTGGAGGTAACTTAAAAAGTGGCCTTTGGATGACGGTCTATGGAAAACTCCTGCAGCGAAGAAAAGAAGGGAACACCAAATTCAAAAATTTTTGCATTGCACAATTCCGCTCTTTTACACAAAATTCCTGGTAAATGAATCAGCTGCTTTTTAAACTCTCTACTTTATCCGCAAATGTATTACAACTCCAGCACAAGGGCTCCAATGATAGATCGTGGATGCACTATGGCACTGTGATGTATCAAGAAGACAAAGGTGTTTCAGCTTCGACTCTCTGTCACATCCGTTATCTATTAGTAAATATATGCTTATTTTAGTCGTTCGAATACTGTACCCTCTTTGCTGAACCAGTTCAACGGTTTACTTTATAAAATCAGCTTTTTCATTTTTTCTTATTCGGCGTTTGTCTCGCTTTGAAACAGGGTCCGCTTTACCAATTCTCTGACGCCATACCGCTCTATCCCGCGCGTGGTCTGTATGAATTCTTTCTGAAAAAAAAAAAGAAAGTGGATAACTCCCATGTGAAATCAGCCTTTTCCATTGAAATTTCACTGTATTCTGAATAAATATATCCCTACCGGACAAAATCTTGAGTTTGAGCTCGATTTTTTGCCTTTGGCAGAAACCACAAGCAGAGTGGCTCCCAACTTCTACTTGGAAGTCTGCCTCGTCCCACGTCACTTTTATAAAATAAAGAAGAATTCCAATCCTTAATCCAATTCAGGCCTCAAGGAGTAGCTACTGGTGAAAATAGTCAGGAATTTATGATAAGGACCTTTTCCTCGTTGTTGAGTCTAATTTTGCTTCTGATTTTCATAAGGTTACAAGATCCGCCATGCCGCGCCCCCTGCTTCTCCAGCTTGGGGCTCGTTTAGACGCCAAAAATGAAACTGCAAAATTGAAGCGCAATCAATTATTAACGTCCTTGATCGAGTTTGCTCCTTTGCATTAGTGGCGCAGTCCGGTGGCGCCTCTTGTAGGTAAACATACTGGTCGCTCGGTTTTTTAGAAGGCAGCTATTCGTTATTGAAGGAAATTTTGACGAAATTTTTTTCGCCTAATTTCTTCCCTATGTGATTATATGCCTAATTTTTTTTTGCTTAGACGCGGCGCCACCGGACTGCGCCACTAACGCAAAGGAGCAAATTCGATCAAAGACGTTAATTATTGAATTTTGAATTTTCGCTGCACGCCGTCTAAACGAGCCCTTATACTCTCTGCTGTTTACCGGTGTAAAGGCCCCTAGCTGTAATCTGAGCAGGGAGTGAGCTGGCGATCCGAACCTGCATTGGTCCTGCCATCAACATCCAATTAGATTCGTGATTTATTTACATGGTCACGTTGACCAAACTGCGAACGATGTTTTCCTCAAATATGCTGGCCGTTTGCAGGATCACCTGTCTGGACATCGAGTGCATTCAATCGCTCACTAACGGACAACTGTCGTAGGTATCTATCGATTCAGTTCATGTTCCATACGTTGCTCCGGCTCCTGCACCTGCTGCAGCTCGCGATCGCTTATAATCTTGTCATAGACGTGAGTAATCAAACCTTTGATATTTAGCTTTGCCTTTAGAGGAATCGAATCGAATTGCTCGCCAGCTATTTCATTTCATTTCATTTATTTCAAGTCCATAGTGGGATAAACGTTGAAATCCAGTGGACTACAGCCGACTGGGATATAACGTTAATAACATAGAGAAAAAGGCAACACAAAAAACACAAAAAAGACATGTTTAGTAGCATATTGATGAAAGCATCGAGATAATACTTGGTGGACGCCCTTCGGCAGCACATGAGAGGGAAAAAGGAAGGATTCATATTGATAGGACAAAGTAGAGTACCGCTAGGTTAACGCCACGGGTTTAGGGCCTAGGGAAAGGTAGCTCGAAAGACGATAGAAAAATGTCCACCGTAATATTGCAAGAGCGCTAAAGATACTACTACCAATGGAGGAACAAGGGCGGGTCCAAGGTAAAACACTTTTGAACTGGCGCGTACCCTTGCTGCTGCACCTTGAGGTCAATAGCGCGTTTTAGTTCGATATAGTTTAGTATTACGTTCAGCAATTGCCTAAACCGGAGCTGGCTTGACAAGTCAATATTGGGAGCTTAGAACGGCTTTTAGACCCATGTATTCTGTCACCTAAGTGCTCCAACTAGATAATGTGGTTGTGCTCAAGGTGTTCAGAGCAGGTGAGTTCCTATACCTACAAGTGAACTCATTACCTAACGGTTAACTATAGAGATCAATTTCTAGAAGAAAAAAGGTGTCTCGGACCTCGAAATGATTCACTTTTTTGTCTTATAATGTTTGGTCGTATCGGTATCACCAGAATCACTTCTGCACTTACCGTGTTTGTAAAAAGTTATCGCTCATATTCTTTACTTGTCTTGGTTGCCTTTGGACCGAACGGAGTAGAAAGCTAGTTAGTCTTTAACACGTATTTAAGAAACTAGTGAAATCCTCCTCCTCCAGCCACTTCCATGCTCAACAGCGAAAAACGTTCCCTGGGAAAGATCCACGCCACCTGAGAAGTTACCATTTTCAGACCCAGACCAAGGGCATTGTCTCGTACATCCGAGGTCTTCGTGGAGCGTACAAAGATGGACTTGAGAATCACTCCGTACCGAAAATTCGGAAAAAGCGATGTCTTGGTCAGGTGGAACTGACAGATATTACAGTGACAGAAGTACAGGTTGGATCTACTGAGACAGTAGTAGCCGGTGGTGATTATCATTTAAGGGTAAGCGTGTCTAACCTAGACATTACCTCTCTGTTGGTAATGGCTTCCAAAATAGACTAGATGCATTTCAGATTGAACACCTCAGCACACTCCTTCATGGAAGCTACTTCACAAACGTGTTGTTCATTAGAAACACCGGCGATTTCCAGCTAAGAATTCGAGATCTTAACGCTTCGCTTGGACCGCTTGTGCCGATCAACATCGGTGGAATCCCGTATGTCAATCAGGACATTTCTTGGTAAGCTACTCTTTTCTATGGAATATTTCCCTTTTCCTGCGGCCCATATATTCGGGACAATGTGATCTATCTTTTCCAGCAGCATTTGGCACAAAGAAGACCACATTGAAGTGTCCGGCGGTATTCTTCGATGGCTGGCAAGGAAACGATTACGAGATACAATGAAGTGAGTACAGAATACGATGTTTTCTTTACAACTTTGTACTTCTTTCTCAAAGCTCTGAAGGGTCGTTTATAGTCGGCATCGGAAGAGCATCGAAGTTTGACCAGGTTTTTATTCCTTTAGTTAGTTAGTTACAATGCTCGTGAGGGACCGCGTAGTGCAGTGGTAAGAGGCTCTACTGACACCCGTACGATAGAGCGATCGATACCGGCTCGGGCTAACCAAACCCTACATCCCTCCAGGGTCGGGTAAATAGAAACGAGACTTATCTGGGAAGGTAAAGACCCCGACTTGGGTATAGTGGCTCGGCCCCGCAAGTCACTGTATAGGCCGAATGCGCATTCACCAAGCCTCTACGATTCTGAATTGAACACGAATGCATGGCGCCTCCTTCGCGAACTGGTCAATGCTGAAACCTTTACCTTTACTTTCACCTTTACTACGCTAATAGTCGTATTAACTCGTGACATTGAGTGAACAACTTAACGTCGGCGCACAATACACACAAAACTAAAATTTGAGTAAGTAAACGAAATATTAAAACCAAAGCGTTAGTAATACAGCTAATATAATCATGTTCTCGAGACTCTCTGAAACACGATTCTCCCCTTGAAACGCTAATTCCTTCCTATTTTTCGACTTCATTTATTTACTTTTGTTTTTCTTTACTTTCCTTTGCTATGTGCCGCTTCAGCGCTGTAAAATACCTAGGAATGTCATCTGCGCCACCCACTGCTGACGATGACTCTTGTCCACTACGTCTGAGTTCAATGCTCCACAATTACTGTGCCACTTTACTACTGAGTATGAACAGCCTTCAAAACCTTAGCTCCAATTGACATTTGTCTTTTTTCATTTCAAAAGAGCTTATTTATTTATTTATTTATTTATTTATTTATTTATTTATTTATTTATTTATTTATTTATTTATTTATTTATTTATTTATTTATTTATTTATTTATTTATTTATTTATTTATTTATTCATCTATTTATTTATCATATGCGTATAAGAACGCGCAGTGAGCATGAAACAAACAGAACATTAAACATGAGTGGTTTAACGATGATTTAATGATGTAATTGGTGGTTTAACGATGAAACTCAAAGCTGAACTGGAATCTTTTTCAGAGAAGATCTGGAAAGCATACTGTGCGACAGCTTAGTGGAAATACTCGATCGCAAGATACGACAATCTCTTGGGGGACTCAAGCTCGTGTTGCCGGTAAACGAGGGTGAGAGCAGTAAATCCTCGATAAGTTTAGAAAATGCATTCCGGAGCAAATTTCCACTCACACTAAGGGCCGGGTCGTTGTGTCTGGCGTTAAATAGTAACAGCGGTCCTTTCTCCTGGGCCCACATTCATCATTGGCAAACCCCCGATATACCCCGAGATATACCACGAACGGCGTGCAAACCGAGATCCGTGAACGCGCGCCGGGGTTTATCGCGTGTCTATCACACCTCGCGATGAGGCAGGGTTTGGCAGACCTCGACGGTGTCGAGCGGGCTCATCGCCGATGGGGTTTCGGATACCGCTCGTCTGTTCATGAATCTGGATTCTGGAGCTCTTAGCCCCTTCATTGGACGCCGTTTTCAAGTATCTGTGTATTTTGGAGTGCAGGCCTGAGTGCTTTAAAGTTTTGATTTTCAGATAACGAAGAACAAATATTCTACCGTTCACCTAGGCCCAGATTCATGGACGAGTGGTCCCCGAAACCCCGTCGGCGATAAACCCACTCGAAGTCTTGCGGGTCTATCGCACCTCATCGCGAGGTGTGATAGACTCGCGATAAACCCGGGCGCGCGTTCACGAATCTCAGTCGGCACGCCGTTCGGGTATATATCGGAGTTCGTCGGGGGTTTAGCAATGGTGAATCTGGGCCCTGGAGTCGCCTTCTGATATCACTTCATGTTTAGCGACGTCCATTAGCTACCTGATCGCCGGTCAGCCACTCTTGCTTCCTTATGGTGCCGTCAGGACCTACCATTCTGGAATTACATCTACTAAGCACGTCGGAGAGAAGTTCATACCGTCAGCGCTCGAATCTCAGCATCACGTCATATACCAAATCCATGAGGGGCTGCTCACCGAGGTTGTGCAGTCGGTATGCAGTCGAGGATTTTTGGACGGGTAAGTCCTTCGCTGTCAGATAGATCTCGTTTTTCTGATTGCGGCCATGTATTTTTTATCCACAGCAAATAGCTCTGAAGTGATTTATGGCGAGTGAACGGTAAAAACGATCTAGATCGGTTAAATCACGTGTTGGCGGAAAAATATCGACGGTACTGTATGCATACCTTTACCCCAACAAGCAAGTGGCACAGAGCGATAGAAATTTTCCACTGCTCTATCAAATGTCCATACTCTGCTGCTATTTCCGTGTTAATCTTTATTTTTATTTGTTTTTTTCGGTTTTAATAGCTGTGATATTGTATGTATTTTTAGGTCTTGGACCAGTCAGTGAAATTACAACGTTTTTCTACTATTAATAAATAAATATTTATGGATTCCAGAAACTTCACTGTCAGTCAAGAATATGTACAAGTTACCTGTCAAAAAGCGTCGGTATCGTTGAAAAATATGGAAGGTAGGATTTTTCAGATTCTTAGATTTTTTTAAGTTAGGATTTTTTTTATTTTTTCAACCATTTAACCAAGACTTCAGTAAAAAAACTGTTAACTAGACAACTTGCCTACAAGCACTGTAGAAAGATAATAAATACAAAATAGGTTGATGAAGCTTAATTTCAGCTCTTCACACTGCTAACATCATGCTCGCTATATCGCTGACCTTCCGTGATGGGAGAGAAAGGGCCATGCTCAAAAATTACTCTGTATCGGTACTTCACAGGTATTGTGAGGTTTACTGTATAAATTTTGCCTTTCCCAAATGTGTATACTTAAACCGGAACGAACAAAAATTAATTTTTGAAGCATCATTAGACAAGTTCAATAGTGGAATATAACAATATAATAATTGAATGAGAAATATACGACCAAATAGTGAGAAGTAATTTAACGAGGAAAACGTGATTTACCTAAACACCTCCTATGTATTATTTAAAAATGAGAAAAGGAAAGAAAAAGTAGAAAAAGAAAAGAAAAGAAAAAGGTGCTATTTCACAGATCGAATTATTTCCTTAGCGCGATTTATTGAGTCGAAAAAGATCCAGTTTAAAGTGTTCATAAATGTGTGTTATGACTGAATTCCTAATCCAACCTGATTTCAGCAGTCGCCTGAGAGTCCTATTTCGTCTGAGATCGGAAATAGTTAGCACCACTCAGCACAATGACGACTATGGTGACCAGGTAGGTTTGCATTACCGGGAGGTACCCAAAAAGTGATATTTCATTATTGACTTCTTTTTATTGTCATCCAGATTTTCTCCATGCTGTCAGAGGTGGTACGCTTGCATGTGAACGTTCCACTACCGATTCCTGACGGAGCTCACACAGATCGATCAATGATCAAGCTGTTACCCGATCGAATACTTTTCGCAACTGATTTTGTGTTCAGAAAGCGATGAGAAACTGTTAGAATTTTAATATTCTGATGCCGGTATACGCCTTTTTCCCATTTTCAAAGAAAGAGAGCAACCGTTCCGAAGCTCAGAGCTGATCCCTGAATCAATCCATGTACATATTCCTACTGTTGTCACAATAATAAACATTGACAAGCTCTCTTTCTATAACATCTGTTCAAAAAGGTAAATGTTAGAGAACTTTAACGATATGTCTGAATTTGTTCTAACATTTGAATGACAAGATTCTATGCGACGGCTACCACTCAGGGCTGAAATTTTGATGGTTTTCATCTCCGAGTTAGCGTTTCTCGTTCATACATACTCGGCAGCAATGCAGCCCATTACTAGTCACATGAAGGGCAAAGACGAAGAGCGCGTAGTATAGCTGACGTGATTCAAATACTTATATTTTAGTCAACGTGAATAATACTTACGGACAGAACAACAAAAACAACAATCCAACCAACGGAATGCAACTAATTCTGTGCGACACTGACTGAGCAAGTGTAGAAGGAAAAACGATAAGAACACGAATGAACTATTATCCTAAACTTGGTGCCATACGGTGACGCTTACAGACAGATGAGGAGGCTTGCAACTTATATTTAGACTTCAAGTAGATTGCATTCCCTATTTAGAAGAGTCTTAAATGACACCGGAGATAAAGGCAGAAGACTTTCTTCCAAGAGATTCTGTACTTGCGGCAGACATTATTGCAGAAAAAGTTGGACCTTATTTGACTTTGATGGGATTTCCGGAGCGGTGATAGGATTTTTTGATGGGATTTCCGAAGCGTCAGCAATGATCCAGGCACACAGTGTGCTCCGGATCAGATCACTCAAAAACAAAGCCTAAAATGTTAAATACATATATACCACATGAAGTTAACCTGAAACGGTTCCGCAAATTGCACGACAATTGCTTGAAATCAGGCTGATCACGATTTTGTAGTTTATGTAGCAAATTTTGTCATAGTTTCACGACAGTTGTTTTATGTTCATGTTTGCGTCCGTTTTTCAGTCAATTTTTACACGACTCGATACTATATTGAAGTCTGCATGGAAGAAACTCTGGTCTCAGAAAGAACACCGCTCATAGGTGGTTATACTTTATTGCTGGGTACTAATAAACCCTAATTTAAATCGTTAAATTTGATTAAATTTTAAATAAATACCACATGAAGTAAATCCGAAGCGGTTTCACAAATCGCACGACAACTACTTGAAATCAAGCTGATCACAGCTTTGTAGTGTTTATGTAACAAATTTGGTCATTGTTTCACGGTAGTTGTTTTATGTCCATGTTTGTGTTCAGTTTTCCAGTCAATTTTTTACACGGCTCGGTACTGTACTAAAATAGGTGAGTCTGGATCGAGGAAACTATAATTTCAGAAGGAGTACCGCTCAAACGCGGTTTTGCGTTAATGGTGGGAATTAGTGAATCCTACCCTCGAATCGTTAAATTTGGTACATTATAATATCTTTGTTAGTTTTAGAGTTTTCTGTGTTGTAGAACAAGTGCCGGTTCGAACCAAAACGCTTGTAGAACGTCTCTGCGTTGTTTTTGGAGCCTAGTAAGGCTATATGGTGAAGAGGTAGGAAGCGATGCTCTCACCTACACAGCCGAGTGATTGATCTTCAGCCAAGCTAAATGGCATCTTTCATGTCCCCAGGGAAGGGTAAAGCGGTCCAGAACTTACCTAAGGGGGTGAAGATTTGATCATGCCAGTAGCTGCACAAGGCAAACACTCCTTTCGTATACCTTCACGATTCTGACTAGAAGACGAATGCATGGCGCATTCGAAGAGAATAATTAATGCCGAACTGCACTTAAAAAGAAAAGAAGAGACGGGTACTTGCGATGGAGGCACTCAATTAGAATATTATTTTAGTTTTTGTTATAAAAACGCGACAAAAATAGTGTCAAAAATGCAAACGGTGCAATTGATCAACACGGTTTGATCACACTGGTCTATAACGTCGGCTGAACGGGTGGAACATCGTCGAAATCTGTCGAAGTCGTTGTGACCACTTTCATTTTGAGGTGAATTTTTCGGGATTCTTCTCATTTTTACTTTTGTCACATTTTATTTTCTCATTTTTTTGGAATTTTTGTGCTAGCATTATGACTCATTTTAAAACCAGTGTTTACCCGTCAATAGTAAACCGAAAAGCAAGTGTTTGTCAGGTTAGAACCCTTTCTTTCGCGTGTGTTTCCCCAGACTGTTACTTGATTGTATTCCATAAAATTTATTTACTTATTTACTGGTTTATTTATTTACCCCCCTCCCCCACCACTGACGTACAGCGCACAATGATTCCGAATGTAAATGTCTCACCCATCCCTCAGGGCATCACCCAGGCTAATGGGGTAAATGTTACCTGTTACGCTCAAGCTTCGGGCATTTGTGTGTTGAGGAGCATTCTGAAGTCTTGTTCCAGTAACCTGGGCCGGCTATGGTATGTAGGAAGCAGTAATGAGGTGCTACCCGCTTCAGGATAATTGTACTTTTCGCTAACCAAAAGCGCAGATTAACCACCGAAGAGCCGACTGGTAACCCTTGGGTCACAATCATTCACTATTCTCTATTCAACAACGAGCGACGAGCTCGAATTGGGGTCAATTTCGCCTCGAATTATAGCAATAGTCAGAAGATTACCTCGAAAGGATCGCCCCATGTCTATGCTACAAAAGTGTTTACCCACGATCCACACCGATAACCAACAGGTAGGAAACTGACGTCACGGTAAAGGAAACCGTCGCTTCCGTTCATGAATCTGAGTTCAGATAAAAAAAAAACGAGTCTCCCATCTAGTTTATGCTGGCCAAAATTGGTGTTTCATACTCCGACTCTAATGTATGATACCAAGCCCATACCCACACTAACATACCCTCTTTAGCGGACCCTAGGGTAAAAATAGACTCGTAATTAGCACTTCAAACGACGGCCTGACCTTAGCCCGGGTAGAATTTGTAGCATTTCTTCTTAGTTACAACATGGAGGGATTAAAGGATATGAAGATACCCGTCTTACTTCCCGCAGTACTGTGGTTCTACGTCCCTTCTACGGTAGCCGTAGGGTTAGTTGTGATACCAGTTGCTGGTACGACCCATGCGTTTAGAATTTCGTCTGATTACGGTAGGAGATGTTAGGAATAGGTGAATGCCGGTTACGAAATAGACGGCTAAATCTTGTTCACAATCTTACGTCATTGTTTTGATATCTTCACGAGTTTGGCACCTGGTTCTTGGGCTTCGAATGACTTCGGTGAGTTACGATGGGTATGAACGACACGTTGGGATCCATACCCAATCCCATCCTATTTAACCCAATCTGAAGAGATAGACCAACTAGCGCTTACTTAAACTCAGAACTCCAAATTCCTACCGTTGACGAATTAATGGTATATTTTCACCCAATGGATGGTGGAGGGAGACACTAATCGATAATTCCACCAGGTCCTCTACCTTTATCCTTACCTTACCATGTCTTTCAAGGCCTGACCACTTGTCCGTAGCGGCGCACAGCGCAGCGCGTGTGACGAAATTGAATGGGTGCACGCTTGTCGTTCGTCGCTACTAATCAATAATTTCATAATGAGGTATTTTAAGAAGTGGATATCAGACTCGATGAGGAACCACAGGATGATGGATCGCAGCACTGCAGAGCACACCACCGAGGATTTCTCGTCGCTTTTCAACACCGTTACGCAGCCTTTGGTTAAAGGTAGGTGCTCGTTGCATTGGTTTATTTATTCATTTATTTATTTAATTTTTTGTTTCCGTGCATTCGAATGCTACACAACTGGTATCATGGGAACTGGTTCGAACCTGACAGTTCCATGGAAATTTTTCGTGCAAGCCAAACGGTAGAAATATTCGGAGTAAAAGTCTCGCTGCGGTGGGTTGGCCTGTAGATAATTCATATATCGCGCCGCGACGCGACTAAACGCGCTAGCCGCGCCGCGTTGGAGTTCCAGTTACGCGTTGCGTCGTTATGAGCGGAATGGCGCACCACCAAATTTCAACGTCGGTCTGCTGCATCTTGTTCATATTTTTGATTTTTTAATTGAGAATTTTCGCCTAGTTTTAGATACGGTGAAGGATAATTGATCTAAATCTGGTGAGCTCTTAGAAAACCTCAATATATATTCTTATTTCTCGTGAAATTTCAACATCGGTACACGGCACCTGATTGATATGTTTGGTATATATTTCCAATTTAGAGTTTTGTCTAGATTTTGACACGCTGAAGGGTAATTGGTCAGAAATCTGACGGATTCTTGGAAAACCTTCACTTCCTTTCTTTTTCTTTTATTCGCATATTTTTATCTCAGTTTGCACACCTCGTTTGGTTTGTGGATTGAAGTTACTTACTTAGCACAAATGGCAGCTCATGTAATAGACCTCGACTGTAATAAACATGATAAAATCCTAATGTAGTTACCAGACTTCGTCCGTGGCTTTTAAATATTCGTCCATGGCTATTCAATATTTGCTGCATTTTTGGTGTCGCAGCCAGTTGTAGACGGAAACTAATAACATTTCTGTAAAAGTATATCATTGAAACGTAGAAGAGTATTTTAATAAATAAAAATATTATTATTGATTCAATGTTCCAGAAGTAAACCAGGATTCGACTTCGTCTGGAACGGTTAGCCAGGAGCCGCAGAACCGTAACCCTCTTCTAGTTCGCCGTCCAGTTGTACGGGCCTATCGGTTCAAGTGAGTTCATTCCACTGGCGATTTTATCCTTTTGTTTACCTTTTATTTTTTATTTATTTTATGTTTTTTCATTTGGTTTTGCATGCTCTTTTAGATGTTGATGGTTATCATTTTCCTGTGAACGATACATTTAAATGAACGTGATACTGTATAAATCAGTTACCCAAGAATATGGTCACTTTTTCTGATTAGCTTTGAAATCAAACAAGAAAGATACAAAATAGGAGTAAGGAAGACCTGCAAAAGTGGCTGGGTATGAAGGCACTAAAGTAAGAAGATCTGTGAACAGACGAAATAAATGGAGAAGTTAAGTTCAAGTGGTACCCTTTCAAAGGAGAATAAGAAAACCGAAAGTGGGAAGTTACTGTGGCCATTGTGATGACCTCCGACGGATATACGGCTATACCTATGCATCTTTTTCTGTCCTCCTTGAAAAGCAGAAGTTCCGAAATAATCCTTATTATGAACAAACAAGATAGACGCGACTATACAAACCGGTATTCATAGATGTGATCACTACCGGACCACGCAAAATTTGAGCGGGTATAAGGTAACTCATGAGCGAGAATAAGCTAACCCGTGACAGCTACATATTACACCCCGCTGTCCAGAAGTGTGACAACGACAAATAAATTGTGTGGGGATACTGTCAATGACCTGCTACAATATCTACGCAGGACCCTTTCCTGTCAGTTTTTCTCCTTTCATATTTCAAGTTTATTAGTTCCTCCAATGATGCGGAAAACGAATGAATAAAACCAGCACGACGGACAACAACGGAAGTGATTGCTCCACAGTGGACCGGTATTTCATAATCATTCAGGGTTCAGATTTCCATTTTGCTTTCTTTCTCCCTTTGACCCCACGGTGCCTCTCGTCTAGGTCCTGTAAGCTCATAAGTATCGGTACAAGTGAAGCGAAACGATCAAGTATTATAAGTAGAGTCCTGATAATGTGAAGTTATCATGAATCTGATACTGTGACAGTGTTGAAACCATCAAAAATCGATTTCTTACGGAAGGTGTCTAGGTAGTGGGGGACAAAAATTTTAGGTTATTTCTCCGCAGTTAAGTCTCGTAGTACATGGCAGTTTCAATGTGTTCTTTAGATTCATATTTATTTAGCCAATACCTACATGGGGACTTAAGAAACGATTCACAATAGGCAATATGTAAAACTAGTAAATTCTCGATTACATCAGCTTAGTATCTAGTAGCTGCTATTGTATAGTTCTTCATAGCATGACATGTGCTTGAACTGCAGGTACCGCCTGGTTGATAGTATTTCTCTCTTTTCAAACGTTTATAGACGTCGTGACGAAGTTACAATGAATGTTTATGGAACTCTTCGTATAATGGTTTAATAACGATACCACATTGAAGGATTTTTGGTTAAATTTGGAATGAGCTATATCGTTGATGTCAAATGTTGCCAGGATGCTATGAATTCATTTCCTGAACTGTTTTCAGTGTTTTAAGCTTCTTGTTTTCAGAAAGGAGACGTCGATTTGTGGCTTTACGTGCTCTTGCTGCTACCACACCTTGCTGAAAGCGAGACGACGAAAAATGGGAGAAAACCATTCTACAGAAGCTGCTCGACCCAGCAGCTACAAGGCAACCGAACTTCAACCTCCGCTGGAGCCCAACAACAGCAGCCAGAGTTCAAGCTCTCAAACTGCTGAAGAAGTGATTGACACAGTCGCTGACGGGCAGACGACCTCTACAGCAGTGCCATCAGCGGTGGATCTTGGCGGAGAAGGTGATGGTGGTGGCGAAAAAGAGACTGTCGAAAATATTTCTGGTCATGGTACAACACCCACTCTTGACAATGCCGAACTCTTTGGACAGCCTGTTGCAGTCGGCGGACTAGTGACGGTGAGTGCACCCTTCATAGGTTTCTTTTACCTCTCTACTCGCAAAGGGATTAACTGTAATTAACTGCTCATCTTTTTACTTTCCATTCATGAAACATTCAAGGTTTCAACGTGTTTTTTTTTCGGAAACCGGAGAATTTTTCAGGGTACACCCTCAAAAAAGATGACTACGTTTTTATTATTTGCATGGATACCCATACAAAAGGGTTGGTCAGAACATCAACAACATTTCCAAAAAAAGCAGTGGAGCCTTAAGTGTTTCAATGGAGAGAATTTGAAAAGCTATATGGTTAATCCTTTTGCGATCATCTATTGGAACGTCTGTACCCGGAACGCTTGAGGAACTGTGGTGAATAGGTAGGGAATGGCACCTTACGTAATCCAACGAGACGATAGAGAGATCTATTTTTGTGTGAAAGTTTCGAAACCTCGCAAGTCTTCCTAAATTTGTCCCAGGTTTGTCTTGAAATTCGAGGACACAGAAGTGAACTCCGCTTGTCCCAGTGAATAGATGTAGATGCATAGAAAGCGTTCAATATGATCTAAGGATTCTAATTGATGGACCATTGGGCATGGCGTCTTTCAGGGAGTGATAATTGCTGATCACTTGAACTTCTCGCGTAGTGATGAGAGATAAAACTGTGTGTTCTAGAATTTAAGGAAGGGCACAATTTAATAAACACGTGAATGCGGGGATTTTTAGGGTACGCTTTCTTGGAATTGAAGTTTTTTCAGGAGATTTTTGAATGTTTTCTGTTTTTTCTCATGTGTCGAGAACTCAGCATGAGTAGGGTAAAATGTTCCAGAGGGAGACAGGAGGCGAGAAAGTTCAGTTTGCTGCAAAGAAGCCTCGGCGGAACTCTTCAGCCTTTCTTCTCGCAAAGGTTGCTGAATCAGAAAAAGACGAGCCAGTTTGGTGTGCATTCACCTTTTAGTAGCCTTGTTCCAGAGATTAATGGTTGTAATATTCTGAGCTTCAGGGTTGTTGACGAGAGCAATGCGGAAACATTGGGCAAAACATCGCCGGAGGCCCAAGTGCCGATGTGAGCTTGTATTTGTTCCCTTTCAAATCCCGTATGTTGCCAAATTAGCAGTCAGGGGTTATTTTGTTACCACTTTGTTTTGAGAATTACTCAGAACTAATCATGTGGTGCTAACTAAAATGACGTTAGACGCCTAAGAAAGTGTCATATAGTCACATCTATGAAACCGGACTAGTTACAGACCCCAAGACGAAGGCAACAGCCTAGCCCCGCCAAACGACTCGCCTGTTTTCAGACCAACAATCAAGCGCAAGAGGATCTACCATGTGTTCGTCATTTTATTTGCTTTTCTTGTAGCAATGCAATGCATGAAATCTTTTTCCATTCAGATTTCGAGATTCTCCACAAAAACTCGGATCTGACGACCAACGGCACAATAACGGCGATGCATCTACAGAGGATTCCGGGTTAGTTTCAAGTATTGTTAAGTCACATCTAACATTTTCCTCATTTTTGCGTTTTTATATAATCATACGTTAAATAATTTTTACACAAAACTTTCGTCTAGGGTTTTGAGAAGACGAATCCTAGATGCGCGTCCTTAGGGGACAGATCAACGACGAACATTTTACTTTCGCTTTACCTTCAAATAGTTGTCTTGTTCTTAAAGCACCTACTCTCCAAGTAAGAAAACGGACTTCTTTGACTTTAGTTTTGACCTTGAATGTCATTTTAACAGCAAAAGTTTGGTTCTGAATTAGGATTCATCCTACATCGTGTCTCCAGAAGCAACAACTGCCAAATCGACGGCTTTCATAAACTTTCAAGAACAACCGTCGTCGTCTTTCCAGCGTCTTTCCAGTTGTTGACTTTAATTTGAATTAAATTTTGATTAAGGTTCCACTTAGGTTTCTCATTTACGTCGTTAGTTTTGAAGCAGTTTTTCTCTTTGGTGTTAATGTTCGTCTTGAGATCACGTGTTGTCCATTCTGAAGTTTTTACAAAACAAAAGCTGTGTGCAGTGTAGTTTCTAAGCCTAGCCATTTAGCTTTTGAGTCAAATTTTACAAGGTTTATTGGTATTGAACTAGGCAGACATTCGCATAGATCTCTTGCAAAAATGTTATAGAACTAAGCTACTTGTCGTCAAATGCATGGGAGATGTCACACCAGAGGCTGACTCCAAAGAAGATGAACCACTAGAGCCTTCAGCGAAGCGGATGAAAGTTGATGATTACTCCAAGGAAATCGGGTATTGCTCCATATTATAGTTGTTACCCATTAATCAGTTATTTGTACAGTCTACTTTTCAAAGCTCATCAGAAGTTTTTCTCAGCAGTGAGCAGGACACCGCCACTGAAAGCGATGCGAAGTCAGAAACGAGTGCATGTGTCAGTTCACAGTTATCTAGGTACTTTTCTTTTACATTTGTTGTAAATCTACTACTTAATGCTCTCCTCACTTAAGGTCTAGCGAATCCACCTCGATTCCGTCAACATTCCATCTACGAAGAAGGAGGAATTCTGAGACCATTGGAAGACTCGGAGCAAGGTGAGTCGCCATGAACTACTTTTTTGTCCATCAGTGACAACATTGCAAGAAAAATTGTTATTGGTAATTCTAATTAGTTGTTCTACAAATTTACCTATTGTTGAGATCATTTGTGAGATCGAGATCGACTAGCGGAAGACTGAAGCTGGAGACGTCGCCTAGGATCACAAGGCAAGATTTTATTTCTGGACAACGTTTTTGGTTTTTTTATCGCAAATGTCCGTCACTTTCTGTTGTCTATGAGTTCTGTTATGCTATGCTACTTATTTTAATAGAAAACCTCAAAATTTAATATTAGCGCTTTCCTAATTCCCTGCTAGGACCGGAGTGGTACATTATCAGGCAAGATTCTTTTATGATAGCATATAATAGCTATCTAATGCATAAACGTAAAGTATCAGACATATGTAGAGGTAAAAGGAAAAGGTAAGGGTGTTGGCGTTGTCTGCTAAGGGCGCGCCACGCATTCGTGTTCCATCCAGAGTCGTAGTGATTGGGTATTTCGCCTATACAATGACTTGCGGAGGCAGCCGCCACACCAATTCAGCGTCTTCACCCTCCCAGACAGGTCTGGTACCAATTTAAGGGACCTTGGAGGGATAGTAGGCTTGATTTACAAGTGTGCGAACGAATAAACACTGCGATTCAGAAGTATGACGACGGGGAGCCGCAGCTCCAGTAGACAGCCCGTGAATCGTTCTGTGATCACCAGGTATCTTTTTTTAAACTTTGTAATCATTCACTTTCTCTCTCTTAGTTCAAGACCTTTAGAGAAGCATATGATATCGTTGTTTCAATAGCTAGTATTACGGTAGCATGACAGCGTATTTTTGAAGAAAGGATAAAATTATGGCTACTAAGCTACTATCGTGCGATGGTATACTGCCAGATGTACCGGGTTTTTATGGTTTTTGAAATTGTAGAAGTGTGACAGTCTCGGCAAGTTGCAGCACCAGTACATATCGTTCAGTGAGCACCAGGGCCCAGATTCATGAACGAACGAGTGGTCTGCGAAACCGCGCCGCAGCCAGAACCAGACGGCAGAGTCGACGAGAGATTGCGTTTAGTAGGTATAAGAAGTTTAGGATAAGTAGGCATAGGCGTGCGCCACTCCAGCTATATTTTGGGGTTTATCGGGGGTTTACCAATGATGAATCTGGTCCCAGGTGTCTGACGGTAAACTAAGGAACAGCTCACTCTTTGTGGTTATCCCGTGGTTGAAAATTGTTTGTGAAAAATGTATGACATCATTTATAGAATCAGATCAGAAGTCGTAGGGAACTTTTCGAAAGCATCTTTCAAAGCATATTCTAATAGTGTTTGTTGGAAAGAAATTCAAGAGTTGACTGATCGGCTAACTAGTCTTCTGTGTTCCGGCCGTAGTCAGTTTTTTATCGTTCTTGGAATTGTAGAAGTATGATGTCGGCAAGCCGCAGCTGGAGTAGACAGCATGGTGAACATTCTGTGACCACCAGGTATCTCGTGGTAAACTAAGGGATGGATGAGTCTCTACGGCGGTTCTTTAGTTGAAGATCAGTTAAGGAACAATATATGATGATAGAATACTCGAAAAAAGGTCAAAAATTGGCTTTAGGTTATTGACGTGTTGCATTTTTGGGGTCTGTTAGAGGTATCAGGTTTTATTGGTTTTGGAATTTTACTTATTACAGTGCTACCATTATAGTTCTGGCTAGCAGATCTGTAGTAGATAGCTATAGCTAGAATTGATATGCTCTGTTAGAAGTGTTAGTTCCTTATCGTTCTTGGCATTGTAGAAGTATGACGTCCGCAAGTCGCAGCTCCAGCAGACAACCTGTAGACCGATCACTGAGTCCCAGGTATCTCGCGGTAGTTGTGGAGTAATATATGGGATATTTGCTTCGTTAGTAAAACATTTCAGCAGATTGTTTACGAAAGAGTAAAAAGTGTAGGGGTTAGGCTATCGTCGTGCTAAAAATTTCAGCCTGCTCTTTAGTTTAAGAAATTATGGAGTAAATTTCTCGCACTTGTTTCAGTAGTCAGATTGTTAACGGATGCCTACGAAAATGTTTATAACTTTGTATAGATGAATTGAGTTCTTAATACTTATCGCGTTGTAGAAGTATGACGTCAGCGAGTTGCAGCTCCAATAGAAAGTCTGTGGAACGTCCAACGAGCGCCAGGTAACTTTTGATAACCATTCTGATGGTGTTGTCTAGCTGTCCGGTAAACTTGATGCTTATCTAATATCTTAGTTCATCAAAAATATTTCTAATGCCACTCGTTGATCGCCAGGTATTTACCCTATACTCTATTGAACAGTAACTTTGAAATTGAATTAGTGGACTGTCGTTAAGTGATTCATTTTAAGGAAGCAACTTTCATTACATCTACGAACAGCGAGTGCACCGAATTCACCCGGCGTTTTTACCAGGTAGATGGATATTGTTACTGCCCATTCCAGTTTTTATCTGAAGAATTAGTTTTTATCTAGAAATATGTTATGAAAACTCCGTCTGCTTACGTAATTGGTCATCGTGATTGTCTTTGTTTCGTTCCTGCTCTTAAAGTTTTCTTGTCATTCGTTACAATCCCATATTCAGAAGTCAAGCCCGGTGTCGAAGGATTTCGGAGTCAACGGTCTGCTTCCAGCGAACTCTTCGGTCTCGTCGAATTCGTGTTCGAACGCCGAAGTGGTGGGTACTCTTTATAATTTTGCCATTTCTTTAAACTACAAGTTATGTCTGTGGTTTTGTACTGCTTTCCTCTGTATTTAAAATCATAATCAATCATTCAATACCGTTCACTTTTACACAGTTTCAATTTCGTCGATAGAATTTCTCTTTTTCGTCACTTTCAGTTGCCTAGAATTGAAAGGCTTTGCATATATGAAAAACGCCTGCTTCCGTGTTTTCTTATTCATTCCAGTGCGAATGTAGATTTCTCTTCCCATGATCATTGTTTCTGGTTTTTGTGCTTGTGTATCACATAGGAAAACGTCATTCGTTATTCTGCAAACTGTCCATTACTAGTGGCTTCCATTTTAGTTTGCATGCTTTTTAAATTTAAAGTTTATTTTTCGGCGCGTTACTTAGTGACGCGTGTAAAAAATAAGTTATGATTCGCGGCTTTCGGTGTTTTCGTAGGTTTAAAGTAGATAGTATTTTATTCGAGTATTTTCTTCATCTTCACCTGAGTACGAAGCGGTGCTATTTGTTTCCTTTTCTTTCCGAAGAATATTTGAAAAAATTCGTTCTAATTCCATCGATTCTGTCTAGATTTTGTGAACTTGGCTTTCTTCTGAAGATGGCTGGTAAGTAGTGTTATTTAGTGTATCGTCACGGTCGATCGAAAATGGCAAAACACCGAAAACACCGAAAAAAGCAGTTCGAAGGCTATTCAGCTCGGAAAGGGATGCAGTTAAAGACATTTCCATAAGAGATGCCTTGCTCTTCGAGGAGTCAGCACGGTTGGTAACATTTAACCATTCGTGACAGGTGGTTCAGGTAACGGTTATCGCTACTTACAGCTCGGCAAACAAGGATGTTTTGCCTTGTATGGAAAACTGTTCATCACCGAATATCAGCAAAGGATCGCCTACGAATCAGTCCAAGACTCCAGCTAGGAGCAATAACGTGAGAGCTCTGTTATAATAAGTAGCAAAAATGCTAAATCATGATTCTCTACGATGCTCGATAGAGGGCGAGTACATGGTGGGTAATCGATGCCAATCCGTTTGCCCTTACTTCTCCTTTTCTTGAATCATTTATTTATTTATTTATTTATTTGCGGGCTCAGCTGATGAAGATGAGCCGTACATTTGAATAAAACTGAATAAAACATCATGAAACAATACCAAACACGTATTAAAGCAGAGGTAAAACAATAATCATATAAGCATAACTCAACTCAGCGATGACTCCAGAGTCGGAAAGAAGGAACAATAATCAAATAATCAAAGATGATGCTAATGCCGCAGCGTTAAGTGGAAGCCAATTTAAAGCAGGAAGAGCACACTCAGTGTAACTCAGAGACAGCCAATTTCCTTAGAAAGCGTTTGAAAGTTCTGGGTCGCATATCTAAACAGCCCTGAGCTATTAATAGGTTTAGAGCGTTACGAACTCGATTTGAGAAGAACTTGGACCTCGTATTCGTGCGAGAAACCCGCGCGGCGAGCTTACATGCGCCTCCTCTGGTCCTGGATTCAACCAGCGAAAAGAACTTCTTGGAATTAACTGCAGTCAGGCCTCGTAGAATTTTGAAGGCCACTAAAAGGTCGTATTTTCTTCGCCTTGATTCTAGACTAGGTAAACCTAGCCTTGATCGTCTCTCGAAACCGTAAGGAATTTGGTTGTAGGGTAACCCACTGCAGCGAAGTTCGAGCTTCCTTGTGAAGCTATTTTGTACACTCTCTAGTATCGCGATATCCTTCTTTAAATGGGGGTTGAGAACCAAGGATCCGCACTCCACATCATAGGAGGGCCAGATGTGTGTGAGCTACCTTTTGCTGCTGCGCTACCTTGGGTATGTGCAAGAATTTTGCCCTGACGTAGGGGTGAACCCTGATATCATAACTGTTCTCTGTAGTAGATCGAGTACTCTCTGTTCACTTTCTTATTTTTTTTTCATTTATTTCATGTTGTTTCTAATATTTTGCCGCATTTATTTTCTGTTTTCTAATTGTGCTTGTGGTAATTGGGTGGAATTTACAGACCAGTGCTTCCCGTCGACGTAAGCGAAGATTCATTACACTGCGAAAAAGAAAGGTATTTGAGCCTTTTCTGGTTGTTAAGAAACTTTTGCCAAGTAGATTTTACCAGAATTTTGACCAGTACTGTGTTTGTTTTACCTTTACAAAAGGTGAGTCTTTGTAACTCCCAGAATCCTGGAGTGTTTGGGGCAGCTCATCTTATGGAATACTGTTTAGATTAAGGGCAGGCGAACTGTTCTGGGAAACGTTTTTGGAAGCCCGGTCCGTAAAAGGATAGACGTAGATCAATGGGCTCAGGAAGGCGAAGATAAATACACACGACAAGCTGTTCAATTGTTTGCTAAGGTTCAGGAAGAACACCAGGTGAGATCAGAGCATCTGATTGTATCTATCGCTTCGTATATCCACAGGTATTTCAGAAACTCAAACAGCTACGCATGTCAGATAGTGGTTTTATCGAATGGGTGAATCTAGGCGGAATGTTCGAAATCAAAGCTTGGTATAGGTACGAGCCATTTCCAATATTTAAATGGTCCAATATCTTTCTTGAGAAATAACGGAATGGAGCGAAATAAATGGATCACATTCAGTGGTAATTATCCAGCGGAGTATTCTCGACTGAAGATGTTGTATGTTTGTGATGGCTGCTTCTCTTACTTTGGTCATCAGGTGCCTCTTATGCGACACATGGTACGGTTTCACTCCAGGCTTAACATTTTATTGCGTTATATATTTGTCAGGGTGCGCGTGGTGTAGTGGTAAGAGGAACTGCTTCCACCTACACGGTCCAGCGATCGATCCTCGCCAGGCTAACCAATCCTTGTCTCGCCGGGGTCGGGTGACTCAGTACCAGACTTGTCTGGGAAGGTGAAGACACCGATCAGGACAGCTCTCACAAGTCCCTGTTTACGCTAAATACGCATTCACCGCGCTTTTACGGTTTTGAATGGAAGATTGCATGGCGCATCGTTGGGTCTGATCATCTCTGGCCACATTAGTTTTACCACCTCGTAAAAATTTCTCTTTCTCAGTCTGACATCAATAAAATAAATCTAAAGAATAAAAAAGGGCTCGTTTCGTCCCTTCTCTTAGACGAGCAAGAGAAAAAAGAGAATTCAAGCCTCCCCGGGACTATTCAGTAAGAAGAGAGGCCGTGGAAGAGTAAAAAAAAAATGTAATAGAATAAAACGAACTAGCCTGAACATCGAATAATATCCGCTATATAAATTGCAGTCCAAAAAAGTAAAATTACTAACCCAACAACACGACAGGAAAAGCGAGAACACACTCAAATCTGGGTAATTAAACCAAAATCAAATCAATGCCGTATCTGGACCACTTGATCCGTGACTTTTGAAAGTTTTCTGGAGAATTGAGATGCTAGAAGCTTCATTTTCTTCCCTCTCTGCTTCTAAACGTTCCTTGCAGTATTATCGTAAAGATCAGAGGCTTTCCAAGAGAATTTTTTCCACAAGTTCCGACGATGTGATTTTATGAGTTTCAGAGCAAATGTCAATATCGTTTTGCTCCACCGGGAAACGAAATTTATCGTGACAAGGACAAGAACGTGTCAGTGTTTGAAGTTCATGGAACAGTAGATCAGGTAGTTCCCATTTCCTTGTAGTTTCAAACTCCATCATCATTCTGTTAGTTTTAGATGTATTGCTCCAATTTGTGTCGGTTAACAATGCTGTGGTTGGAGAATAAGGTCGGTTACACCAATTTTTGCATAAATAAAGCAAACCACTTCTCCTCCTTACTATTCTCTTTCTGCTCTTTTTAATATCTTATCAGCAAGCAGATCATTTTTATCGGCGACTTTGATGTGTCTCAGGTGATATTCATGGATGTAGAGCCGTTCGATTTCTACGTTGTGACAGAATTTGTTGGTGGCAGGTTCCGACCTATCGGTCATTTCAGCAGGGTGAGTTTTGAATTTGTTTCTGACAGGCGTTCGGTTTCTAAATTATTGCGTATCTGGTGAAAATTTGCTTCTGATATACCATTTTCATTTCAAAATGGACACTTTCCAAACGTAAATGGACGTTCGAACCAAAATGGGCGTTTTCAAATCAAAACGGACGTTTTTCAAACGAAAATAGACGTTTTTCAAACCAGGGCCTGCAGGGCAACGTCCTTTTTGGTTTGAAAACGTCCATTTTGGATTGAACAACGACTATTTTGGTTTGAAAAGTGTCCATTTTAAAATGAAAATGGTGTAAATTATTTTGGACATGTATACTCGTCTAATCATTAGTTCACGAACAAGGGGTAAGACAAACTACTGAATCTATCTTTACTTTGCAAAAAGAAAAATTCAAACTTTTTGAAAAGTATCCCGGTCAAATGAAAATAGAGACTATAGAATCTAGAGAAATCATAAATTCAGAAAAAGTAGTAGTAAAATCCACACTGTTAGGCCCTTGTTATACGTTCGCTCACCTCCCAGCGTAACTCGTCCATTCAGTGTCAGACACCGTGGGGCCAGACACGTTTGTACGAGTTCACCACGCCAGCGTCACCATGATAACTCGTACAAACGTGTCTGGACCCACGGTGTCTGATACTGAATGGACGAGTTACGCTGGGGGGGGGGGGTGAGCGAACGTATAACAAGGGCCTTAGAGATATGTCAGATACCCAGCGCTACCTGACTGTCGCCTTTTAGGCCTTTGTTATACCGACGCTCACCCCCAGCGTCTGCCAGCGCAACTCGTCCCATTCAGTATCCCGTCAGGACAACTAACACACGCACGTCTGCTACCGCGGTGTTTGATACTGAATGGGACGAGTTGCGCTGGCAGACGCTGGGGGTGAGCGTCAGTATAACAAAGGCCTTACAGTATGAAAGGCGACAGTCAGGTAGCGCTGGGTATCTGACATTGTGCATTTAACTACATCTTCACCTGAATTTCCAAATTCCCTATCTTTTCAAGTCTCCATTTTTATTCCTGCAGATGTTCCTCAATAAATATCTAATGTTTCAATGCATCGTTCTATTATCTTTCAGCAACGGCAGTTCTTGAGTTATAACCTGTCCTGCTTTTGTGTATTTCCCTGCTATCAGGGACGAGGATTTGGCACATTTATTGTTGATTTTAGTAGGTTCAGTTTCCAATTTTCTTAGTTGACCTTCAATAGTTACCAGTAAAAAAATGTTTACATTTTTCTTTTTCATGTTATCTATTGTCCTGCCTCAGCGGTTCTCCTGGAGGACCGGAGAGACCGTTTTCGGAGTTGGGTAATCGAGTTTATCAGAAGTACTGGTGCGACAAGCTGATTCACTTCATTTATACCAAAGTCAGAGAATTTGGATGGAGACGGCTGAATATAGATATTGCAGGTAAATTTTCAGTTCTTTGCCTAGCTTAATCAAGCTGCTTTTATCGTTAGAATCCGAGTTTCGCTTCAGTAATTCGCCTTGCTTATGCTCTGCTGCCTTCCTTTCAGATGTTGCCAAAGGTACGGGAATTCAGGAATCTGAAGTTGTCGAAGCTCTGACAGGACTGTGCAACTCTGAATGGACAAGGTTTATTTTTTTATTTTATCAACTTTGATGGCTTGATTATTCTGTTATCAGGAACAAACAATCCCTGCTAGTAAAGGTGACAGAGGAGAGTTTAATGGCAATCGGAAGATATATCTCAGAAAGGAACGCAGAAAAACTGCTTGCAAAACCTGAATATTTGGATCCCAATTTTCGGGTAAGTTGTGAGGTGTTTTTGTTCGTACTTTTAAATCTTGCATTTATTCATAGATGTTGGTTCAGTAACCGACCAGAATCAAAAATTTTGCGAAGTTCCCCAAACTAAGTTTGCAGTTGTGCGTTTGTATGTTACATTCTCCTTATCATTATGCAGATGTTTCATTTTCAGATAGCGCTGAAACTACATGGATCTGAACAAAATAGGCCTGTCGTAACACCATAAATAGCCTTTTTTAAATGGAATTATGTGAGTGATTCCGTTACTATCAGTTTTCTGAAACTTCGAGTTCAATTTTTCTTACACTGTCAGTAAAAGAAATCGCCTCCAAGTTGGATTGCTATTTGACATTCGTATTTTTAGGTAATTCTTTTGTCTAGACAAAATATTCTACCATTTTACTGCAATATAGCTGTTTTCGCGAGTTTTATCGAAAATTTCATTTTGCCTGCTATCGATCTCTTGTATTGAACTCCTCAAATCAAATTAGTTAGAGTCGTTACAGTGTTGGGTTTTTAAAATGTATCGGTTCTCAAATACGGCTGGTCAGGAAGGGTCTTTCGATTTCAGTTGCTCATGCTTTCGCGTTGAAGTGGATCAGGTAGCTGTAGGCACTGAATTTTCTTGCTTTCTGTGTGAAATATTACTTTCTATTGAACTTTTTGTTCCGTTATTCAAGTGGCTAGCATGTATGTGAAAATTGTTATGGTTATAGTAGCTTTAATTATTTCTCAAAGAGACGGTTTATTAGCTGTTGTTAGTAATGTGAAGCTATTCTGTGGTTAATTAGTTCATGAAATAGATTAAGATTGTAGAATTTTAGCGATTTCTTGCTTTGACATCTCTCTGTAGCCGGTTTCCACAGCTTTATATAATGGAAGAGTTATGATATTTTCATTTGTTAGACA
Organism: Nippostrongylus brasiliensis; assembly: GCA_030553155.1. Lineage (NCBI taxonomy): Eukaryota > Metazoa > Nematoda > Chromadorea > Rhabditida > Heligmosomidae > Nippostrongylus > Nippostrongylus brasiliensis. Next base: position 37,286,419 of record CP130733.1, read on the forward strand.
ATGAAGTTTTGATTTTCTTGGCACTCTAAAGGGGTCACCACACCTTTTGGTGCCAGCGGCAGTTGGTGGGAGGAGCCGGGCTCTTCCAATCAACTGCCGCCGGCGACGTCGCTCAAGGTACCAAAAAGTGTGTATACGTCCAAACAACGACGAAAAACAAACATTCATTACATGTTAATAGAACATGTATAGTACTCAAATCATGCGAGGCTAAACCCAATAACAACACAACACTGAATAGGGAATAAAGGCAGTGAGAAGCAGGATGAATATTTAGATAAAAGACGAAAACGGACTATTAAGATAAAACTCTAATGCCTCATAATACGAGAACGTTGGCTCAGGAACAACTGAGGCGACCCTTGAGGTGTTTGTCTAGAACTCTTTTAAAGCTGTTTAGGTTGATTGGAAAGGAATTTTTTATATTGAGTTTGGCATACTCACAAGCTGCACGAACTGTGAAGAAGTTGCGTCTTTGAGAAGTTTTGGGAGCCTAAATGTGAAGGTTGCTCGATCCACCCCTAGTACTAGATGGTACCAGACTGAAGAAGTCGGGGCACTTGAGCCCTATGTATCCATGCAAGATCTTGTGGACCATTATGCAATCATTTTTCACTCTCCTGGTTAGTAAGGAGTCTATGCTTAGAATTTTACTTCTGATAACACCACGTGGAATGCTCCTGTAAGTGTATCCGAGGGCCCTGATGAACAATTTTCTAGTGAAACTATTTTGGACTCTTTCTAGTTGTTGTATTAACTTCTTTTTGTGTGGGTAGAATATGCATGTACCATATTCCACGACAGGCCTTATAAACATTTTGTAGGCGTTCAGTAAGACGCGAGGATCCTTTCTACGAAGTGCTTTGAAGAACAAGGAAAAACAAACAACGAAAAAAGTCAAGAAAACACAAAAAACAAAAAACTGAATTGAAATCTTCTGGTTACTGATCAAGCACGGTGTATCGTCCTCTTGGTGCAGTAGTAGGTGCACCCTTAAGGCTATTGGCAAACGCTGACTTGCGATGAGCTCAGGAGAGAAAGGATGGTTGATCTGATGAAGGTTTCCCATTCTGCGGATATGGTTTTGCTTCCAGCATTCGAAAGTTATAAGGCGGGGACGGGATGGCCGAGAGGTTAAGAGCCTAGGCTCAAGATCTCGATGATCAGGGTTCCAGCATTCAAAGCTTATAAGGCGGGACGGGATGGCCAAGAGGTCAAGAGCTTATGCTCAAGATCTCGGTGATCTGGGTTCAATCCCGTCCCAGGCAGAAACCCTTGCCGACCTTGGAAATAGCTGAAAAGGGTGTCCATACCAGCGTCAAGCCTGTGTAACAGGTCGGCTGATGGAGGAGAACTGTGAAAATCACAAGACGGATCGATGGTCGCATGCAAGGAAGTGGCGCTCAAGAACCTGCGATCGGGGACGATATGGCCACCCCACAAGGAGCTCAAGACTGAGACAAGATGGTAGTGTGGCACCTTAACAAATGCGGGAGCAGCACCAAGGGAAAGAAGACGGAGCGACTATCGCGAAAGACGTACCCCGTAACTGATCGGGATAAAAACGTTGTGGGAATAAAATTAAAAAAATTCAAAAGTTATAAGGCATTTGGCGTCGATTAGTCGTCTAGGGAAACGCCGCGCAGTTGTCTTCCATTCATAATCGTGCGAGGCGCGGTGAGTGCACATTTGCTTAATGCAACGATTTCAGGGCAAGTTTGGTATAATCAGTTAGTCCTCGGAGGGGTGAGAGGCATGGTCAGCCCTGGCGGAGATCAATCGCTGGACCGTGCGGGTGTCAGTTGCGCTTCTTACTACATGGCACAAGGTAAAAGACGAAAACTGTAAAGTGAAAAGTAAGGGTATCGGCGATGATAAGTCCCCTAGGGATGCGCCGTCGATTTTGTGTCCCATTCAGAATCTATGTAAGAAGAATGGTGAATGCGTATTTAGCCTATACAATTTCATTTCCTGTATTATACGGAACAACGCCGTGTGTATAAATCAAGAAACATCCAACAATCAACAGTCAAAACATAAGTTACAGTATACAATGACTTGTTGGAGTTAGCCGCTATACCAAGTCAATGTCTTTACCTTCCCAGACAAGTTTGGTGCCATTAACCAACCTCGGAAAGATTGAAGACTTGGTTAGCCCGGGAGAGGATCGATCGTTCTGGTGTCAGGGGTATCAGACCAAATTGTACCCTGGCTAGAATGCTAGTCGAAGGTGTACCCTGATGGCTCTGGAGGGAGAAATGACGTTGTGGTGAGGAGTTCCTCGATTTCAACGTGCTGCTGTGATTCGTAGCTTCCATTTGCGGTGTCGAGCTGCCACGGCCAATTTCGTCGTCCGGCCGACGACATCGTCCGCCCGTTGATGTCAATTTGCAACGGAATCACGGTGAGTTCCTGGATTTTTCTCTACTTTTGAGCTTTTGAGCTCATCCTGAACTCCATCAGGCACCTTTCAATTCTTTGTGCTGCTCATTATTAGTGCGGTTTCTGTTGAGTACCAAAAAGCCATCACCTGGCTTTCACCTATTCGGAGGTATCGCTTCTTACGAGAAATGCCACTGATAATCGTCTGCAGTCTGCAGATTCTGGTTCCGAAGAATTGCATTTTTATCGTCGATTTTAAAATGTACCCTGATTTTAGTTACTTTTTTGAAGAATAGAACTATATAGCAATTCTTCTATTGAGTTTGCATCAACACATTTAGGGGACGACCGCCGGAGATTCATTACTCTGCGATGGGAGCACTTTTAGATCGACTTCGCGGTCGTCCTCGACTTCAACCGGCCCGGATTCGAGCCGTCTGGAACTGCTACATAGGATCACATCAGGAGTATTTTTACAAGGTAATTATCTTAGATGGATTAATCGATAGTGCGCGTGGTACAGTGGAAAGAGAGGGAAGAGTCGTCAATGATACTCACATGGTCAAGTGATCGATCCCTACCTCCGGGGTCAAGTAAATTGGTGCCAACTTCTCTGGGGAGGTAAAGACATTGACTTGATGTAGCTGCTGGCCCCTCAAGTCTTTCTGAGGACTGATCCTTTGAAAGGTTAGAAAACTGGAGATGTTATCATTGTACTTGTTGGGCTGATGATGCTAAAATTTTTCAAAAATCGTGGCTCAGATGGGATTTGAACCATTCTTTCAGACCCATTCGAGAAAACTTGACAATGATGCTGTAGAGGAAAGGAACGGCTCGGTTAAAATTTTTGCTCCCAAGATGTAGCTGACTAGTGTAGCCGGATAGACCTCGGACAACGGCTCGGTTACTGCTTGACCGTGCGATCTTTGTGAATAGCTTAACCGTGGTGAACTGCACCACTTCCACGCGCAGGGTAAAGCAACCGATCATGCTTTTTTTATGAATTATAAGAACAAATTAATATCAAATTGGTGCCACCTTGTCTGGAAAGGTTAACACCCCGTCCTGTTCAGCGTATGACCCCAGCAAGCCATTGTACTAACCAGAAGAGCATTCATCGCGCTTCCATTAGTCGAAACGGTAGGCGGGTACGTGGCGCAGCTATTGGGAACTGATCGATGCACACCTTGTTGCTTCTATATTTTACTAAGCAACTATCGTTATCAGATTTTCTCATCACATGGAAACGGTCATATTTATTATAAACTCCCTAGTTTTCCTTTCTTCTTTGAACCTCAGCATTAATATGCAAATATTCTGGCATCACCATACCTTTGCCGAGGTTCAATGGTGGAAATATTTTTTGACGGTCTGAACTTTTGGTCTGCTCATTGTTTTCAGGGGCACTTTCCATCACTGCAGCTGTTGGCTCGTTGTTAGTGTATGGAACCATTCTGGCCAAAGGCGTATCAAAAAGTAATGCACATGTAATGATGTAGAGGTAAGGGTGCCGGCGTTGATCAGTCCCCTGAGGATGCGCCACGCATTCGTGTTCCATTCAGAATCGTAGAGGCATGGCGAATGCGTATTTGGCCTATACAGTGACATGCGAGGCAAGCAGGTATACCAAACCAGTCTCTTTACCTTCAATTCACCGACCCCAGAGGGATGGAAGGCCAGGTTATCTTGGGCCGGAATCAATCGCTCGGCCGTGCGCGTGTCAGTGGCGCCTCTTATCACTGCATTATTCGGGTCTTGAAAGGCATAATACCGTCAGAATATTTACATATTTATCGTGTTTTCAGTTTGTGAAAAGCAGCTGCAAATAAATTGTAACAATTTTCGACAATTGTTGCTTAGGTATTGCTCAATGTGATGACACGTGACGACGGTATGCGTGAGATACTGTTACCGAAGCAGCACGCTGTGAACGACGATGAACGAGAGTTTGTGCTTCGACTGCTCGCCGACCGCATCGCTGCCTTTTTTCATTCAATTATCATGGTTAGAAGATGGATATATTTACCCATAAACATCTAAGCATCTAAAAAACTGCAAAACATTCGAATTACGAAGACAGATTGCTGCACCAGTAGATACATATTTATTGAGGTCACCAATTATCTTGAAATCTCCTCGTTCAGGAGGAGAGGTTAACGAATCTCACCGAGCTGAAGAACTCGTGCTATACTTTGGGTCAGCAGCATTCCGCCTACAGCAAGGATCCGTTCAAGGTAATCATTCGTATGCTTTTTTTTTTTGCAAATTTGATTGCTGAAATGAATTTGGCCAAGTCTTTAATGGGGAACTTCTGCCGTTACACGTTTCAATTCGATTGAACTGCTTAGAAATTGCCATTAAGCTTCATTTGAGTTCCACCTTATATTAATATTTATTTACTCATATAAATAAGGACTTTTCGACTTGTATTAGCTGCCATCACCAGTAGCTAGGTTTAGCTTGGGTTTAGTATAAATAATTAATTACTTGTGTTTATTTGCATTTATAAACTTACTGTTATGTTGTCAGAAGTATTTTTTCAAACTACACAGTTTGATATAGAAATTGTGAATTTCACCTCTAGTTGGACAATCATATTGGTGGACCTGGGTCATCTGGTCCTTCGTTCCTTCATGGTTGTGGAATTGACAATCTTTGTGCAGCAAAATCACAGGTCTGGATGAGTGCCGTTATTTGTTTCACTTGAATGGAAGGCTTTATATGAGTTTCAGCCTTATATTCCTATTTATTTATTCATATAAATATGGACTCGTCGACTTATATTGGCTGCCACCATCAGTAGCTAGGTTTAACTTGGGTGTATAAATAATTTATTACTTATGTTTATTTGCATGTATAAATTTACTGTTATGTTGTCGGAACAGTTTTTAAATTAATGGTAAGATATAGAAATAGTGAATTTCACCTCTAGTTGGACAATCATACTACTGGCCCGGGATTATCTGGTCATCACCTCCCTTCCTTCATGGTTGTGGAATTGGCAATTTTTGTGCGACAAAATCGCAGGTTTGGATGTGAACGGGTTCGCTAAGCTTGCTCCACTCGGTACGTTCAGTCATCTGGTCAGGAAGTACCCTGGACGAAATCTGAATGCGATTTCATGGATTAATTTACTATTTGCAGGACGGTAACTTTCCGTTCACGTTCGTCTATCATTTTTGATAATTTGACAGATGTTACAGCTCAATGTTTTTTTTTGCTTAGCTGCTGCTTGTCTGTTGCTAAGGTACCAGTGCGTCATCTTGCGTATAAATAAGTAAATATAATCTCTAGCTCATTTTTCCCTAGGTGCTGGTACCGATCTCTACGAATATAGAGCCGCAACAATGTTCTCTTACTTGCGATTGTTGCAGTCCTCGTTACCGCAAATCTTAAACAGCCCACCTTACTTAGTCCAACAGATTATTTACTTATTTGTTTATTTATCTATTTATTTAATTACTTATTTATTTGAATTTATTAATATGTCCAACGACGCCCCAAAAAACTAAACAATGGAGAGTGAAAGAACAAAAGAAATGAAAACTCAAACTTAGCACATAAGCTAAAGATCAACAAAGACTATGGGAGCCTCAATGCATGTTAACACGTTGACGACAGTGTGGCGCAATGCTGCGCCACATTCTTGTATCGCATTTTTCTTGATACATTTCAGAATTTCGAAGGATGTTTTTGTGCCACTTTTTAGTAGACCTTCGCACATTGTTATAGGAAGCATGGTCCACGAAAATGATTCCTAGCTTCTGATTTACTGGGACTCTCGATTGTGCACTAGTTTTCTTTACAAGTAAAAACAAATATTGGTTATTGCAAGAAACAAATAAATGCAAACAAATACTGGTTACTGAACCAAAAATAATGAGTATTAAAAAAATAACAATTTCCTTTTAACCTGGTTAGGGAAAAAGGATATTCTAAAAGCTTCCAGCTGTTATTTTTCTATTTTCATTGCAAAAAAGGAATAGTCACAATCCCCGATATTACAGGACTGTATATGTAGTCTTCGAGATTTACTATTCACTTCCATTTTGGGAAAAAAGTCGCCGTATACCGGCATCATGCCACAGCCTCGGCGCGCTAGAAAATCGGTTGGTCCCACGCGCCAGATACGCGAAAAAGGCGCTGTCGTCAACGTGTTAAATAATAATGTAACGCGAAACCTTTTCCACTCAAAAGTTACCTCGTGTGAAGAAGAAACATCCGCCTTCGATTTTTCAATGAAAGTACTCTTAGCGAACACCAACACGGTATCCAGAGATGCTTAGCGGGCGATAGCGTGCGATTTAAAAAATTTGACAATTTTGTTGAATAAAAATCGGAGTGTTGTATCCCCCATCGCCCTAAGCCGTGTAAGTTGTGCGTGCGCCGAAAATTCCTCAAAGTGTTCTGTTCGATGCCGGACACGGGCGACGGTAAAAAAGGAAGTCGTTCGAAGGTCACACACCCACACACGTATCTGGTCGACGGGTTCGTTCGTTCCAGCCAACAGTGGCCAATAGAGCGCCACCACTCTGACGTCAAGAAACCAGAGGGGTCAAACTAATTCTCACAGAGATAGAGAATGCGATCCTTGATGAACGAAGGCGGAGTCTCGTTTCATCTCTAGCAGCGCCGACGATTGCGCCGCGCAAACGAGCACGTGAAAAACCCACTACTAATGGTTGCTTGATTAGTGGAAAAGAGATAGAAAGATGGAGAGGAGCATAGAAGGAAATGATGACCGTTGTCGTTCGAACTCTGCATGTACTCAGGAATTGAGTCGATTTTGGTACATCCGGTCCTGTCTGTTTAGGAAACTGATTGAGCAAGATAGCCTCAGGCACATTCTTACATTAAGATGATCTGCTACATGGCCTACTTTGGTGTTTTCTAGAAGATGTAAAGGTGAAAGTAAAGGTAAATCAAGTACGCGCTATGCTTTCGTCTTCCATTCGCAATCATAGAGGAATGGTTAATGCCTATTTGGTCTACACATACGATGGCTTGCGGGGCCAGCCGCTATACCAAGTCAGTGTCTTTACCTTTCCAGGCATGTCTGGTACCAATTTACCCGACCCCGGAGGGACGGAAGGCTTGGTAGCTCGAGTAAGCTCGATCGCTCGACCACTCTATACCTTAACCATGGAAAGTACACATACGGGTATAACTGATAAATAGTCGAACAACAAGTATGTACACTGCAATTAGCCATCAAAAATTCTTATGAAAAAAGCGCATGTGCGAATGCTTTGAGCCTTCGTAAAGTTGTTTTTCGGTGATTTTCGAGCAAAAATGGGATCAGTCGATATTTTTGTCATATAATCTGGCGCTGTTCATAATTATTTTTTATTACTAAGCTGCAATGTATGGGAATCGGGAATCTTGCACTAAAGAGAACTTCAACTCTTTCAACTCAACTCTTCAACTGAAGTGAGTTTGGTTCGGCCGTACATTCGTAATATACAGGGTGGCAAAAAATTACGTGCGCGTGATATTCTACTAATTTCTAACTATTGTACGATGTCTTTTTGCATACATTTTTCTTATAAAATATTTGTTAGATGTCTTTCATCAGGTTTTCGAGGGAAATTTTTGATTTCCAATTGATGCCGAAAAGCTGTGCAAGTCGAGACGCGATCGCCCAATGAGCGGCAAATGGGATGAAGAGCTTGGCATTTTATTCGAGACTCCGCATCTCGCTAAGAACCGTTCAGGAGATTGCATAGTATTGGATTGAGGAAGGGCATCTTCGAACCAATTTCAGAAGTAGATAGAATTGGACTGTTAACAAACAGGAGTAGCACAGAATTATTAAGAAGAAGACTGACCGACAAAATGAAGCGATCTTCAAGAAGGTGGCCGTACGATTCTATCTTTCCTGCAAATCAGATAAAATGATAACGGAACAAAAGCACAAAGTTTGTTGTTATCAAAGGTTCGAAAGACAGGCTCTTCTTCTGCAATAGGAAGAAAATATGAAAGAAATTGCGGGAATTCGTCCGGGTGCGCCGCAACGAGGGCGCCCTCAGCTTTGACGAGTCAATTTTTGCCGTTAAAGTAGCAACATCACCTCCATCTTTTCAGTGTAGCTCTATGAAATACCTATAAACAAAAAACTACCAAGGTAGTCTGGTGTCCTAGAAATTCGATGGTTAGAAGCGCTCTTAGTGCTTGAGACATGACTTTTTTGATTTTTATCGATAGAAAGGATAAAAGGAATGCGCAAGTCTGCCGAGAAGGGATCCTCATGGAAGCTGCAGTGCCGCTGAAGCACTTTAAAGCAGTAGCATTCCAATTTCACCTTTTAGTGGCGGAACACGTAGCCAAAACAGCGGTGCACCGTCGTGAGACCGAAATCAGCTCCTTTTTGACTACGAGTTTCTAGTCCATGAACACTCCTGATCTGAACCCATTGGACAACCCCGTTTGAGGAGTTACAGAGGGAGAACTCAGAAGTCAAAACCAAAAAAGTCGGTCAGATTTCGAAGAAAACTGATCGAAATTTGAAACAATATAGACGTCTACTACCTGCGGCGCACCATCGATTCGGTGGAGTAATGAAATAGCGCTTATATAGAAAATGGCAGCTGCTACTTCAGAAGCTTTTCGCAATTATGAAACGTTATGTCCTCTTCTCAAATATAAATAACGTTACCTGAATAGTTGTTAAAAGAGAGACAAATTAAAAACACTCTTTATGGCGCACGTAATTTTTTGCCACCCTGTATATGTCGGTACCAGCAGCTAGGAAAAATGTACTGGAGGTGATGGCATGTATCTCTACAGAACTCGAAGCAACCCATAAATTAAATAACTGCTGAATAGTCGGACAATAATATAATGCTTAGCCATCAAAAATTCTTGTGAAAAAAAGCGCATGTGTGAATACTTTGAGCGTTCGTAAAGTTGTTTTTCGGCGATTTTTGGGCAAAATCAGAGGATCAGTCGATATTTTTGTCATGTAATCTGGCGGTGTCATCTAATCATATTCATTTCTTTCTATTATTAAACTGTAATGTATTTCTCGACTACAAATAAATAAATAAATAAGTAACATAGAGGTGTTCTGAAGGGTTCAAGTCCACCGTACGAAACCGGGATAAATTCTGCGCTTTTTTGAGTGTGCGCTGATAGTAAACACGCCGTTGACAGGCGACGTCAATGGAAATTTCCTCGTCGAAAAGGCGGCACATAACTGGAGCAAAACTCGTGTTTAATAATGGTCGTTACGTGTTTTATTGCGCCGTGCGTTCGGGTTCGTCTTCGAATTGGAGCGTTGATCGAGTTTGTGCGAATTATTTCGAGGTTAAATACATGGTATCGTGAACCACTGAAACCAGTCCTAAATGAATGAGGAACTTCGGTGGAATTCTGGTGGGACAAACTGAAGGTAGAAACCAACGTCCCGTCAACGGATCTAGGTTTTTTACCACCAAGACAGCCTGTTTTCTACCTAAAGGTATCGTCTTCCCTCACTATATTCAAACTTTGCTGAAGTAAAATATGGAGTAAAATTTTCTCATATGGATCAGGATGAAGGGATGTTCGATCGATCGATCCTCGCCGAGGGCTAGCAAAACCTTCGATCCCTCCGGGGAAGACCCTTACTTGGAATAGCGGCTGCCCGCGCAAGTCATTGTACGGCCAAATACGAACTCATTGTGCCTCAACGATTCTGAGTGGAACACGAATGCATGGCGCGTCTCTAGGGGACTGATCAACGCCGACACCTTTACGTTTTACTTGCGCAAGCCTAACATTCGCTCACAGCGCCAGCTTGAAATCGCCCCAGCTTGAAATCACCTGAAATCCCCGTGACGACCATGAAGTTTTCCGTTAGAAGACGGCCAAAGTCCCGCCAAATGAGTAAGTGTTTGTCGGAATCAAAAAGATCTCTGTCGCGCGTTTATAAAGACTATCTATCTACGCATATGGTTTGTATCGCCAGACGTGCATATGATTGATAATGCTCATAGTAAACAGATCGCTTTCACCAGACACCAGCGATCAGTATGGTGTTGAGTCGTACTAGTTATTCATTGCTGCGATTGGAGACGACTATCCTGATAAGCTACCATCGAACGCGGAAGTTAGCCGAATTGAATTGGACCGGCGTTTTTCGGATACTCATGGATCTTGAGTAGAGGCGTTTTGATGCGTAGCATACCGAGCACCTGTGATCAACAAACACTAAAAGCCATAATAACTAATGTTTAAATTTTTTGAAATGGGAGAGAAATAAGAAAATGTTGAAGAATGAATGACGAATGATGTACGAATGTCAATTAATGAAGAGAATAAAGGATAATTATACTTAAAGGTTACTAGTAATACTACGAAGTAACTAGTAAGTAATTAAGTAAGTAGGTAAGTAGTAAAGTTATAAGAATGCAAGGTAGTAAGCGAACATATTGTAAGAAGGAATATTATTAGCAATTCTAGATGAAAAATATAAAATAGTATTACTAACAAGTAAATAGTGTTAGTAAAAGTAAACATAAATTAGTAAAAGATTTTAGTCCGTTTCGACCCTACCCTTGACCGGACATTAAAAAAAACCAAAAAAATATAAGGTCAGTTCCGGGCCTTATCAGTAAGGACACCTGACCTTATGAGAAATCAAAAAGAAACTAACCTTTGATCTAGAAGAATATAGGAAAAAAACCACACACCACGAAAATAATCCAAATCGTAAATATTGCAAGGATCTCAATCTATATCCATAAGTATATACATATTATGTTGGTCCCAAAATATGTATCCAATCCAGGACCAATACGGAGATAAATATTATGTTGACCCAAAAACAATTTCCGTTTTATGGTACGGTGAAAACGAAAGCGGTTTTTTCGCTGACATTTGCCATACTAACGTAAACCGCTCCACATAGTTTGCTGGTTTTTTCTCAGCTTTCAATCGTTTTCGGTTCCACCATCCAGCTGTTGTCCCTGTTTTATTATGAGGCTTTGAAAAAGAAATAAACCGACTCGATTTTCGGGTGATAATGCTGTACGAGTTCAAACTCAAACGCTCGGCAGCCGAAGCGACCCGCAATATGGCAGAAGCGTTGGCAACGATGTGTTGAGTCGAATGGTTCTTATTTTGATCAATAAAATTGTAGAGTACGAGCTGAGTTATGCAGTTTTGAAGAACGACGTCTATTTCTGGCATTAATCTTGTACCAACCCAATATAGTATATCAAAAACCCACCAAATATCTAAAGTCCAGTCCTGATCCAACAGGTATTGAATGCCGAGGTTATCAGATGGGGGGTCATCAGTGTCTGTAGATCCAGTTTTCAGCCTTCCGAGTCCTACCGTTTTATTGACCAAGGGTGGAAGCCACCGCGTCGTCTAGATTTTGCGTTGAACCCTTCTTACAACATAGAAGCCGCAGAAAAGAGAAGGTTGACAATTTTATAAGATTTTTCCACTTCCTAGCTGCAAGAGAGTTTGCAGAGTGTAGCAGTTCGCGAATTTCTGATAAATTATATATGTCATGACGACTGATAAAAACCACTTTGATCCGTGGCAGACACGTGTCGTTGAAACGACGCCGCCCATTTCCTGATGCGATTTCTCTACTGAAATGATTCGTTTTTCTGCTGCAAAGTTGCACAACGAAGTACGAAACATCAAAGGATTATTTAGATGTCCATGATTTTTAATAATTTTAATAATTCGATACAATGCGGTCTAGAAGGCTAAATGAATAGATCATCGAAAAGATGAAAAGCGCGCAATGACTGGAAGATCGGTAAGGAATGGAGGAAATGCCAGCGTGGGATCAGGCCTTCCAGGAAGATAAGCAGCCCTAGAGAATCTCCGTTTTTCCAAAGATATTTTCAATTCAAAGATTATCAGAGCGCTGTTTTCTTGCAAGTATGAACGGGTCTTATTACCTTCACTTCTCGAACAAGCTGAATAGAAGATGTTGAAAATTTCAAACAAAAATATTTTGCGCTCACTAGCATCTTTTCGCAACGAACTGTAAAGCTAGACAAGCGAATAGATCTATTTTATTTTTATTTATACTTGGAAGTAAAGTATGCGATACTGGCGAGGAGCAGGGTAGAGACACGCAACCAAGCAGTGCGAGCTTTGATGGGATTTTAAAGTGCTCTGTCAGAAATTCCACCATTTTTCTATTCCTTTTTTCTCAGTATGAATGAACCTTAAGGGCGCGCGTGAGAGGCGCTACTCTCACGATCCCGTTCCGGGCTAACCAAGGCTTCCATGCCTCAGGGGTGGGTCGGGTAAAATGGTACCAGACTTGTCTGCGAATGTAATATCTCCTCAAAACGGCGGCAAAGAAACTTGGTGAATAAGTAAATGCAATAGAAAATACAAAATGATGAACGATTGTTCATTATTTCACTGCCCAGGCGGTCCGTTTTAAAAACTAGTCTCTTCTGTAACATAAACATGAACCACCGACTTCTCGTGTTTTACGTGAAAGAGCACATCCTCTTGTTTTCTATACCCATCCTATTCAATCGTCTCCAAAATTACCCCTTTTACCCCTTTTCCCGGGTCCACGAGGTACACTGGTAGGAGCGCTGCTAACACCCACGCGGTCGTGCGATCGATCCTATCCCGGACTCACCAAGTCTTCATTTTCTCCGGGGTTGGTTAAATTGATACTAGACGGGAATGTTGACACAACCAGACGGGAATGTTAACACAACACCTTGGTATAGCTGCCGGCCCTAGCAAGTCATTGTATAGGCCAAATACTCGTTCACCATGCCTCTACGATTTCGAATGGAAGTCGAATGCATGACGTATCCTTAGGTGATTAATCAACACCGACACCTTTACCTTTACCTTTATAAATGGACTTTTACAGCTGAGATGCCTTGCAGCCATATCGCCCATGAGTGTCGGAATTGTTTCACTTTCAGTTAACGTATTGGGATGCGTTCTGTTTGGCTTTGCTCGAGGAACTCGAAAATCGTGGCGGAACACCGCGAGAAGAACTGCGTGCATGGCAAACACTTCTTCATATAGTGAACGAGAACATGCTGGCCGGCTATATGGACGCGAAGAGCGGCAGCAGGGAATGAAACTGATCTGAACTTATAAGGAGGTATTCTCCAAGAATATTACATAAATTTCGCTGTGGATCTTATCGAGTCTCGAGTTTTTCATGCGCAAGAAGACAATGAAAATCCTCCTCGGAACGATTATAAAAAAGGTGGTCATCATGATATGTTTGTAATTACGTTTTAGTTGGTATAGCTAGCCAATATAATACAATTTCTATCGGTTGACGTTTCGGCCTACTCGCTTTTGTGGGAGTCTGGAAAACGAAAAACATCGGAGATGATCTCACCAAATTACAAAGTAAATTTACAAATTTCAGAATACGGAGTGTACTGACGCAATTGGAAAATCAATCCAAACTGAGCCTCGAGCACTCCAAATTAAAGCGTACAATCACAATGCCAAAATTAATAAAGAGATGGCCGTGGAAAATACAGTAGTTCGCGAAAAGATATGTCACCTTGCATTTTTGGGGTGCAGATCGCTGAGACCAGAAGGAATTTTTTCTACTTGACAGTTTCAATAACTCCTATCAAAAATACACTAATATGTGCCCTTGTTGAGAATTTTAGATTTTTTTCAAATTTTAGACCCATTTTCATATGCATTTCTAAACGAATGTATCTTAGGAACCACTGAGCTTCTTCTCGTCTAGTGGTGATATTCTGATAGAGCAGGATTAACTTGCTCTTATAGTGTATGAATTTTAGATTCATGTCATTAATAAACCATAGATTTTTTGCGTGAAATTTTTTAAATGGTCAGGAAATGATGAAACCTTGGGACAATCTTTCATATAAAATTTCATATACTAGTAACCAGTAAATGAAATTGCATAAAATTTGTTTATGTGATAGCATGGCATTTAGTCTTTCTAATCCATATTAAAATGTTATAAATAGCCGTCTAATTACAGAGAAAATAGCTGTTGAAATTGCATTTACATGTACGGCCGTTTCAAGAATACCCGGAGGACATTTGATTTCAGATTGCCCTAGCTTATTTCTTGATCACAATCCAAAATAACCTCCGCATACGTAGTTTGAACGATAAAAATTTTGACAAAAGTCAGATCTTTGTCGGAACTTTCTAATAATAATAGCTTCATATTCCTTCAGTCCTATCCTCCTCAAGGTGATCTCAAGTGTTATGTATGAGTGAGTATTTCCCATTTTTCCGGTGTTGATTGTATTTTATTGATGGGCTACTAAGAGAATTCGATGTTGTGCCCATTTTTTGTGCTGCTTAATATTTCACGGAAACTTCAATTTCTCGAATGTGCTTGTGTACGAAGTTGGATTGTTTGTGTATAAAGCAGCATCCTCAAAAAGATAACTGTATGGTAGCAAAACTTGTCCAACGGGAACTAAGTCCCCAAAACCTTTTCTCTTGCTCGAACCCCGATTCAACACTTTCTAATTATAGAAGAATACGTTAATGATATCATTTCGAGTTCGCAGTCTTTGAAGAATTGATATAATCTTAATTGGACAGGTTTTCTTTGATTATTTGCTCGCCGGGTCCACACGTGCCAGAGGAAAGAAAAACAAAAATTACGTGAATGGAATTCCGAGCAAAACTGGACTGTCTGAGCCTGAAGTCATGATGAGAGTTGTGGTGACAACACGACGAGTGGTGTGATTCTTGCAGAAGGTGAAATATGTGAATCCCAAGGCTGAACGTCAGCTTGCCCTTTCGAAACTTAAGAAATTTCGTGAATTAAAAATTTAAAATCGTTTCCAAGACAAGATCAGCGAAACTAGTGCGAAAATGTCTCATAGCAGTAGTTCCGTCATAATACTTGGGTCCAATTCTACTAGACGAGCTTCTAAGCAATTTCAAAAGGGAAATGGGAAAGGTAAACCATGAAAAAGGTGGAGACAAAGGGAAAGGTAGACCATAAAGGGAGATGTAGACCATAAAAAAGGTGAAGATAAATGTGTCGGTGTTGATCAGTCTTCAAAGAAAGCGTGTTCGTGTTCGTTTCAGAACCCTAGATGCCTAGATCCTCAACTGAATATGACATATACCCTACCACCGAATGTAAAGTTTTTGAAATGCCAATAAAATTGCGGAAGTATTCTTTGTGGGGACATTTCTTCCGTCTGCCACCAGGTCCTAAATTCATGAACGAAAATTTGGGTTATACAACACTCCGGGCGAGATAAACCCGGTCCATTCCCCAATATTCGCATTCATGGCAACCGAGTTTGCGATACTCGACGTGAAGCAATGCAATGGCCGTGATCACGGCTGTTCTGGGTATGCGGCTGTCAGTTCGTAAATCGATAGGTCCGATTTTTTATCAAAATTTTTTCTAGTGTGTATTCGGTCGCTACTCGCTTTGGTTTTTGCGCTGTACTTTTAAGTACGTTCTCTGTTTGCTCATTAAGCCGGCCGGGGTTTATTCTCGGGTATATTGTGCTGACCTGTTATAGCGGCTGGCCCCCGCAGGTCATTGTACAGGCCAAATACGCATTCACTATGCCTCTATGATTTGAATGGAGCACGAATGCGGCGGCGCGTCCTCAGGGGACTGATTAACGCCGGTACCTTTACCTTTACCTTTACCTTTATATTGTGCCGATAGCCGTCATGAATTTAGGCCCAGGTGGGAGGCATCGTTTTCGCCCACGTTGCCCAGTGAGTGACCATTGCCGTAGGGTAACTGAAGCTTCAGTTACTGCAGGAGAGGGTAAATTGGTAGCAAACTTGCGTGGGAAGGTGAAGACACCGACTTGTACAGCGACTGACCCAACAAGTTGTAACACAATTCAGCACGCATCGCTAATTCCGAGCGAGTGACTGAAGCATGGCGCATTCTTTAGGGACCAAGATACAACGATCTGTCTAACTTTGCCTATCGAAACAGAACCCGCAATAGAATGGCCTCCGGCAGATGTTACAACTTTACAAAATGGAGGTGATATACATCCTACAATGGGCCAGAACCCAGTTCCAACTCTGCCCTGCGGTCGATCTGCGCCAGCGACAACGAAACCTTTCATCACTCCGTTGTCGGGTAAATTTCTACCGGAATCATTTGGGAAGGTAAAACACTGGTTTGGCACGGCGGTTGTGCTCCCCAGGTCATTGTAGAGGTCAAGTACGCGTTCACTGTGTTACAACTAGTTGATTCAGTCGCTGTACAAGTCGGTGTCTTCCCCTTTCCAGGCAGGTTTGGTATCAATTTACCCTCCCTTGCAGTAACAGAAGCTTCGGTTGGTCCACGGCAAGGGTCAATCACTCGCTAACGTGTTCGAAAACGATGCCTCTCACCTGGTCACAGACGGAAGAAATGCCCCACAAAGAACCACTTCGCAACTTTATCGACATTTCAAAAAGTCAATGTTAGGTGCTAGGGTAGATGTCATATTCAGTTGAAGACAAGCAGGAGGAAGTAGGTAATGTTTACCATAACCCTAGTAGTGAAAACACTCAACTGTACCGAAAAACATCCTTGTGAGTTGTACCTCTGGGACCTCCTAACGGGACTCGCTTAGGTGCGTAACAGATTGAAAAAGGCCTTCAAGGTCTGCCCATGCTCCCAGTTTTCAGAAGTATGCCAAACTTTGATTTTAAACTTCGACTCCATACAAATCTGCTGACTTACCGATTTCGTAAGGTTTCGACTTTTCCTCGTTCTCGCACACAGGTAGCTTCACGCAATTTTAATACAACGAGTAAACTCATGCTCGCGAGTGAGATTTCGATTTAATTCTGACAGAAATTCTATAAAGGTAAAGGTATTGGCGTTGCTCAGTCCCCAAAGGACGCTACGCCACATTCGCGTTTAATTTAAGAAACAAAGAGGCATGGTTATTCGGTAGGTATTCCGCGTGAAGGGCTTGGCTAGACGTAGCCGGATCGATCGCTTGACCGTCCGGATGTCAGTAGCGCCTCTTAACACCGCACCAAGAGTTCTAGTTTATTTCAAATTGGATCCATTGTTTCGTTTTTTGCGCTTAGGTGATTATGATTGATGATTAGGATATGGTAAACAAATAAAGCAATGAATAGGATATGGTATCACCTGTATCACCTGTCGTCCCGTTGATCATCGATTTGCTCGAGTGGGCGCCAGTAACGTCTCCATTCGTCCCTGACGCGTGCCATGGTAGACCAGCGGGTCCTGCTCGCTCGAGGAACACGAAGAGCATCGAATCGATCGTAAATAAACAATGTAAATGTAATAAAGAATATGGTAAATAAACAAAGAGCCTATCATTGTTAGGAAATAACCACTCGTATTTGCTCAGAATTTTTTTTTATATTTTGAAAGATATTCGACTGTGATCCGAATTCACTTCCCCCGATCTGCAACAACGCCGGCTCGATGGGATAAAAACTTTGCGTTCACGTGTGCTCATTCGTTCTTTTCACGTCAGCGGTTCACTGAGGATCGCCGTCTTCCGTCGCACCGACGTGGAATGTGGTCAGTGAAAGGTCACCGCAGCGAGTAACCTTTGTTGGACGCGTAGCATGACCTCGGCAAACAAAACTTTTGTCACTTGTCTAAAATAAGTGATTGCAGCTGATTTGGTATCACCTTCCGATATCTACTTGGATGCTTTAAGAATAACTAACACTAGGAGTGGCTGCACGAGATATGACCCGGGTTCGGCGAGAATTAACGGAACACGACTATTTCTTCACGTTCACAGCTAACACAGCATGTGGAATTTGTAGAAAAAAGGCACAGTTCCGACTCAAATAACACCTTTCAAAAAATTCCTGATCCGATATCTAAGTTAGAGTTTCTGGTTCTTAGATGTACTCCTGTCGATCTTCATGTTTGCGTCGTTGTTACTTGCTTTTTTAGTTGTTGGTCGATTTGCACCAGTTATCATGTACTTCCTCGGGCAGTTTGTTGTATATTTCACGCAGGTATTTGTGTAATAATAATAATAATAATAATAATAATAATAATAATAATAATAATAATAAGGTAAAAGGTAAAGGTAAAGGTGTCGGCGTTGATCAGTCCCCTGAGGACGCTCCGCCGCATTCGTGTTCCATTCAAGTCGTAGAGGCATAGTGAATGCGTATTTGGCCTATACAATCACCAGCGAGGGCCAGCCACTATACCTGGTCAGTGTCTTTACCTTCCCAGACAAGTCTGGTACCAATTTACCCGACCCCGGAGGGATGGAAGGCTTCGTTTAGCAATCGCTCGACCCTGCGGGTGTCAGCAGCGCCTCTTTCCACTGTACCACGCGGGCCCTTAATAAATAATAACAGCAATAAATATTTCAGAAATAATTTCATCTCAGGTAAAGGTAAATGGGCGCGCGTCGCGAAGTGGTAAGAGACGCAGGTGACACCCGCACGGTCCATCAAACCTCGCCCGGGCCAGCCAAGTGTACCATCCCTCCGGGGTCGGTGAATTGGTACCAGATGTTTCTCGGAAGGTAAAAACACTAACGTGGTATAGCAGCTGGTTCCCGCAAGTCACTTTATAGGTCAATTACACATTCACTAAGCCTCTGCGATTCTGATTTCAACACGAATGCGGCAGCAGGTCCTTGGCGGATCAATCAACGCCGACACCTTTACCTCTTTACCTTTTGATTTCTTCTGCCTCCCAAGGAAAGGAAGTTCGGCGGAAATTTTTCACCGGCTTAACGTGTAGGCCCTCCTGTGGTTATGGGACGCCTGAACACAGTTCGTGACCATGCTGGGCCAGTCTAGTGAGTGCGGGAAGCTCGAAACGTTAAGCCGGTAAATGAAGAATTTTTACCTGATAAGCCACCTGATATAGTCCACTGATCAAGTTTGTCTGATTGACAGACGTATGAGACATACTCTGGTTTAAAAATGCTTGAAAATGACGCAGGATCGTGAACTCGGAAAAAATTAAATGGAATTGGTAAGCGAAGTAAATTTTATTTATTTATTTATTTATTTATTTATTTATTTATTTATTTATTTATTTATTTATTTATTTATTTATTTATTTATTTATGTAATTGAATTTCACGTTATAGGAAAAACAAACAAAAAAAGAAAAACGAGGACAGAAATAGCAGCAGAACAAACGAATCACTCGGAAATTTGCAACAGTAGGGAAAAGGTACTCCACGTCCCGTCCTTAGTAATTTCTTTTTTTGCAAAAGTTGAAATTGGATTTTGCTCTACAACTATTCTTCAAGGAATACAAAGACGTTGATGACTTCCGTTCAAAGAAATGCATAATTCTCAGTCGCTGCAAACTTCGCGAAAATAGACGACTGCACTATTCTGCTGTTTTGGCACGGTTACACATTCCACAGATCATAAAAAGTCGTCGCTCGATGCCAAAACCGGAATTGTTGGCGTTTCCGAAATATAGATGTACTTTCAATATTAGCAGTTACTCTCTTCGCCGGATGTCCCTGTTCTAAGGTGAAAACACCTGCACAAAACTAATTCTGTCGAATTAACACCATATTTTCGGCCCGTAACGCTAGCTCACAAAAAGCAAACTTAGCCATTGATAAACCCACCTAAAAGCTACCGTTCCTCTCCATCTCGCTAATGATTTTCCAATTCTTCTTCGCAAAATTGCCGGAGGCTCTTATAAGAAAATGGGATGTTTTCATAAAAGTTGTAAAGTCGGATAAACTTTTTGGTAGTTTCTTAGATTCGAAAGGTGTTCAAACATCATCGCGCGATAATGCGACCCCAATGGTAGAATTACAAATCGTCGAGGAGGGAAACAAAAACGTACCACGACGATTCTTTTCAAAAAAAAACCGTCAGCGGAAAGATTTGCGAAATATGAATGAATCATCGAAAAATTAACGGAGTCAGCTGTTTTAGAAAAGTCCAACGCGGAACCGATCATTGGAAGTCAGCTATGTATGCGACTCCACTTCAAATAAATGCAATGAATAGATATCCTATAACAAAAACTAGTCAGAGACTACTCAAAATGCCCATCCTACGAGAAGAAGGTCTCAAGACTCGAAAAATCTAAAAAGTCGAACGTTTAACAAAAACGGTAACAAGATGGAGCAGATTGTCTTCGCTATGAAAAATCTCTCAAAAGTGAGTTGTTTCAGAGAACTTTCACTCCGGACGCAAGAGGGCAGAAACTCATTAGTTTGTAAGATACATTCGTTCACAAATGCATATGAAAAAAGTTTAAAATTGAAAAAAATCCAGAATTTCCAAGAAAAGCACATTATAGTGTATTTTCAATACGAATTATTGAAACTATTGATTGGAATGAAATTCCTTTTGGTTTCAGCGATCTGCACTCAGAAATGCAAGGTGACATATTTTTCGCGAACTACTGTATCTCATTTATTTCACTGCCAACGGTACGATCGAGTGATCGATTCTCGACGAGATCTAACAAACGTTCAATTTCCTCCTTTTTTATTCAGTTCAATCACCTTTCGTGACCCATTCCTCACAATTGGTGCCACTTTCTCAAGAAAATCAACTTTCCCTAGCAGACTGTACAATAGCGGTTTGTAATATTCCTGTACATCGATCAATGTTGTGTAGGTGGCCATAAACCAGTACTGACAGCTGGGTATGTTTCAAAAGAACTAAACGCCCTGTATTGTGCGAGGTGGTCATCAGCTTGTAACAGGTGAGTGTTTCAAAACAGGCGCTGAACTGGTTTCTGCCGAAGTCTTGGCGTTGGTTCACCACTTCCGCGAAGTAGCTGAAGAGTGATTCAACCTTACTAAAAAAATTCAATCCTCCAGTGATTCAACCTTAACCTAGTTTGACGTGCGTGGGAGGAAGTGATCCCGTCCGGTTTGAGAATGACTATAGCCTTTCCAAAAAACCAGACAGTAAACTCATCACATTTTTTAACCCTACGGAGAGCCCGAAAACTTTTCGTTAAGATTGTACAATATTGCGTAGATTTGGAACCTCCACAAAAGCAGCAATCAAATCATGCATCAAATCAGCTTCAAATCATTCATATGATTACCAACAACATTTATTCCTATTTATCTAATCGACAGAATTCGAGCAGAATTAAAACTCATAGTTAATCTGATAATTGTTTAGTTTATCTGACATTTTGTCTTCCCTATTGTTATCATTACCCAAGTCCAATAATCACATGTTATGTGAGTGTTTCTTCTGCTGGTTGGATAACTATGAATAATTGAACTGCTGGTAAAAGCGGTGATGATGGTCAATCCGCTGAGGATGCGCCAAGCATTCGTGTTCTGCTCAGAATCGTAGAGACATGGTGAATGCGCATTTGGCAAATACAATGACTTGAGGATGCCATCCGCCATGCCAAGTGAGTGCCTTTACCTTCCTAGACAAGTCTTATTTGTATCAGTTCATCCCAGAAGTAGGAAAGGCTTGGTTAGCCTTGGGTGGTGTAATTTAAGGAAGGATACTGTTCGGTAAATTTTACCCAACAGATCTGTAGCTATTCCGCATTTCGAAAACATTCGTCACATATATAACAGAGCTTTCCTCTACATGCGAATTTATCGCGAATTTGGTAATCCGACCCTAACATGCCCGTTATCAAAAGGTGGACGAGCTGAACCAGCATCGAAGAAATTCATTCCCACAGCTCGATATTTTGATGAGAATGTTCATTTCTACTTGTATCACTTTTTGTACATACTTCTCTCACCCGATCTTTCTTTAGTTTCATGAAGACCGATTTTTCGAATTGGACATAACTAATTACTATGGAAACAAGAAAAACCAAGCTCTTCCCGGGCTTCAGTGAAACGATACGAAGCCGAAATGCAATGAAAAAGTATTCAAACAACATCAGTCCCTGAACCAGAGCTACTATAACATTGTCTCGTTATTAGCAATGCTTCGGAGAATAATATTCAGATGACATCACGGCTAATGGAAAATGAGTAATTTCTTACCCGGGGTGATCAATATTGTTAATAATTCAGTGAAAGGGAAAGGAAATACCACGTCAGAACTCATCAGATGCTGGCTTGAAAAATATAAATAACATAGAATCCATACATCCTCGTAGGATCCGTGAACGAAGGAGGCTCCGGAGACACATCCAGCTTGGATATTGTTAGTCCATAGTAATTGGATTAGACAAGTTCAGTGGTAATACGGGCAACTGACACCCGCACGGTCGAGCGATCGATCCAGGCCCGGGCTAATCAAGCCTTCGGGGAGATTCCTGTATACCCTAATTCTTCATATTGTACTTACTGTTACCCAGGAGTCCAGGGTAAATTGGTACCCAACGTGTCTGGGAAGGTGAAAACGCTGATTTGGTGGCGCGACGTTAGGGGATGACGCCGAGAGGTGATCAACGTCGACATCTTTAAGCTTACCTTTTAACTAACTAAATGAGACTATTCTGTTAGGGGGGTTCTCCAAATATTTAAGTCTTTGGACAAAATGAGCTAACCCACCTTCAGATGATGGTGACTTCCATTATTCTGTTCGAAATTCGAATAGAACTGAGTGGATCATAGTGGTGGAGGAGAGAATGCTGACAGGAACAATTAAGGCAGCTCTTTCAGGTATCAGATATGTACGGCCCTTCTCAAAGAAGCCATGTCAGTACATAGCTCTATTACAACCTTTTCATATCTTTTATTCTCTTTAATTCTTTTAAAAAATTTCTCTCCCCTCGTCAACGCCTGAAGGCTTTACCTAGCTCGAAATCAAGTGTTAGCTCAGGCGATATCTCATTTATTCATTCCGTAACAGCAATCAGCTTAAGCTTAGGAACAAGACTTTCCAATGCATATTACCTTCTGTATTGCCCGTAAAGTATAAAACATAGTGGTAGAAACGAGCATCACAACTAAACTCATTTCATCGTTGCACATGCTTAGCAATTTCGGTCGTTTTAGATGATTTTCCAGAACGCTTTGGCTGCAGTTCATTTATTACGAGTAATATTCGCAGCGAACTCAATAAATTTCATTAATATGGTCACAGAAGTACTGCTACAGTGTTAAACTGGTCCGACGGAAACTAACATCGAAAAATACTCTCAAAGTGTAACCGCTCTATAGCAGGCATAAACAATGGGGAAGGCTTAAAATTTATGCTTGATGTGACTAGATATTTATTTATTTGTTATGCCACACAATGACGCGCCAATCATAAATTCAGACATTAACAAACAAAAACACCATGCCATAACACAAAAGCAATCAAATCTAATGGGCAGTTGGAGAGCGGTCAACCAATAACGAAACATTAGGGAACTTCATGCTCTGAACTGACATCAGATACAATCTACCACTGCCTAATACGGTTTCGAGAGAAAAAAACACTATTCCATCAACCAAGACATCAAGGGACAGAATTGAATGAAAGCGAGAACTGGCGAAATGGCCCATTAGGTTGACTTACTCGTGAAGCGTCTTAACTACAAATACGTTGGAGGTTATTAGAAGCGAATAAGGTTCTGGTCAATATTGGCCAGGATTAAGGTAAGGTAAAGGTAAAGGTGTCGATGTTGATCATCCCAAAAGTACGCGCCACGCACCTGTCTGCAATTCAGAATCGTAGAGGCACGATGTATACTATAAACTAGCCTGCGGGGTACCAAGTGAATGCCTTTACCATCCCAGACCAGTCTGGTATCAATTTACCCGAGCCCGGGAAAAATGGAAGGCTTGCTAAGTATGAAGGAGGATCGATCACCCAACCGGGCCGTTGACAGAAGACTAAAGGCCTCTTCACACTTTACTGCTGCAGTAGCGCTGTAAGTCATTCAAAAATCGGATCTGACCTCGGTCAAATTATTTTTCGCTCATCGTGAGGTTATCGAGGGCGCTGATCACGAATCTGACATCCGTTTTCAAGTTTATGGGTTAAAACCATACATATTGTCAACAAAGTTCAAAATATCTGGTTTACCGCCACAGTAGAGTCTAAAGGCCATCCTAAATGAGATATAGCCTTCACCACATCCATTAGAAAATGGGTTATCAAATGGCCACAAACAGCTCTTGTTTCGATTTCTTTTTGTTACTCTGAGCATCGCAATACCTAAACTTTGAGTGACTCACCGTTTTTTTTACAAAACTTTGGGCGTCAGCTGTCCATGTGAATCAAAGCGATAAATTTCAGAAACACGGCACTATTCTTGGCGGTACTATTTTTGAGATTATGGCGTGCAAATTTCAACAACAGCTAAATTCCATTGAGCGAAAATATGGTTGTTGGTAGTGGATCAATCACCAATACCCATGAATCGTCTATTGATAGACAATAGGGCGACGATCAAGAAACATCTGGCAAATCACGAGAATACAGGTGCAATGCGAACGTATTGAATGTAACGATTGAACACTTTCTTTGATGGAGAAACCTGAAGAAAGCCATTGTGGTCGAGAAAAATCTGGATTTTTTATAAGATTTCAAATAGTCCAAGGAGCGCGAAGAATGGAAGAGTTCAAAAATCACTCAAAATTGCACAAGTGTTGAAGGAATTTCCAAAGTCGCAACAGCAAAACTCGTTTCGTGCACTTTCTGGAGGTGAACACCGGCGGCGTGTGAAAAGCTGCTGCTGCGCGCGTTCAACAAAGAAAACTTTTCACAGTTTTTCCTTGGAATTTGCATTGTAACCCAAAACTACGCCGAAAATCAATCATCACATCGATGAGATCTCAATGATAGCTCAAATCGATGCCGTGCTTTGCAACGAATTATTAGGGTGACCCAAAACTTCGTGTGCATTTCCAATTTTGACTTCCTTTATTTATAAACGAGAAAAACAGATAAATAATCAATTAGGATATCACGATTACGCAGAATTTATTGCCAGCGATCCGCCAAAGAATCGTGCTTAACCACGCTATCACGATTGGTAATTTACTTGTTTTCCTATAGGTGTGAATAGAGGAAGTCAGAATCTGAAATGCACACGAACTTTTGGGTCACCCTAATACTACTGGGGGAATAAGAACAGTTTGTTGTTCGTTTCTTGCGCATAGCCAATCACTTATGGTATTTTGGTTTCTTTTTGTGCTTAACTTGTCTTTGTTCGGCTCAAGAAAATGAAAGCAATGAGGGTAAATTCACTGTATGGGATTTATGGCCGGTGTCAAGACAAAGATGATTCTGGAGAGCTTGAATTTTATGGGGTTACCGGGTTTTTCTTGGAACCTACGGGCTGACTATGGTTTTCATAAAATATTAAATTTCATGAGAAGAGTTCTCGTAATTTAGCTGATAGTGAGTAGTCATGAAGCCGATCAGCCAAAGCATGTGTAAATTTCAAGGGAAAAAAGTGTTAGCCAGAAGCCATGTGAAGGGAAGAGATGAATTGGATCATCCTAGCTCACCTTTCAGTGCGAAATTGCTGAGGGTCGTTCAACATCCCCGAAACGCGCCATGAATTCCACTTTTGCTCCTTTGTTTTGCCTAAAATGGCTAAAATCGAGACTCTCTGTTGATGATAAATGAATAAGTAAATAAATAAATAAATAAAATAAGTAAATGGAAAAATGGAGTTTTGGCATTTCTGATGGATCATCTGTCATAGCTCTGGATGTCCTGAACAAGTCGAAGCCACGTCTTTGTTGCCTGATAATTAAAAAGAAGATAGGCAAGTTTACTTAGTGAATAGTCTTAGAAGGGTAATATCCTTGTTCACCTACCGGTACAGGAAGAAGGGTAATATCCTTGTTCACCTACCTGTACAGGATAAATGTCAGGAATTATGCTTGAGTTCTTGTCTCGTTCGCTCTCAACTTCGCTGATACGAACTTTTCGATCAAGAGAGGAATCTTGGAAATAATGCGAGAAATTCGCCTTGTTTATTCGCTTTTCTGATGCGGGGCTGACCGCTGGATTTCTGGAAAGCTCCGTAAAGTTCATATCTAGATAATATGTATGAACCCCTGGCGATGAGACCCTACTTTTTCCGGTGAACAAAATATTCCGACTGTCTGTCGTCTTCCTTTGAAGGTAGTCGTCAAAACTTGAGCTTTCAGAAATGTTATCTGGTCCAGAATTGAACCAGGGAACATGTCCACGTGGCTACCTTGCGGTAGCGTGACCTCGCAGACCCCGATAGACTATGGGTTCTGTGGAATGCACCATCCAATTTCCTTAATTTCCTTCTAGAGCAACACATCATAGCTTTTTTGGATTCCAACTCAGTCACAAAGTCAGGAGTTAATTTTATCATACAAAAAGGCATTGCCTTAGATTTACTTCACGAAAGTGTTTGCTTCGGTTTTCTGTTCAGTTCGCTGGCACATTTGTCAGAAGCAACCAAAGCTTTCCACAGAAATCAAACCTTCCATTGCAAAAATTTCGTAATTTTTTTGCAATGCCGAATTTGGCTAACTCTTCCAAAAGTCGAAGTGAAGTGTAGACGAAAATAGAACGTCTAGATCCTTGCACTCAACTAATATTTCTTCTATATTTGACAACAGAGTTATTTTCGTCGTGGGAACCCCGAGAAACCGGAACGCGAGACATCTTGGACGGGCGTGGGGTGTTTTGCCCAAGGTGTTCGGGATCTTTGACAAACGAACAGCTATAATTAGACCAACTATGACATCAGCTAGACTGCGTAATAACATTTCTGAATAACATTGCAACTAGCTCGTGTTGCCTGCTCATTTCATAGATGTCGAACTTTGAGCAAAAGCTATCGTAGTACCGGCTGGACAAGGATCTATCATAGCCCTGATGTGAAGGTTTGGATAGAATATCATTGTTATTAGAATCCGAAAATGTGGTTGGGAAGAAGACAGCCAGTTTATCATTTTTTCTCATGGCAAAGCCCTCCAAAAACATTCAATGCGAATTCTGAGTGTTAGATTATGAATCGCAAATCCTGCTGGGTCCCATTTCTAGGCAAAGATAAAAACGACAACAGAATGGTATGACTTCATTGTGCTCTGCATCATCTTTAAACAGACATGCGGTATATTTACTCAGAAAGACGCAGCAAGGGAACCCAGATTCATCATTGGTAAACCATTGATAAACCCCGAGATATACCCCGAACGGCGCGCAAACCGAGATTGTTAACGCGCACCGGGGTTTAATCGGGGTTGATTGAGGGTCTATCACACCTCGCGACGATATAGGGTTTGGGAGACCTCAACGGTATCGAGCGGGTTTATCGTCGCCGAGGTTTCGCAAACCGCTCGTCCGTTCATGAATCTGTGCCCTGGTCAATTTTGACGTACAGTGACTTCATAAATGAATCTCAATGGGCTTCTTTAAAGAGGATTTGTAAAGAAAGCAGAACCTTATCGACTAATTGTGTTTTCGGAGTTCATTTATGTCGAAAGAAAAATAGCAGCTACCATTAGACGAGCGATCATGCTTACTTTCTTTCAGAACTGATCGAGGCTGATCATTAAGACGTGATATTTATCTTCATCGTGTCTCCGAAACCCCGACCTTCATGAATCATAAGTGGCCGCAAGCTCGCGGTTTCTGCATTCTGCAGAATAGCTCTGTTGTAACGTATCTGTGTCGTCCATAATTCGCATAGTGCCGTTCAAGAGGAATATTTGTTGTTATTTAGCAACATTTCGATACAATGTCGTGCTTATGAAATGTTTTGCTTACATGTTGAACGTCTCTATAGCGCTTTTTCAATCGCATTTGCATTGCTAATGGCTCGTATGCATAGATGGTGTTCAGTGTATAAAATGGGCTGAACGGGCCGTGTGGTCGGTTCGGCTCCAAACTTCACAATAAGATCGTCTATATTCGAAAATGTTTCCGACCACGGCAGGATATCTCCGGCCAACGCAGAAGGACAGTAGCGCCCAACTTCGCCGTCAAATAGGCTTTTACAAAAAGCACATCAATCGCCAGATCGCGGATATTCTCACCATTTTAACAGACTACAATATCCATCCTACCACATGGGATTTAGCTCATCTCGACAATGACGATATCAAGTCGCTGCGACTTGAAATTCACTCCACAAAGTTGAGTAGAGAGGTGTCGCCAGATGCAGTTGGTTGTGCCATTGTTCGTGGGTGTGGAGGTATAAGCTGTTGTGTCGACTGCTCTTCTCGCTTCTCTCCAATGTTTTCAACGGTTTCAACAGCGGACGAGTAAGAGGGTATTGGGAGGTTGCGATTGAGATAGCTTCGATCAATCTCGTTGAGTAGTTGGTCGAGTTGTTCCAAATGATGTGCGTAGAGGGAAATTGCTTCACCATAGTCGCCATATTTTAGAAGATATTCTTCAAAAATTGCTTTTTCGGCTTCGCTCTCTTGAATGTTTTGCCATTCATTATGTAGGGCGATGAGTTCTATGTGAGACTTCAATAAACTCACCTTTGTGGAACGAATGTTCAGTGTATAAAATGGGCTGGTGTGGTCGGTTCGGCACCAAACTTCACAATAAAATCGTCTATATTCGAAAAACGCGGTATAGAGCTGATTAATCGCCGACGTTTTTTACGCTTTCGTCCGTTCATAAATCTGGGCCCAAGAAAAGGAAGTTCCATAAGTCATTGAAGCGAAGCTAACTCACCTCAACTGATATGCTCAGTACCTAGTGGCACAAATGTGCAATGCATACATACAAGCGCCTCCTAAAGTTACCAGAATTTGAAGAATTTGAACTTGAAACCCAACAGAATGCGTCCGAACAGGCATGAGTCCTTCAAATAAGTGAAGAGCAAAAAAGTTCCATTTTAGTATTCACATTTAATAGGGAGGTCAGTAAGCGTGTCCCAAAGATACCGAATGAGACCTGTATAATTTTGTAGAGCATCGAGTGGGGATCACAACGAAGTACTTCATTTTTGCTGAGGTCCAATGAGTGGTCCGAAAATCGCAAAAACCACCGCCTCTGAGAGGCGCTGAATGGCCTTTGGCGACCTCCTTAGTTACAAGCCAACATGCTGTCCTCAATATCGCAAGTGCAGGTAATTCGTGTTTCAACTTCGGCTTTCAACTATAGGTTCCCAAGAGTCCTCTCAAATTGAGCTGCAGCTGGTATTTGACTTATTTTTGTTTCAGATTCTATTGGTGCATTTTAACATTCGACGTGCTGGCTGTCTTTGCATTCAGACCAACGATTAAAACAGGCATGAGAGAGAAACGAACATTAAAACAACACTTCAATCATTTATCTCGTACTGTTTTTCAAATGTAAAATAGAAAATGAAATAACCCCCTGTACAAGAGAAATGACGTCGAACATGAAGCCATCTACTGTTATTTAAGAAAATTTCTCTGGAACTATTATTTTTTCTCTACCTGGCAAACCACCATATATATTAGAGATTCAAAGAAGTGCAATTCGTAGAGGCATCTGCCAAGCAAATACACTGACAAAGTGTGGAACGTAGACGAAATGCTTAAGGTGCAAAATTAGAGATTTTTCTATCAAATTTCGTGTTTTTCGCTTATACATTTACTATGGCAATCTCGCCTGGTTCTGACTTGAGAATTGTGAGAGGTGTTTCATGTTGGTGTAATACAAGAGCCTAAAGTAAGGTAAACACAATATTCTTGCAGCGCGCAGAGGTGAACTGAGGGTCACAGGTGGAATATCACGAAAATCTAATCGGATTTCCAATACGGAGAACAATTTGCAAAACGATAGAACTCAAGAACAACAGCGAAAAATTCTCGGTAATTAGATGCGAAGATACCAAAGCGAATGTTTGTTTTCCATGTACAGCGAACAACTCGGCGAATCGAAAAGCGCCGCGAGGCCACACCGAACCCGAACAATGTGCGATGTAGACGCTAATTTGAATTATACAGATCACTGACGCACGTGACACTGGAAAACGACAAAACCGTACCGATAAACGCAGAAAGTTCTTAGTCAGAGTTTTCTCCAGTAGAAAATGCAAAAAATTACGAGAATTCGGCGCTAAAATGTCCAAGTTCTCTCGTCTTTGAATCTCGGCAAAGACGGAATTAATTAACTGATGGAAGTTCGAAGACTTTGAAGACGACGGGAAGGTCGAAAAGTTGGGCTGTCAAATAGAAAATTTCCGAATAACAACCTCGTTAGGTAGAAAACCTACGAGAAATGATCTTTTTTCCCTTGTGGCATTTGAAACAGCAGTGGAACTGGGGTCGTTCAACGGCACAGCTTGCTCGGCCAGTCTATGGACTTAATTTCCTTGCCGACGAGGCGTTTTAATTAATCAATTAACTTCTTTATTTATTTATTGTTACATCCTCAAACATTCTGCAACAACGTGCAACAACTTGTGCTTTTGAATAAGAAAAATTTCAATTTCAATTTCGGGCTCGGTTTAGAAGCCTTGAAGGATAGTATTCGAGAAGGACGAGGGCTGCCTTCTGGAAATATTTCTACCCAATTTTCCAGTAGTTGGTCGAGGTTCTTTTGTTTAATAGGAGCTCTTCTTTGTTAACCTATGTTGGTCCAGTTCATTGTGTTAGTTCTTTCGCTTATGTTCGGTAAAGATCAACGAAACTGAACGTAACAGTTGAAAAAAGAGTGAGCCGGGAAATTGGTAGTGTTCCTAGGTCCTTCAAGGAATATTCTGTAACTGCCTCAGGTCGATGTTCAAGAAACTGCCATTGAGAAATCACCTCGATCGAACTCGTGTCTTGGCCCATTCCGTCTCTCTGCTTCCATCTAGCATCTGGGCTAGTCATCCGGGTTTTAATGTTTGGTATTAGTCATAGATTGTTTCCGTTTGACTCACCATGTTACTGTCTGAGCCACTTTGAGTCATATTCCTTTCCGTCTTGCCGAAATGGCGAGATTTATAATTGGTTTTGTTCTACGCCGTAAAGTCTCTATTTCTAAAAGGTGCAACGCAGCAGCCCAATTCTAGCGCTGACAAATTTGGCGCCTAATTTTTAGGGATCAAAATCGCCTGAAGTTGGCATCACCACTGAGCAATTTTCGCCATTTCCGATTTCCTCTACAGCGAATTCACTCAATCTCCTCAACAACTTTCGCTAAAACACCATTCCCGGATTTCCCGACAGTTTTAGCTCCTCCTAAAAAAGAAAGTTTCCAACTTTTTGCAGGTAAATATTAAGGCATATCAAGTGGCCCTACAAGGACGAGGCAAAAATGACATTAAAAATACATTCACTTGAACCGATCTCGCTAAACGTTGGATTTACGGAATTCTTAGGACACTTTTCCTTCGGAGAATTTCCTGAATATGTTCTTGCTGGGTTTTGTTCAACAGTGGCACTGTTCCAATGCCGCGTTAATCAGCGTAGTCTATTTATAAATCGAGGTCAGCGAGGCTTTCCAGTTCTTGTTCACGTCCGATTCCCTTTCGATCCACTGACTTTCTTCTCTTTCATTGTTGATGCCAGTTGGTCAAATATATCAAATTGAACGAATGATTAAAAAAAGCTGATGATTCTACAGAATGGAAACCCCGAGAGATCCCGGTTGAAATAGTTTTTTCATCAAAAGTCTTCAAACACATGTTCTTTTCGCTTTGGCTGTCTTCAAGGATAGTATTCGAGAAGGATGAGGACTGGTTTTGGAAAAAATTTCTGCGTAAGTTTCGAATATGTGGTCAAGGTTGTGTCTGTTCAGTTGGTGATTCCCTGTTAACCTTTGGTAGTCCTCTTCATTATGTGGCCCAAAAAAGAACTTAGAAATCTGTTTTATCCAATCGAAACTCCTTTCACCGAGAACTCGATACCCTTGAAAACCCATTTTCAAGAATTTTGAATAATCTCCATATCGAACCCTAAGGAAGAAGCAGGAAAAAATAGAAGTGAAATGAAGCATAGCGTGAGGAACAGAACTTTCTGATGAGTACAGCTGTAAATTTGATTTCTTCAACGAATTCTTAGATTTCCGGATAGATTTCCACCCAACCGAAGTTATCCTACCTTGTCCTAAAAATCGTAACTTTACCCAATTCCTCAGACTAGAAGATTCGACATGTTCGAAGATTTCACAGACTTCATTAGTTATAAGCAGCAAAAACCCATGTAGCAATAGCACTGACCCAACCGTATCAAAAACGTCCAAATCAAATATCTGCTAAACTTGAAAAAATCGTGAGAACAAATATATCATGCTTCTTAAGTTTGCCTCTCTAATTGTCAGGTGATTTTGATGGTCACAGCTGACAGAACCCACCTTTTTTATAGATTTTCATAGTTTTTTTTCAGTTTTGAAAAGGAACCTTTCACACCACCACTCGCAGCTATAATTAGCTCGAAAAGTGACGAAAATGGATGTGTTTGAAAGTGAAATGACTATTCATTCAGGCAACTGTGGTTATTTTTAACTGCACGAACGTCGTCGCAACGTCATAGTTTTTTTTTATACCCATGCAGTGATGTCTGGCACCAAAGTGCGGCGGAGTACAGTCTGCCCTTTATTCTCTTCTGAAATTTTGAGTGACATCGAAATTTTAAAAACCTAAAAATACGAAAAAAATTTCATCGATAAAATAGATAGAACCTTTGTCGACTCATATTCACTCTATCTTCGGTTGAAAATTCTCAGAAACCTAGTCGTTCTGGCAAATGCCTTCACCGCGAAGAATGTCGTGAAGAGGAAAAATTGAATTGTTCTTTTCTTTCGGCGTGGTTGAAGAAATTGGGAGCTTTTCCCGAACGGCGATTGTCGTCAGCCGATTGAATAGATCGCTATAAGGATTCTAATCCACAAAATCACTATCGACCCGATAGATACAGTAGTTCGCGAAAAGATATGTCACCTTGCATTTTTGGGTGCAGATCACTCAAACCGAAGGGAATTTAATTCCAGTTGACAGTTCTGATAACTGTTATTGAAAATACACTAATATTTGCCCTTGTTGAAAACTCTGGATTTTTTTAGAAATTTTTAAGCTCATTTTCATATGCATTTTTAAACGAGTGTATCTTAAGAACCACTGAGCTTCTGCATGTCTGGTGGTGATATTCTGATAGAGCATGATTAGCTTATTCTTATAGGCTATGAATATTAGTTTCAAGTCATTGAAAAAAGATAGATTTTTCTGCGTGAATTTTTTTATGGTCAAAAAATGGTGAAATCTTGTGACCGTCCTTCATATAAAATTCTATTTACTAGTAACTAGTGGATCAAATTGCATAAAACTTGGATGTGTGATAGCATAATATATTCTCTTTCTAACACATTTTGAAATTTTGGAAACCGCCGCCCCCATTTACAGAGAAAATAGCTCTTAAAATTGCATTTACATAAACGGCCCTTTTAGGAATACCCGGAGAGCATTTGGCTCAAGATTTCTCTACCGCATAGCAGGCTTGCTGCTGTTGGGTCCTCAACAGGTAGCAAAGTAATTCCCGCTCTTCTGCAAAAAATCGTCTTCTAGTTAGAAATGTTGTATGCACCACTATTCGCGCCACCGTACACTATGCGGGTTAGTGCGGTAGTTTCAATCGGTCTAACGAGAAGACGATTTTTTGCGGAAGAGTGGGAATTATTTTGCTACCTGTTGAGGACCTAACACGCAACAAGTCTGCTATGCGGTAGAGAAATCTGGAGCCAAATGCTCTCCGGGTATTCCTAAAACGGCCGTTTATGTGAATGCAATTTTAAGAGCTATTTTCTCTGTAAATATAAGGCAGTCTTCAAAACTTCAAGATGTGTTAGGAAGTGAATATATTATGCTATCACATGTCCAAGTATTATGCAATTTGATCCACTAGTTACTAACAAATAGAATTTTATATGAAAGACTGTCACAAGATTTCACCATTTTTTGACCATAAAAAAATTCACGCAGAAAAATCTACCTTATTTCAATGACTTTAGACTAATATTCATAGCCTATAAGAATAAGCTAATCATGCTCTATCAGAAGATCACCACCAGACATGCAGAAGCTCAGTGGTTCTTAAGATACACTCGTTTAAAAATGCATATGAAAATGAGTTTAAATTTCTAAAAAAATCTAGAATTTGTAACAAGGTCACATATTAGTGTATTTTCAATAATAGTTATTGGAACTGTCAACTGAAATCAAATTCCTTTCGATTTCAGCGATCTGCACCCAAAAATGCAAGGTGACATATCATTTCGCGAACTACTGTATAACTGCCTTATGCCAATAATTATGAGGCTTCGTATAGGTGAATCAACGGTTCTTGTGGGGGACTGCATCCA
This sequence comes from Nippostrongylus brasiliensis, assembly GCA_030553155.1. Classification (NCBI taxonomy): domain Eukaryota; kingdom Metazoa; phylum Nematoda; class Chromadorea; order Rhabditida; family Heligmosomidae; genus Nippostrongylus; species Nippostrongylus brasiliensis. The sequence goes on from CP130733.1 coordinate 37,320,859, forward strand.
TGGTCAAAAGGATAGATTCGACAGTTCCGCGCACTCGTAAGACCGAGCGATCGGTCCCAGCCCAAGGCCAGTCGTGTTTTCCATCTCTAGTGAGCCAGGTGGACTGTTATAGGACTCTCCTGGGAAGTGGACATCGCCTTTTCCACCGACTGATCTCAAGTGTCATTGTATAGGCCGATCATGCAGGATGTCTCTCACATTCTGAATGGAAGTCGAATGCATGGCGTGTCCCTGATTATTTTACCCTTACCTTCTGGTTGTTTACGGGCACACACAGATAACGGATTCACGTGAAAACTTTCGACAACGTCACTGATGACCAATTCTAAGGCGAACAGTTAACGAACCAGTTCTTGTGAAAGAGTCTGGGAGACTCGGAAAAAATAGAGAACAGAAATCCCCGGACATCTGACTCCGACGCGCGTGACTTTTTGGTGGTGGACCGGTTCGGAAAAGCTCCGAAATTGGCAACCTCATCGATGCTACCGTCTCCTGACGGCCAGCTCAGCCACAAAGCACCAAGACTTCGCGGCTACCGTACGCCCGGGTGGTCGGGAACGGGGGGCCGACTGAGGGGGTTGGACGGGGGCGGTCTGTTGGCAAAATGCCCGAGTGATCTGTCGCGTCATCGGCCAAGTGCTGATGGGGGGTTAGGCCTCCGCCGATGCGGCCGACGCCACCGCAGGCCGCCGCCAAATGGGCGGAGATGGCGACGCGGCCGCCTATATAAACCGAAGCAGCGGTGGCGCTGATCTGCTAGAAGACTCTGACAATACTACTACTTTCATCAACTATTACTGACTACTAAACGACATCTGACATCTTCTTTTTGGTCAGCTTGACACAAAGTCGTCGTCAGCCAACCAATCATGATCAGCATCATTCATCCAACTCGCGACACCCTTGAGTTCGCCTACCAACAACAACCGCCAAGACAATCGCGGTTCACCAACATCAAACTCACTCGACCGTCACGGTAAGCAGTGTTCCTTCTTCTCCTTTACCTTTTACCACCAATTTACCCCATAATTAAAAATATTTCTTCATTTTCACCCCTCTAACTCCCCCTCATTCCAGGCAGTACTGAAACACGCCGCCGCCACGACGTCACTAGTACAGAAGACCACGACAACGATCTCGACGAGTTCTGTATAGAACAAAAATGGCCGCCGTTAGCAACACAATTCGACGCGCTGTGTGCACGCCACGCCCACTTTCTGTGTGGCGCTCCGCCCACCGCCGCGATCAATAAATCGATTAGTAGAGCGATTGACTCCGACTCTGATCGACACCTGCCGACATCGCCATCTCGCCCTCCAACTAAGGCTTTCATCACTCAAATCTATGGTTCTCATATCGGGATACGAGCTTTACCATTTGATAACAGACTTAATCAGTCATTGCCGATATTAGGCGCCGACACGGTTGCATGTCGCTAATAAAGATGTACAGTTCACGGTGGATTTTCGATCACACATTATCAATAATCAATCGGTGAAACGATCAATTTCCATACCGAATTCGCCTCTAGGCGACGATCTTTTCATTTAAATTCCGGACACAGATGGGGTGGAGTCTAGGGAAGGCAGGGAGTTAAAGGATTGCCCACTAAATAAACTCAATCGGCTTAGGAGTTAGTGAGAATCACTAGATCTCGGGAGCAGGTGCTCAAAATGGGACCTTTAAATCAACCCCGCCTTTGGAACTGGGCAGAAAATCTCTGAATTTTGAGCTAATTGCCACTCAAATGTCCTCTTTCTACATTTTTTCCCGTATTTTATCCAATAACCACCCGCCCAAAGTCAAAAACTTGACCATTCATGGTGGTAAGTCCTCGGAGATTTCCGAGAACTATATCCTACCGATAGAATTAGATCCGTTAACCTATAAAACAAGAGCCAATGAAACCAAATTTGAGAGAACCGACTAGAATAGGAGTTAACCGGACACATCTTTCTGACGTCCTAGTACCAAAGTTTGAAGCTGGAATCAGTTCTTTAGGTCATCCTGTTCATTTGTCTAAACTGGGGTGCATGTCCATTGACCTGATACTCTATACCCCCCTCCTCCACCTGTTCCCGTAGGGAACTCATATTGCATTGAATGAAATGTAGCAAAATTCTGTTCGAGAGGCCTTCTCTATCCAGTCTGGATAATCATGATAAAACGGTCGATCACAGCTTGAGATTTGCCATTAATTGCCATTCCAGCAAAATCTTTGGTAAGCTTGGTTTAGAGCGGAGAGCCCTACCCGGATTAGCCATTAAATTGAAAACAGAGCCCTCCCATCTGGAGCTTAGTACCAGAGATTCCGCAGGGATAAATTCATCTAAACACAGAGCAAAAAAGTGATTTCTTCTATCTTAAAAGTGTCCATAATTGAAGGCCACGGTGATGCTATGCTGGGCAATGATCACATAGAGAGTTTGATATTTGATATTTATTACGCACTGTAAGTCAGACGCAAAAAAGTCGAATGCTACAACTCATCTTTTGTTATCTTTTGTTTGATGATGAAGAGCGTCAAGCATAAATCTCTGTTCGATGACATTTAAAAAGACGACTTCTGTCAGAAAAGGGATTTGCAATAGTCTCACAGTGGTTTTTTCACTGATGTTACATTTTATTTTCGTTAAATGGCAGATTTAGTAACCTGACCTGTTCAGCGGATAAACAGATGTTTTGCAGGAAGTTTAGACTTTTGTTTGGAAATTTCTCGGACACAAAATCACTAATTCTAAACTGTGAGTCTCACAAAGTTGACAAAAATTTTAACTCCACAGCGGCTGCGACTTTGAGTATCAATACTCAGAAATGACCGAATTCTTGGCAGGAGAGTCAGAAATTTGTTGTGTTGCCTCAGCCAAAGTGATTTGGTGTCACACTTTCAATAACAATGAGCTTTTTATAGAACAAGAAAAACTTACACAGCCTTGGCAGCTGAGTCATGTAGTTGTCCAAACATTCGATTATTCTTGTGGATATATGACTTATTAATCATTTTAAACACATCGAGGCTGACCATTCCACATAACTAAGCGAATTTCCATATCACACTTTACGAAAGTGCTCGAATTCACAGCGTCTCGAAGTGAAAAAAACCTCACTTGCTGAAGAAAGCCTTCTAGATGGTATTCGAGGCCAAATGGCACTTCTTCCAAAACTTTTCAGAGCGATGCCGGAAATTAACTCTAGAAATGAGGAAATGACCGCTGAGCAGAAAAAAAATCTCGATGGCCCAAATTCTACCCAACAGAATAATGAAGTGGTAGATCGATAGAATCAAAAAGAGTGGTCCTAAGATGCTGGTTTCGAGCTCATCCTTAAGCGTATTTTATAAGGAATTAAAAAGCCATTCTCATATTCCACTTTAGATAAGCCTCGGCATATTGCCACTTGAAAATTCAAAACCATCAAGCAAAGCTCGAGGTTGTAAATTTTTTTCTTAGCGCAACGTTTTGACATAACCCAGGAAATTGAAAAAACACTTGAAATCTTTTTCTCGAAACATCATTTCATTAATGAGGAATACTCCTGACGAGAGAGGGTGGGAGTCACACCGTCGAAACTTTGACGTAATAAAAGCCCCGAATAAATTCGTATGTCGCTAAACAAATCTGAATTCTGTGGGATCTGATCGCACTTTTAACATCTCCAGAACATTTTCTAGAAAAGACTCTGAAGTATAGTCGACTAATTCCAAAATTCAATGTGAAAACCTTATCACATAACTTTACTCTCCATCACCTCGCATATGACAGACACAACTCTCTCGCAGAGGAGCGCGCCGTGAACACGACGACGACACCGTCAACAACAACGAACAATACCGAAAATCAACAACAAATCGAACAACAACCACTCTTCCCACCAGCGCTACCTATGCTAATTGTGTAGTAAAAGTGAAAATTTTCTTATCAAAAACTAATCACCGCTACTGCACGGTGATAAGTAGCGCTGTAGTCAGTAGAACAAAGTCTAATAACATTGGTAAACTAAAAACTAATAAAAGACGATGAACGCGCGCACAATGGAAAACAATCATCTGGTCAACGGTGTGCCACATCGTCGTCGCCACCGTCGCCTAGGCATCATAACAATAGTCTGTAAAAATCAACGAGAACACTGATGATAACAAATCAATAGAAATCAATAAATGAAAGAGCTATCAATTTTTCAAGCGTAACAATCAATTCTAACATGAATCAACAAAATTCTAGCGTTTACAAATCGAGCATGGATTTCACTACTTTTCAGCGACTCGAGAAAATAGAAAATATCTAAAAAGAGGGAATTATAAGCAGTAACGCCCTTAGGATTCGAAGGTAATCAGCGGAACCGATAAGATCAGGCACAGAAAGGTACAGCCGATGGCCCGAGGGGATCAACTATCGGGAACAATCTGTCTTCTTAGCATCTAAAATAGTCTACTGATCTGGACTCGCCACCATCGAACTGTCGCGACGGGTTTTCACAATTGCTTTTGCCGAAAAGAACCGGTTCACGAACGCGGAAGCGCGAAATCGTCAAAAGACAGCTAAATTTTTGAAAAAAAACTTCTAAAACAAAATACAAATTTCAATTTGTAGTCGGTTTGTGCCCAGAAACGACCTACAGCTCATGAATATTAGCAATACCAATTTCCGTCAAAAATGGAAGAAATAGGGGATTCAACGGAAGTGCAGATTGTGCTTGATCCTTGTGCTTGATCCCCTGATAGAAAATTGGAAATAAAAATGCAATTACAATTTAAAAAGGTCAAACCAAGCAGAGGGAAAAATGGAATTAGTGGAAAGATTTGTAAAACAATCACACACAGTGCTGAAGACTTCAATTAATATAAACTTCGAGGTTTTTGGAGCTTCTTTTTTCAGCTGGAAGCTAAATGCTAAATGGTCCATCATTCATTGCGGAAGCTCACGAAAATCCTATGAGTCGCACACAATTTCCAGTCGATCGATATATCGATCCACCGCCAAGTAATCAATATATCGATTTATGTCGAGTACTCTGGTGTCATCAGTAAGTCGAAAGCGCCCGTTCCTCCTCGGGACAACGATCCCATGACGAGACGAGCCGACGGCGAGCTTAACGTGTCTTCTTCGCCTGAAATTATTAATATGTAAAAATTATTCGAAGAAAAATCAAATATGGCCTCGTAGGCAACAAAAAAGCGATCGAACCCTTCACGATCAGAAATTACAACCAGAAATTTATATCCTTCATAAAATCGCAGAGTTTGAACAATGTCCTCCTCACAGAGAACTGTTTTCCACTAAGATCTCAGAAGTCTCACAAGATTCACCCGATTTCTTTGGATTTAACAAAATAATAATAAATAACTAATAAAAATCGTTCTCTCTTCTACTCTGCTCTCACCCACGCCATAATGAACCAAAACACCGTCTTATCTCTTATATCGGGAACATTAACACCTAGTAGTAGATGAATCGAAGAGACTTCCACATAAACAGTGATGATTCAATTTCTATAATGAATCACAATGATATGCAGTGCAAATGAACGTGATGACAGCTAAAATAGGAATCACCAAGGTATTTCACGAAAGTTGTCTATGATTTAATTTGAGGTACGAATCCTTACCCATCTTCTTGTTCAAGAACTCTTTTTTCCTTCACTTCTTCACCCTGATCGACTACTATTCGATGAACTGCATTTCGTGACTAATCACTTCGATGAGTACGTTCATATTCTATAGATCGTCTGGAAACTTGAAAAATGCTTTGAGGAAGTAGTTGTTTCTCAGATTTTGAGATAAAGAAGTAAAAAGAAAGGGAGAGAAAAAGCGAGAAGAAAATACGAAGTCGGTCGCTAATACCACTGATACGATTGCGTTACAGCATTTATCTGAATTTTGAAAGTAATCAAACCAGTGATGTTGAGTAAAAGGTCAAATAAACGAGCATTGTACAACTGTCCGTCAATATGGCATTACGGTGTTAAGGTGATCTTCTAATTCTTAAAAATTGCTCGTTAGCTTTGAACGTAAAATTTTATTGAGCTACCTTCAATTTAATGTATTCTAGAATTCACAATTCAATTTTTAATATGTAAACTACATCGAGTGACAGACTAATATCGTAAGATGTTCATGACAAGTTTGGGTATAAAGTTACCTTATGATTAATAGTTCGCAAAATTCAAATAATAGTCGTTAATCATCCCCAGTTCGTCCTAATTGAACTTGTCAAAATTTCCAAGTACTACAAGCGTGCTGAGTTACGAAGTGAGGTCGTACTTTTACTTCCCTGAGCATGAAATCAACACTTTAAAATGTGCTGAAATTTATTGAACTTATCGCAGATCCTTGCAACAGTTTCTGATCAATCAATCAAATATCAGCTCGCTCCAGTTGAACTTGTCAAAATTTACTTGTAAGTACTACACGCGTGCTGGGTTGCACACTTGGTTTGTACTTCTTACTTCCTCAATCATGAACTTCAAACTTTAAAACTTAAACTCCTAAGATTCATTGACCTTACCTTTCAAGAGTCTCTAAATTTCACTAAACTCCTACTGAAAACTTCAGCCTAAACCTCAGAGACCACCGTTCTCTTCGGTGTATGTAGGTATTATCATCGAAAAAGGAACAAGAAAAAGCGAAAAAAATAGAGCAAATTCAAAGATTACAGTAAAAAATCAAACGAGTCAACAAGACGTTTTGGCCAACGATTTCGCTTCGAAATAAATTTTGGTTGGCCGAATAACTGGATCAAAAAGTCATGCACTATCTATTGACGCCGAAAAAGTAGTCTCTTTCCGGTCCCCACACACCGGAGATCGGTAAAAATAATTGCGGGTATTTAATCTGCCTTTAATAGTCATTTAATCATCACAAAAAGGTATAAATATAAAGGGACTAGTACCGTACTCATGAAGACGTCTAGCAACACAAAATGCCCTCAAGCAGTTTACAGTTTACATCCTTCGTCAGTCACATTCTAACCACACCAGCTTACTATACCACTCAAGTGACAGTGAGAAATGTACCATAACTCCCGAAAAAGCAATCAGATGATGGTAAACGTTCAGCTGTTAAAAAAACCCGAGGGTTTACGACAATTCTCACGTTCTCTCATTCCCACCCACGTCACACGACCAACCAACAAGTCACGAACACTTCGCACTACGCTACATGAGTTCGCTCCTCTCCGTTGTTCTTATCATAAGTTCGGCCAGTTGGTTCAGATACGTGTTATCAACGCTGTAAATGCGTCAGAGATAGCTGGGTGCGGCCAGAATGTGCCGTTTTGGACGAATTCTGGCGAACCCATGATTAGGGTAGAATATGAGCTACTTCAACGGCTATACCCTACGTTTGCCAGGCTTTGAACTAGATATACTCGCAATCGACCTCCTGCACTCGTTCCAATCACTTCGATCAGTTACCTGTCCCATTTTGACCTCTCCGGTCAGTTCTCACAAACTGTTTCACAGTAAATTCGATGGTATATTTAAATCATTTTTTAAGAGGAGATTTGGGATCTTTTTTCCTGCTTTATTCCCCTTTTGAGACAATTTGCTTCTTGGTGCTACACTCCAACATCACCTTCAAACTGGACGGCGGTTATCAATATAATCAAGCTGATAAATAAAGAGGTTAATGGCTTCTGACCGGGCTGAGCATTACTGGGCTGCTGGGTAAATTGCTAACGCGCTTTCTGCTTTGTCATTGGTCTTGTGCCGAGTTCCAATATCTTAAATTTTAAAAGTGAAATTCGAACCAATCGAGGGCTATTATGACGAAAAGCGTAAGAGAAGATAGTGAGGGACATCTGGAAGCATATAAGGTTAACCGGTATAGACTGAAGTAGCTTTGGAGTAGAACAAGAAGTAGGGGATACCCAGAACAGGTAAAAACTTTCGGATTCTAACAGCCAATAGAGAAAAACAATAGAAAAAATTCTCCAGCAACCAGGCATCATTCCTGTTGATTAAGAAGAATATGACAACCTTGTAACCCATTTGGAATGAGTAATGTAAAAATAAAACACTTCGATTTTCACATCAATTTTTTTGCGAAATTCCAGGCCGAATTTCCAAGGACGTTCGCAGTCTTTCAACAGCAGGAATTCTCCACCTAGAGCCGGTCATCATTCCCTCGGAATTTTCAAACGTTTTTTAACCTTCCCGAATGAGTCGGTCATCACTCACTCTAAATTTTCAAAGGGTTTTTAACGTTACTGGATGAGTTAACGTTGACTGAATTCGAGCATACAGCGCATTCAGCGAAGCCTTCCAAAACTCGAAAGAAGCACATGGACGGAAATGAGGACATGACGTCCGAATGTATGGCTAGCGTCAGAGTCAGAAAAAGCAGAAACGTCACAATTTGTCAGTCTCCGTCCGTCCGGCTAGAGTATTCCATACTATCCATTTGGGGCCACAGAAACTATTGAAAACTACAACCGCAACTATATTCAAAGAATTTTGCAATTTTCAAGTTGAATACATCCCAAAGAAAGGAAGTTGCGGAATGGAACTGCTTTCAATTTTCGGTTGTTTGGTACTCTGGCCGCTAGAATTGGGATCGCTACAACTGGAATTCGACTCAATACGCCCGCACCGATGAATCAAAGCATCCGAATCCATGTGTAATTATTAAAACTCCTTCTTATTCTTCAGTACGTTTAGAGAGGGACGAAGTGATCTCTGAATCTGATTCATCCGCCTCGAACAAATCCGATTACAAACGACACAAATCGCGAATGGATTAGAAAAAGTGTAGAAGAGAAACACTTCCTTTTTCGACGCCTACTTACATTAGTCGAGCTGAACAGGAAATTCTAAGAAGGAGCTCTTGAAAAGCCGAGGAATATCTCCACATTTTCTCTGTTAGATTGGGGAATTAGATTTCTCCCTGAATAATAAGACTATCCGTCACTTGATGAAGCGAAATTCTAAGAGAGAAGAATTTTTCCAAGAAAATTGTCGGTTTGGGATACAGAAGACGACTTATCATAGTTTTTTTTCTTGTTTACTATTCAAAATCCTGGTTTAAAAGTGACAAATCAGCGCTACTGGATTAAATATTTGTTCTACAGGTGTCAATATGTTAGTAGGCCTCGCCGAGGTTGTTAGGTGGAATTATTCATTAGCGCTGGAATTGGTGAAGTTATTCTTACAGTGAAATCGGTGCGGCTATTCTCATTCGAATACATTTTTGTTTGACATTCATAACAGTTTCTCAAAAATGCTACAGTAGGTGCGGTTTTTGGCGGGGTAAGCCGTTTGGGTCACTATCTACAATCCATGTTTAAAGACCGTTAATCAATAATTCCACCTAACAACATCTGCAAGGCAACATACTAACACCAGAATACTAGCATCAATGCCGACCAGGGAATTTGTTTCACAATTTATTTTGTTGTGGTGCTTGCCCTTCGGCCCAGACTGGTCATAATTCTATATTGTTTTCAACAGTCAGCGTCAGTTCAAAAACAGTACCAACGTCTTATCCTCACGTTAGGGGCTCCTTTGATGATAACAGCGTAGGAAAGAGGTACATAATGTCGACTTAAGGGAACAACGCAAGCCACAAAAGGGAGCAGATTACTGTAAAGGGACCGATGGGGACCATCCACGGTATGAATCGTTTGCTAGAGTATTGCCCCTCTTACGGTACACGTTGTGAGAATGGTACCGTCGCTTCCAAAGTCATTCCGAGTTTCCGATCCCATACTGATTCCCTTGACTCCACCAACTTTTCCCAACATTTGTTAAAATTAATTACTTCTGCTACAAACCATTCCAACCTAAATGTTGAGCACAACGTTAGGACGTTGATAAAGTTTATCCACCTAACAGCCTCGAGCGGCACAAGTAATTAATTTTAACAAATCATCGTCAATGCCGAAGTTCAAAGACGAAAGAACATGGAGATTGTCCCTAAATTATTATTTTATTTCATTTTATGCCAGCGACTCTAAACAGTCCCTCTGCCACAAACCCGCTCTCAGGTCCTGTTCTATTAGGGTGTTCCATAAATAACTGGTCTATCGTACCATATTTACTTCAAATAACTTTAACAAGATAACGATCATAGGTGATCAATGGATATAATCAGTGAACAAGTCTGTCGCAGTTACCTGCCCATCCGGTAGAAGCTAATGGTACACGACTCCACGACTACTGAAGCAGAATGAGAGCAGAATCTTCATCACATGAGGGGCCAGCCTTGGAATTCGTTCAGGCTTCACGTGCTTCGGAAGCCACTGGATCACACGTGTGGTGTTATCGCATGTTCATCACTTCTTGTCCTGTGCCTCGATTGAGCTCAGCCACGAAGTTGTTCTGGAACGGTTGAGATAGTTCTGGCAGATGACTACTCGTTGCCGCTCCTGAGCCGAAGTCAGTGCATGGAGTATCCATCGTCGCAAGACTGATCTTCTTCTCCCCGTTTCAGCTAGCGATAAACAGTGGTACATAGAGTGTTGACAGTCTTCGATATCATTCTTACGCTTCGGACAGGCTGCCCTCTAACTGCTGCTAGAACAGCTATTTTGTTCGGCCCAATCGGACTTCCAACACGCTTCTTATCCGTGATGTCAAATATTCCTTTTTGAAAGCGCTCGAACCAACATTGACACGTTGACTTGCAACAGGTATCTTCGCCTAACATAGCCACGATAGCTTGATGAGCAACGTAGGCAGACAGACCAGAACGGTAGTTGTGAAGAAGCATGTTGCAATAGCTCGACCTCTGCTTCATTTTCAAGAAGTCACCAAAGTGCAGACAATGGAGCAAAACAGATAACCAATATGCGGTTGGAAACTATCGTCAAACATCCTCATCATGCAAAAATTACTTCCCGTTTGGATCTTATTTAAACAAGTTATAAGATGTACAACGTACTGGGGCCAAATAGACCAGAAACTTATGGAACACCCTAATAGCTCTATAAGTTGCCGCTCTCCATCCTATACTACACAATCTACTAACCGGAGAAAGGTGCCAAGACCTCCCACGTCAGTCCTCCCCATTAAATATGATATTAATGGCTTTCATAGGTTAAATTCTAATCAATTACATTAATAACGTCGTGTAACAGACTACAGAAACATACTAAAGTACTAGCAGTGGCTTAACAGTAATTAGTTTCTGAAAAATTTAACAAATTTTAGGCAAACACGATGCGACTTGATGATCCAGAAACCTGCTTACGCAATGAGCTTTCATCGTTCTACCGTGAACTGTCAACTAGTTGCTGAATATTGCTGTTCCTACAGTTTCCCTGTAGATGTATACTGAATTATAAGAAAAAAGGGAAAAAAGAATAATCGCCAGAGCTCCAGCCTGAACCATTATCAGCTCATACAGGATTTTTGAAGCCTAAGCTGCATCGATAGGAACAGCTGATTCCCGTAGGGGAACAGCTGAGAGAGTTACATGAAGTACCAGTATATTCGAAGAGATAGAAATACTGACCAACTTGGAAAAAAATAAAAAATTCTAGTTACTATCACGAGGTTTCGAAACATGACTGACAAATGTCTCCAAGCATTAGGAGAGAACATTAGGAGTGGGAACATATCAATCAGCTTGAAAATGAAAAAGAATTTAGAAAAATCTAGAACAAAATCATGACACCGATAAGATCAGCAAATTCCGTAAGGCCGTTAAATATACCAAGAGATTATAGTGGGGTTGAGCAATTTAAAAAAGTAATAAAAATTCTACCGAGTATCATAAGTTTTCAAACCATTCCTATTTCCAAAGGCATAAGGAACAGCGAGAATCATATCAAAGTATTATTAGGGTAGAAACTCCTACAAAGTTCCAGTGAGCTAGCCCGCTATATATCTTGGATAGCTCGGCAAAACTCGTTTCATGAAACGGTCACGAAAAGTGGAATAAGTTCCTCTTGTGCACGTCGTCGTTTCGTTCGAAAACACCGTCGGACGGAATGATTTTGTCCGTTCTTTGCGCAGAACAAAACCTGACTTCGGTTTAATTCCAGACAGTCCTAATGTATCGAGCATGCAACATTCAGAGGAAAAATGGGGACCGAACAATTCTCGATCGACGGAAGCTCGACAGACCGCCGAAGGGACAGAAAATCACCGAAGGCGGCAGCCAAAACAAATGAATAACTTCAATAATTGTGGGATTCAAAGCTAACTGTTTACTACCTACCAGCAAGGACCCCTTTTTCTACATCAAACTCACAGAACTTTTTCATTTAGTTTTTTATCAGTAATCAACATAGTGCTTCTAACATATCCTACCAATAATCACGGCAATAACTGCTTGGAATAAAAATAAATAAATAAATAAACAACATATGAATTCCGTTCAGTAGAAAACTAGATAGAATAAAAATAGAAATTTAAAGAAAAGAGAAAAGAAAGAAAAAGACAGTAAAAAAGAATACAAAGAAAAAGACTAATGACAGAACTGACAAAAGGTCTAAAGAGACCCAACATCTTCCTAAGAAAGATGTCAATCAAATTTTTACTTAGATCTATTTCGTTATTATATTTCTTCACTCTGTTTCGTCGCTTTGTACGGTGTAGAAATGGATCAAATAAATAAAATTGAAATAACAGCCCAACAGTTCCAAGAAGCCGAATATTTAACTGTAGGCGTTCAGACCATAAATTGGCTAGAGCAGCTTCTAATTTTATTCAAAGAATTTCATAAATTTATAAAGCGAAGATATGAACTGCCCAATGACTATTTAAGACAACTTTATATTTCATCCAGGCTCGTTTTTTGATCGATTAATGAGAAATAACAATAAGTAAAAGTCTTTCCCGTTGCCATCTCACTGGCAAGTGCCCAATCTCTCTTAACCAAACATCTAGGATCTACCATTCATCAACGGAACTCGTTCTCGTAAACAATAAAGAGCACCGGAAACTGGTCTGGATCGTCTTTAAAATAACCCTACAGTATGCTACGGCGGAACGACACATTCCCGATGTTCACTAAAGAATGAGTGACTTTATGAAAACTTCCACATAGCAGCAGAGCTAGCAAGCGAAAATTCTCGGAATTTACACTTCATACAGGATCATCAGATTCGACTAGTTTTATTTGAACGTCAAAAATATGACCCTGTTTTTCCAAGAAGCGAGGCCCATTCCATATAAAATGGACGTTAATTTGACCAGCGCAAAAGCAATAATGATTATACATAGCAGTTTTATCAAATACCAATAGGTCAAGGGCCCGCATAGTGCAGTGGTAAGCGAAGCAGAAAAAAAAGAAGCGCTACATAACAACGATCAATCCCGGTCTGGGCTAACCAAGCCTTCCATCCCTCCAGGGTCGGGTAAATTGGTATTATACTAGTCCTGCCTGGGAAGGTAGAGACACTGATTTCGTATAGCGGCTTGCCCCGAAAGTCACTGTATAGGCTAAATACGCATTCATCATGCCTCTACGATTCTGAATGGAACGCTAGTGTGTGGAGCGTCCTCAAGGGACAGATCAACGCTGGCACCTTTACCTTCATCTTTACATTTAACTGATGTGTTGACTTCTGGAAAACGCATATCGGAATTCAACCCAGAAACTGAAGAAGGATGGTGAATAGAAACCGATAAGCTACAACGTCAAAGGCACCTTTGAAATTCAATAGGAGAAACAAAACCAACACTGTGAACCTTTCCAACTGAAAAGGAATTTCAACATGGAGAAAATACCAAACAAAAATGACAATTTAGAGGAATTTCAATATAAGAAAATTCCTGTGCTATCGATTACACATTCACTGATAGTAAATCTGAAGCGTCCTCCATATGTAAATGAATTAACAAACAAACAGCGCTTTTACGGTAAGTTTTCGTCTGAAAAAAAACACACGTCATTTTCATCGGTCAAGCAATAACATTCGAAGATCCCTGAATAGGTGCTGTGTTGCATTACGGTAAATGCAAAAAATATCCCTAAAATAACATTAGGGAATGCAGTGGCAGCATTGTCAATCATAACAGAAGGCATGTCTGATGCCAAAATTGCACCGGCGGCCAGAGAACTCTCACACGCAGCAAATGTTTAAATTCAAATCCAAAATTATGGGGAGCACTTCTTTAAAACGTTGAAGCAGTTGTAGCCATCAGAGTTTTTGAAATATATGAAAAATAGACATACTTATCCAAAACTAAAATACAGGTGATGTTAACCTGGAAAATAACTAAAGGGAATGTGGTGGCAACACGAGCTCTCCGGGGTCCTGATTAATAAATAATATACCACAATTGAGCCTCGTAATATACTTCGAAAGGGACGAAAGCCGTGATTCATCAATCTGCGGTGCGGCTTACTCGGGGTTTATGTGGCGTTTGCACACCGCTATCGATGTCTACGAAACCTCGCAGCTGCAAAAGGTGTGATAGACTCCGCAAAGCCCACGAATAAACCGTGAACAATCACGAAATAGACCCTGCGGAACGCATTCATCAATCAGAGTTTGCGCGCCCGCGCCATTTGGGGTACATTTCGGGTATACAGAGACCAGGGCCCAGATTCATCATTAGTAAAGGTAAAAGGTGAAGGTGCCGGCGTTGATCAGTCCCCAGAGGACGCGCCGCCGCATTCGTGTTCCATTCAAGTCGTAGAGGCATGGTGAATGCGTATTTGGCCTGTACAATGACTTGCGGGGGCCAGCCGCTATACCAGATCAGTGTCTTTACCTTCCCGGACAAGTCCGGTACCAATTTACCCGACCCCGGAGGGATGGAAGGCTTGGTTAGCCCGGGCCGGGATCGATCGCTCGACCGTGCGGGTGTCAGCAGCGCCTCTTACCACTGTACCACGCGGGCCCGTATCATTAGTAAACCCCCGCTAAACCCCGAGATATAGCCCGAACGGCGCCCCCCCCCCTTTGTCCACTTATCCTGAGCTTCTTATGTTGAACGTAATCTCTCATCAACTCTGCCGTCTGGTTCTGGTTGTGCCGCGGTTTCGGAGACCGCTCGTCTGTTCATGAGTCTGAGCCCAGAACACGCCGTAACCCATCAACGCATGGTGCAACTTACTAGGGGTTTATTCAGGGTGCACACCATTGCCGAGGTGATCGAACCCATGCGACGACTGTGAGAAGGGTAAGAACCGGCACAAACTACAAATAAACCCTGAACAACCCTTGTACAAATCCTTGTGAACGCGATGATGGATCATAGTTTGCGCGACATTCAAGGTATGTTTCGAGGCCAATATCGGATATACACAAGCCAGAAGTATTTTGCTGCTATGGAGCTCCGCTTGTGTCATACCAAACCTTCGTGTCAGATTTGAGCAGATAAGGGAGAAAGTAAGACAAAGGTACTGGCGTTGATCAGTCCTTTAAGGATGCGCCGCTCAAATGGTGTTCTATTCAGAATCGTGAACGGGTGAATGCGTATTTGGCCAATACAATGACTACCGGGCTTATCACTATACCAAGTCAGTGTTTTCACATTCCCAAACAAGTCTGGTACCAATTACCATACCCCGGAGTGATAGAAGGCTTGGTTAGCCCGGGCAAGGATCGATCTGCCAACCGTGCGGGTGTCAGATTCGAGTAGATGAAACTGCACATTTCTTATCTACGAAAACCTCACCGAAGGAAATAAAAAATCGAACATCGACATTAACTACATATCAGATCACACAACTCATCAGCCCCAAATGACATTCCTCAGCGATTAATTTGCCGAGCGTCATGGTCATCATCACCGCTCGGGTCCAATCGACCTCTCGAATACATCAAACAACACCCCTTCGGCCAGACAGACGGCTCTATTGTTTTGACGAATTTTTCCGACCTCTAATGACATCAGTTGACGAATCTCCTCTTCGATAAATGGCTGCGGTAGTGTAAAACACTCATATAAAAATGACTACGATCAATCATCACATGTTTTTTGCGACGTACCCATAGTGGGTTAATTTTGAACTATGACCGATGTCGATATGTGTAAAAAGCAGCCAAAAATAGTTCGAAAAACCGGTTTGCAATGTGTAAAGGGGACCAAGTGATAAATGGGTGAGAGAAATGTCGATTGATGGAATTCCAGCGCAATAGGACATAACACGATTCGCGACTTTTGGTTCACATACTATAGGGTTTACAGCAACTTTTTAGGTAAAAAAACGCTAAATCCATTGAACAAGAATATCAATCACTCTTCAAGAATTAATAGAAAGTGACACCTTACCTGCCAAAAACCAAACTGATGCAAAAATAGGAAAATGAATGGAGTGAAAGGCGGAGTGGGACTAACGATCCAGCGATTCTTCAAAAAGTGAGAAGAGAACGGTGAGAGGGGTGTTCGGGAAGCAAAAGCTTCAAAAAATTAGAAAAACAACTAATTATTGAAAAAATAAAAGAACTTCATGAATGTATTCCCTCCCGTTGTCGAGTACGAGTGAGGATAAAAACCTCAAACAGTTCGTCTGAAAATCAGATCTAACCAAGAATCGAAGACTTCTTAATCCAAGGTTTCTTAATGCAATACCTAGGTTAGCAAGAGCTGGTCTAGGTTCAATGGTCACAAGACTTCTGAAATAAATAGAAAAACGACCAAAAATAAAAGGAAAGTATATCGGGAAACGGAAACTAACAAAAACAAAAGGAGTGTATCATGGGTAAACGAAACTAGCTAAGGTATGTACAGGGTGTGCAAAAATTACCCGCACAAAGTTATCGCAGTGTAACTTCAACACAAAAGCGAATTTTAAAACGAAACTTTACACATAGCTTTCCCATCTACTTACCAATCAGACTTATTGAAATTATTCGGTGCAGTCGCCTTTCGTACGAACACAGGTCCTCAGACGAGAAGCGAACCCATTACACGTGGCACGGAGCTAGTCTTCACTATATCATTCCTTGCTTTAGCCAGGGAAGCTTCAAGTGAAGCCAAACTTGCGTGTTGAGCAGAGCAAACTTTGGTCTCAAAAACAGACCAGAACAGAAATTGAGAGGGTTTAATTCCGGTGAGTACGAAGCCCAGTCATCCTATACGGTGAAGTGTGGGACAGCAAAACTGTGAGTCGATGCTAGCTGGTCTTTCTGGATTTGGCTTTGCCATTCGAGCATTGTAAGCCCAAATGAACTCAGATTTAAAACACATTTGAGATTGGTGTATTGCTACATAATACTCCAATATGAAGTTCGGAGTCCAGTTCTGCCTGTTGTTATCAACTGTGCCACACGCATAGCCCGTGGCACGCAGGTAGTCTTCATCGAAATCATTCCATGCGTTCGTTAACGGTGCTATCAGATAGGACAAACGTGCTCATCATGCAGAGCACTTCTTCTTCTTAAAAACCTACCAAACAGAGAAAACAGTTTGCTCAGAAAAATTGAGAAAAATTGAAATAAAATAGCAGTACGATGAGAAAGATGCTGGCTTTTGATGCCCGATCTTTTCGGATTTCGTATTGCCATTACCACTATTTAGGCATTCATGAGCTCAAACTTTGGAATCACTTGCATATTGTATAAGTGTATAACATATCCTAGTATGGAGCTCAGAATCCAGGTTTGCTAGCAGTTATGGTCTACGTCGTACCTGTGCGGGTAATTTTTGCACACCCTGTAGGTGAGTAGGTGTTTTTACCTTTTCATACCAATTTACCCAACCCCGGAGCGATGGAGGGCTTGGATATACTGGGCCGGGATCGATCTTTCGAGCGCGCATGTCAACAGCGCCTATTACCAATGCACCACGCGGGCCCAGGCAAAGGTAAGTAGGTGACCAGCAAAAAATAGATTAGAATTCTATTATAAATTGAAACACTAGACTGCATTTTAAATTTTCCAACCAGAAAATTCGGAAATAAAAGGAATAAAAAAATAAAGTTAACGTTCTATAAAGTGGACGCTAGAATGTCTATAAGTTTTGCATACTAATGACTAGATGCAAGAGATTAAAATCCGATATAATATGAAAATTATTTCTATTAGACCATGTAGATAGAGCTCTGTAAAAAATTAGAAAAAAAATTGGAAGAATATTGAAAGGTCTTCCTTCTTTAAGTAAGCCTTGTAGAAAGTTCCCTTCACACCTTCACATTGATCAACCGATTTCCGCAAGTGACACCTCTAACGCTGTGCAGCGAAGTATAAACGCGATTCGCTTACCGTGAAGAAGCGCCTCTTTCATGAACGCCATCGTCGTCTCAAAGGTCATCTTCTGAAGTGGTGATGAGGACGACGACATCGCTCCTCGATTGAACGGTGCAATTTGACCGGTAAATGTCATATGATCTGCCGTTAACGACAGATGACGTTTCGAGACTTCAATACCGTACACGGCGAACACGCTGTTCATCTCCTGAAATACAAAAACATCACTTTTCCAGAAAAATTCCGTTGTATAGCGAAGCCATTGTTCAAGTGAAAAAACTATTCCTTCTCGGGTCTCTGTCGAAAAACTCAACAAATACGCATTGTTGTCAAACCAGTCCGGAAGATTGACTTTGCAGTCCACTTTTTTTTCCTTTTCTCGTTTTTTTTTCCTTACAAAGACAATTTGCTGACGATACAAAATGACGGAAAAATTCCATTGAGATCTGGTACTAGACACCACACACAACCAACCATCTGTCTAGCTAGCTTCTGTCTGTCAGCTGAGAGACAGGGAAAGAGCGACGGGGTTGAGAGATACCCGCTTCGGGTGGTGGTGGTGGTAACCGGTCTCGCACACACGTGTTTGCCATTACAATAAGCAGATCATACCCACGTGGAACGTGCTGATAACACTTTCACTCGTAGCATCATGAGAAATTCACCGAGAAACCTCAAGTTTCCCAAACTGAACAAATTATTGGGTTAATTATTGGTTTAATTTATTAAAACTACGAAAGAAATTTTTGTCCTGATAGCCCTCGGACACGAAACCTCAGCTACACTCGGTTTTCCCTCTCTGTAACTTTCATAACGCGTCTCACCAACCCCTGCAACAGCTGACTCGCTTTCCAGGATCAGACTTTATAAAAATTTTCTTGTTAACTGCCATTTATGTGCTTTACTTGTCACAGAGTGGAAGGAGGGGCTACTGACAACCACAGGGACGAGCAATCGAACCTCGCACGGGCCGACCCCCGGCGTAAGGTAAGGACACTGACTTGGTACAGCAGCTGGCCCGAGCAAGTCATTGTACACGCCAGATACCATGGCTCAACGATTCTGAACGGAACACGAATGCGCGGCGCGTCCTTGGAGGACTAATCAGCGACACTACCTTTACCTTGCCTTTGGTGAAACGATCACTCTCACATCCTCTCCTCGCATACGAAGTTCAATATCATTTTAAAACAGAAACAATTACAATTATTTATAATTTAATGCAGTGTAGCCAAAGGATGTAATTAAGGAGAACGGCCTAATGGCGTTGACTTTGTATGCTCGTCATCCTGGTGAGCCCAAAGGACACTGACATTAAAACCAAAACTTCACAAATTCACTTTACCTTTACCACCGGACTTTACCACTGCATAGGGCGTCCACCTTCGATTCCAAACGTAAAAAACGTCTTTGATTTATATAGCGTTTTAGCAGATGGTTGCCGATGGTAAACTGTATCTTACTGTATACCCGATAACTCCGTTAATGTTACCGTAGCCTTCGGCATGACTTCTTCGACGAACTTCACCTATGATATGTTCACCTCGTGATTCCACTAACTGCCATCATCTGCTGTGTCGTAGGACTGCTGCGCCCCAAGTCAGCTGGATGGACTTCAAGGAATTTCATTGAAAATTCCCGTCATTGTTCATTCCAATCACGTCAATTCTCGAAACAAGGGGTAACAGCATAGCTCTAACCGAGGCCAATGCGAGCGACGTGTTTCTTCTCTCAACTGAGACCATGCTGCTCACACAACTTGATCCCTGATGAACAGAATAATTTTTCTGTCTTTTTCTTTTCTTGTCTTTTTCTAAAAATTTCTGAAAATTTTCTCAGTAGACTTTTCCAAAACGCACTAAAAAAAATTCTGAAAAATTACCCCTGATGAACAGAATAATTTTTCAAAATTTTTAATTCGAGTATGAACCGCTTTGGGAAAGTCTACTAAGAAAATCATGGTCGAGGACTTTCATGCCGTTGAAAATGCCATTAGAAAATAAGAATGCTCAGATGAACACGACAAACTTCGCCAACTAACCTTACCTTAGACAAAAATGCATATAGAACTATGAAAGCCCCTAAGACAGCCTTCATGTCGAGGAAAGATTTCAAGATTGAAATTTCGATTTTTAAAATTTTCGAACTGATCCAACAACCGACACTATCTTCTGGAAACCAGCAGAAATGACGATAATCCCATCTTTGAGTTTCACATTCTACCAACTGCTTTTTAAAAACCTTTTTTTCGGGTGACTGCTTTTAAAATTACCTCCTTTACGACAAGATTGAGTAAGCTGTGAATAAACTGATAGAGTACAAAAATTACTTTCTACTCGACCTAGCGAGCCTCGTAGCAAAGTCCAGTCGTCCTTGAGAAGCTCTATTGAAAGGGGACGAATGCGACACCAGTGACTAACATTCTTCGGTGCAGTTTTTCTTTTTTTAGTGTGATCGCTCGCAGCAAGTTGAAAAAACTTTCACCCTGGTGTTTTCACCTGCAGCGAATTCTGCGTTACACAAGGAGATCGTGGCCATAAAGAACATGGGTAGGTAAAAATAAACCCGACGGTTTCACTCCATCAACTTCCAACTGAATCAATATGACAACTCTGCGACGCGAAGACCTCATTGTATCTAACCCGTATACTTGGTTGGTTCTTCAGGAGTATGACTGCTCGCAGGAGAGTGAAAAACTGTTCCCTGGGGTTTCTGCTCCCAGGAATGTCCGATTCATAAAGGTGAAGTCCTGATTAAGTACATTGAGTACAGAGGCATCAAAAATAAACCCGATGGTTTCGCTCACCCATCAACTTCCAACTGAATCAATGACAACTCTACGACCCTACACGACTTCATCGTATCTGGCGTGACACCTTCCCGTTCCGTTCGCTGTCTCAGCAGGCTAGCAGCCTTCCTGTTTCCTGCGGTTCGTGTCCCTGTCGCTACAAAGGGCACCATGTTCGATAGGACTTCTATAACGGAACTTTGCGCTTGAAGTAATAGGGATACTGTACTTCCGTATACTTTACTTCCGTAACAGCGTTGAGAGATGTACACTTAACCCGTTGATTGGAACTGTTAACTCCAATCATCCGGCAGAAGACTAGAGCTATGGCACGGTTCAGTGCCTAAAAATAGCGTCTCTAAGCTTTTGCAGTGTGCTGCGACACGACGCGCGGCGACATAGAGAAAAAGGCAGAGAGAGGACAGAGAGAGGCAATCGTACAACCGTGCGAACGCGGTTTCATGACGTCGAAAGACCAAGGGGCGGCAGCCCCGCAGGACGGACGAGTCTGCAAAAACCGCGCACCGCCGTCTACGCGGCGCAATCGCGCGCACACCGCCCGCGACCGTAACCACCACAAGTTTCCGCGGCGGTACGATACAAGGACGTGGACTTTGCTCGTAAGACGCGTTGGAGGTCGAACCGACCGACGGAATGTACGCGAGCGCGCTCGACTCCGTGCTTGGCACCGGAAAATTTCAGTGCTGACCGGTATACCTGGAGTAGGTGAACGAGGTGTCAGTCAGCCATCATTAGATCGTCTGCGTGCAGGCGGACGTGGTTACCTCCACACCTACGATCGATGGGTAACGTGATTACTGTACAACAAAGACAGAAAAGGTAAGGTATTCGGTGAGTCCGTCTCCCTTGCAAGAACATAAGGTCACAGTGGGAAATAAGTTAGTGCCTTCACCTTCCTAACAAGCCCGGATCCAGTCTACCCGACCCAGGACGAATAGAAGGAGCTTTTAATGTCTCCGTCTTCAAGCCTCGACATCGATGATGGAATTTGTACCATAAAATGCCTTCTGAGGTTGTTAGGGGGAGCTCTTCCATAGATGGTCGTCCTCTTCTTTCTTTTCTTTGCTAAATTTGTACAGGAACAATGGGATGGCTATGTAACCTCTGAGAAAGCGATGTGAAATAGTTTCACACATCGAGCTAGCTAGCTGAGGTGCGCGCATAACATACAGCAGGAAATTATGAAAAAACGAAAGGACAGGGAAGGTACGGAAACACGAGTAATGAGGATCGGGAACCGTAATTTACCAGCGGTACCGTGATCAATTCGGAAATTCGCCTCAGAGAGATCAGAAGCTCAATTTCTCGTACACAAAATGTGTCACAAGTCTTCAATTCATCACCTTTCTTGTGGACTTCGAGGGAAGCACGCGATGGAATTTCCGGCCTCTGACTTTCAAAGACGAATTCTCGTCGAAGGAAATGCAACCTTTGCAGATTCTCGCACTTTTCGGACAACTCAGCGTCTCACCGCTACGGAGACTTTCGGGTGAACAGGTCGAACAGATACAGGGTCTATGCCTATCTTTGGTCGACAGCTAATCTGTAATTTTCGGTTGGAAAAAAATCAAATTTTGTTCCAAAAGGGTTGATGGAGGGGGATTCGAACGAACTGCAGCGCTACGATGCGCTAACATTTGGATTGGCAAGGGCTTGAGCTTGGTATTGCGTATGCTTAAGCTTCCTAACTACCCCCACCAGCGAACAAGTAGGAGCTAATCGGCCCTTTACTGGGAGTATTCATTTGTCATATGAGAACGCCTGTTTCTTCGATAGACGATTTTTACATGAAATGGTCAACCTATAGGGCTAGTCTAGACGCCGCACGGCGAAAACGCGAAATCAAAGCGCATTCAATAATTAACGTCCTTGTTCGAGTTAGTGGTGTATTAGTAGCACAATCCGGTGGCACCTCATATAGGCAAACTTACTGGTCGTTCGGGTTTTTTAGAAGGCTGCTATTCCTTATTTAAGGACATCTTGACGAAATTCATTTTTTCCCTTCCCCATGTGATTGTATGCCTAATTTTTTTTTGCTTGTACGCGGCGCCACCGGACTGCGGCACTAACGCAAAGGAGCAAATTCGATCAATGACGTTAATTATTGATTGCGCTTCGATTTTGCATTTTCGTGCGCGGTGTCTAACCGAGCCCTTAGGTTCCACCCATTGACTTGGTTCCTGTTACCGAGTTGAGAGATCCTCGCTTAGACACCACCTTAATTTCATAATGAATAAATATTGTCATCATCAGTCTTTTACGTCAAAAATTGGGTCCACTAGAATGAGACTAGAGGACCCGGTATTGTTCTAACTATAAGACTAACCACTTCTTTACGAAAAAATCTTGCTAATTATTAGGTTGGCAACTAATTTCGTGGACTCTCACTCACCTTCAACAAAAGTGTTAGTTACTAAATAAAGAAAAATGTTACCTAAACGACATATGAACCACCGAAACGAAGAGATATTTCTCCACTCTCTGGTTACTGCCCCATTCCACTTCCGAAGAAATGCTGAGTTTTTGAGAAGAATTATTTTCATAGGTGCATTTTGACCTACACCTCATTACTGGATCGTCTTTGTCCCAGAGAATGCAGCAAAAACCAAAATAAATGTCATACATATAGTGCTCTATCTGCACTATAACCTGCATAAACAGGAGTCTCCCAGCCTACATCTTCGGATTTTTGGAGCGATCGAAACTCAGCGTGATGTTTGGCGGTGTCTTGATGAGTGGTGACACAACTTTCAGAGAACTGCTTAAACCGACTACCGCGTAGTTCAAGCTGTACACAGTCAGGCTAAAGAGAGTAGGCCTCTAGGTGAATACTGAGACTACCACCGATCAATTCTCAAAAGGTGGCACCTTCGTAGAACCTCCAGACTGAGATCATCAGCCTCTTGTGAGGAGGTGGATTTGAGGATCTGCAGCGGCCTTCATTTTGTTTTGGGTGGCCGGCTAGGAAGTCAGTGATTACTGAGAGATATCCTCTTTCCATAGCACGTTACCCATTTCTTAACCGGTGATTCGCTTTTAGAGAAAGCTCGAAGTTCGTTTGCAGCATCCGCCCCACCCTTGTCGCGGGACGGGTCAAATCGCAAGGCACCTTTTGGCCAGTTTTACAGAAAAACTAAAATAGTGCAGAACCGTTTCAGTTCAGCTTTTTGAGCGCTTGACTTCGAGCGTCAACATAGCCGTCGTTGATCTCCGGTTTCGTCCGAAGGAACTAGTTACGGCCTTCCGACCGAGCTCCGTAGGTCATCCGAAGTGCACTTTTGTTTTCGTTTGGAACTGCTTGCTCAAAATCTCTTGATATCTTTGAGTACCATAAGTCGCTTCAGGACATCATCCTAAGATACCGCACACACAAAATGTAACGTTTCAGTAAGCTAGTGGCTGAACAGGTGTTCATGAAGAAGACCTTGGCAAACACTGGTTTTGGATGTTTTCATTTCAAGAAGAAAAACATTCCCTGCAAACAAAAGTAACAGGGTTTATGAATGGTTTTGAAAACTACTTGATATGCTCTATCAAACGGTTAAAAGAGCAGTGAAGTAGGTGAATTTTCAAGCAAGTTGTGTTTGCTAGAAATAATGACTGCAAAACAGTCCACGAAATTAGTTGCCAACCTAATAGTAGAGATGCTAGGCTCTAAAATAGCATACGACTCGGAAAAGGAAGGGAGCATGTTGCTCGATGGTCCAACATTCCAATACTTCGGAATAGCCCGTGACGCAAACGCAGTTAGAATCCTGGATCAGTTTCAATTTCAGTGAATAACCAAGAACGATCAAATCATCAAAAATGTCCACCAAACTAAGTTATTTAACCCAAAAGCACAGCAGAAATCGTGAAATATCACGCCAAATCATTTTGCAGAGGTGTGCAGGAGGAGGAGAACTTTAGCTGCACTTATCGGAGAACTTCAGCTGCACTGGGCTCTACCAGCCTCCAATATGATGGAATGCCTGCTGTCTGGTTCTGTAGGCGGAATAGCACTTCCAAGATAAACTTTGCGATACTGTCCTTTTCTTTGCTCTTACCTAATTCCAAGCTGGCGCGCGAGGGACAATGGTAAGAGGCGCTACTGACACCAGCACAGTCGAAGGGTCGATCGCGGCCCAGGCTGGTCAAGCCGTCCATCCCTCCGGTCAGGTGGACTGGTACCAGACTTATCTGACAAGGTAAAGGCACTGACTTGGTATGGCTATCGCAAGTGATTGCGTAGGACAAACGCGCATTCCTCATGCCTCTACGATTCTGAATGGAACAAGAATGCGGCGGCAGGTCCTTAGGAGACTTTACCCTTACCTTTACCAGACCTGATTCGATAGCAGACCTCCAGTACCGCTGGGGTAACGGTCACAAGTCGGTATGACGAAACGGTGAACTCTTCGACGGCGAGTTCATCTATCGTCTCGAGAGTTCATAATTTGCCTAACGCCGCGGATTCGTATTCCAGTTCTCGACCACAATAGCATCGTAAATTTCACGTGGCGTCTGCATGAACATCACCTATCAGTCATCCGTCTTTATTTATACCCACCACGCACCAGGAAACTCTAACCGCCACCGCCACCACTAACGTAGTAGTCACATGCGGACGACTTATGACGGTTGGAGTTGCCAAACGCGCCAGTGACAACATCTTTGATCCCAACGAAGTAACCAATAACAAATAATTAGAAAAACGACCGAAAATCCCGTTGAAATCAAGAAAATATCACAGCAGCATGACTAGGGACCAATGCAATAACAGGAAATGGCCGTGTCCCTAATGTACACCCATTGGTACACAAGACAAGGGTAAGTTTCCGGTTGAGACCTACTGTTTATACTGCGCCGACGACTGTCAGAACGTATAAACTCTCAATTTTGATTATGTTTACTTTAGAATGAGTAGCGCTTTGTTTTCCTTCGTGCGCAGACAACTGGAAGAAGGGAAATCGCCCAGACTAGATCAACGACCAGACTGGACTCTTTGTCTACTCAAAGATGCTTGATCACAAGGATCACAAATCATTTTGAGCGATAAAGTGCCATAAGAAGCTTGGCAAACTCCCGCCCGTACTAACTTTGGTATAAACGACTGGCGCACGTGGTTCAGTGGTAAGAGGCGCTGCTGAACCGGGCGATCGAGGGATCTATCCTTTTCCGGGCTAACCAAGCCTTCCGTTCCTCCTAGATCGGGTAAATTGATACCACACTTGTTCGAAGAAGTGAAAATACTGACCTGTATAGAGGTTGACCCCTGCTAGCCTTTGTACATGCCAGATACGCATTCACTACGCCTACACGACTGTGTTACGGAAGACGAGTGCATGGCGCGTACTAGGAGAACTGGTCAACGATGACCGCCTTACATTTACCCTTACCTGTGTCGGGTGAATTTTACAGGAAGGAAAACAGAACCAATTAAAGGGTATGAATGCGTACTTCATGAAGGGTAAGAGAGAACGGCTGACAAGGGCTTTTCAGCCCTTTTTCAGCTGTCCAACTTCTATTCTCTGAACTTGTCAGATACCTAGAACGTCATCCATCAATCAGTCAGAATGTTCGCTTGCATTTGGTATTTTTGGATGAGAACAGGGTGCGGTTGGCAGTTCTTGGGAAACAATCAACAAAAAAATTTGAAATAACACAGAAGTCACTTGACACACTTGACGGTGAATGGTATTTATAGGCATGATTATGTTTACTGCCGCATAAGAACTAGAAAAGGTGTTGTCCACGATGGAGAGACAAATTTAGCATCATAATTCTGCAGGCGTTGATTGGCACACACGAAGGAAGTGATTCGAAATATTTTCATAGCGAATTTCGGGTATTTCTAATGGGTTTGTGGTATTTGGTGAAGTCAGATCGAAAAAGCAGAAGTTCTGGGGTCTTCTCCGCCTTGGAACGAAAACTTGGTGTACTTGGGCAGCGGGTTTTCCGCAGATTTTCACCGAAGAAAGTATACGACGCGAAAGTATTCATCGCAAAATGGTTTCGTATAAAAAATAAATTGAGAAGATCCTGTACCATCACCATCCTGAACACTTCCCTGACCAAGGAGTACATTGGAACCATATGTTCTTTGAAATACCGGACCACGTCTATCGAATGGGTCCGCTACAATAATCTTTTAAGGTAGAAGTAAAGGTGTTGACTAAATTAGTGATTTCGATCCAACCGTTCGAAATCACCGACTTAGCCCAAACCTTATCTAATTGTAAGGAGGTTATTCGGGACGCTGATCACGAATCTGACATTTGTTTCCGAATTTGGGATCGATTTGGGTTGGTTACAATATATATGGGTCATATACATAAGTACTAGAATACTAGAAGACATTGTCGTTTGTGCTTACTTTGTCAGCCATACTCCTCCCAAACGCGTTTCTATCCCGCAACTGCGACAAAATTGCAAAAGGAGCCTAATTTGGCATCTAGTGTATGAAGGCAAAGGAGAAGCTCAGCAAATGGACCGATCCCTGACCACCAGATTGTGAGCCCTACATGCTACCGACTGATCCACCATGACCCTATCTGTGGTAGTAACACCTAGAAGCACTCTCGCCACTAGTTAATGGTCAAGACTTTTCCCCTTATTTGAACCGCCCGTTGCCATTTAGCAAAAACAAACTATACCGTTGTAATCGTCACTCGAATCTCTACAAAATCATATAGGTCTCGTTGAGAATCTCTGGAGTACGCTGACTGACTTCCCTTGTAAGTGGTATAGCGATCTAACCCTACAGACTCCCAGCTAAACCTGGACGCGGGTTCAAATCCGACCGATTCGCCATTTTTTGCACCGATCCATCACCTCAACTTCATGCACCTCATTCTGAGCCGTACTACTAATTTTATCAGCCTTAATTTATTATTATAACTCAAACCGCTTCCATTATTATTTAACTTCGGTTCACATGTAAGGGTGCAGTTGTTCTCATGTACCCAAAACCACCCAACACATGACAAAAGACCACTGATCGATCACTACCGCTAAAAAGGTGTACTTTGTTTGAACGCACGTACATCACATACCGAACACCGAAGAAAAAATGTAAACACTTTTGAGAAACCTGCTTCTCACGATATTGTTTCCCAAACTGACTTCCACCACGTGTTATCCACCGCCTGTCAGCACATCTATGATTCTTCAAAAAGAACAGCGGCTCATTGATCATCATATTTTGGGCGATTTATTGTTATATCACACATCAGATTCTAGTCTAGACAGAAGGCAACCGGAGACAGCGTCCCTTCTTTGGCAGCACCTACCCGTAGCTGATGAATTGTCAGAGTTTAGTCTGGACCTCTAGTGCGTTTGGAGTAAGAAAGGACCAGGGGTCATTGAGCCAACAGCCAAAAAAACATGGTCCATATATGGATAGCAGAAAGGTAAATCTAAAATGGCCGGCGTTGACCGCTCCACTAAGATCGCGCCATACATTAGGCTCCCATGCAGAATCGCAAAGACATGATTGAGTGGTGATGATTGCATATTAGGCCTATACGGTGATCTGCAGTTTCCAGTCCCTGCATATGTGTCTTCACCTTCCCAGACAAGTATGGTATCAATTTACCCAACCACGGAGGAGTGGAAGGCCTGATAAAAGGAGATCGGTCGATCGTTCGTCCGCACAGGTTTCAGTGGAGGCCTCTTACCACTGAACCACCAGGTATTGAGACCAATTATGAGAAATCATGAGGAAAGGTTCGTGGAATAACCTCTCTTTCCAGGGTCTAAATTCATGACGGGTATTGGCACAGCATACCCGAGAATAAACCCCGGTCGACACGATCGCTCGCATTCATGAACGCGTCGCGGAGTTTATTTGGGGGATATCGCGGGTCTATTCCACTCCGCGGCGCGTTCATGAATGCGAATAATCGCGCCGACCGGGGTTTATTCTCGGGCATATTGTGCCGGTACCCGTCATGAGTTTAGGCCCAGGTGTTTGCTGTTTGACACATATTCCCGCAAGGATTTCCTACCAAACAGTGTAAAAGATGTTCCTGATACTGTGAGTTTGGTTGAGAAGTGAGAACTGTTGCGGTCAGAGAACACTACGATTTTCAAAGCACATCCTGAACTTATAAACTGAACAAACAACCAATCACCTCAGCCATTTATTGGCTGATCTCACCCACGTTCAGTGGTATTTACCCAGTTTAGAGAAAATACTGTTGAAGATGTTTTACTAGTCCCACAAAACGGGTATAGTCAGCATGCATCTCTTTTTCCTTCCATTTTTTCGAATTAGAAAAAACACTCTTTGTGAGAAGCATCGAAGTATGTGACGGCCCAACTTACTTGAACGATTGCTCTCGAGCATGCTTCCACTCCATATTGATGTAGTATAAGATTGAGATCGTTCGAATAGATCGCATTCACATCGAGAACGTCAGCATGCTTGAAAAACGCCTGCAAAAAAAACGAATTAACGATCTGCGATATGGGTAACCTTGACGAGATGTGATAGCATCATTATTCATGACTTTTACATTTGTAAGATCCAAACATATGTACAGCCACCATTCCAGCGACACATTTCATTTTCTGGGAGGTAAAATATAAAGACAATTCCAGCTTTCTACAGAAAAGAAGATATCCGAAACCAATAGTAGGGACTCGGTTTAGGGTCCCTCCTCGTCTAGTGGTAAAAGTAAAGGGTAAAGGTCCCAGTGCTGATCAGTTCCTTAAGGACGCGCCGCCCATACAAATCATAGAGGCATGGTGAATTTGTGTTGAGGGCTACAGTGACTTATTCATTTATTTATTCGTTTATTCTCTCCAGTCCTTAGTGGGCTAAACATTAAAATCCAGTGGGTTACAGTCGACTGAGATATAACGTTGGTAACATGAAAAACAAAAAACACAGTTACTAACAAATCAATGAAATCATTGAGATAATTCTTGATGGAATCTCTTCAGCGGCACCTAAAAGGAGAAAGGCGGGAAACATACTGATAAGATTAAGTAAAGTCCCGTTAGATTAACGCCGGGGTTTAAGGCCTAACAAAAGATAGCTCGAATAACAAGAACGTCCACCGTAAGGTGAGCGCGCTAAAGCTACTACTACCTTGCTGCTGTCACTCGCTATAACAAGTCAATGCCTCTACGTTCTCAAACAAATTTGGTACCAATTTACCCGAAGGGATGGAAGGCTTCATTCGATCGGCGACGATCGATCACTCGACCGTCATGGTGTCATAAGCGCTTCTTACCACGTTTTTCATTTGTTGTCTTTGTTTTTGCCCTCTGCTATTTTTGCTTTAGGCGCGTCATTGGACGTATTAAATAAATAAATATTTGATGGCCACCCATTTCAATCGTTCAGGAACGTTGAATGCTTATTTGCCCTGTAAATGACTTGCCGTGGCCAGTGTAAAGACTTTCCCATGCAAATCAGGTATCAATTCACCAGCTCCTCGAAGGAATGGAAGGGTTGGATGACAATGAACGGTCCTGGTCCGCTCGACCGAGCACGTGAAAATCGTGCTTCTTTCTCTCCTGCCTCAAGATTGACTAGCATGTAAGTACGATTTTGAATTTTTATACGAAATAGAGACCCGCACCTAGAACCCAGCCTCACATCGAAATAAGTTTCATGCAAAAAGCAGCTAGCGCTTCACGGTCGCTTCACAGCTAGAAGTGTAACCTAGCATCTGCAGAGCGGTGCCAGACAGCAGCCGCTGTGCAACTGGCAGTGATTTACAGTACCGGAAAACTCGTCAATCGTTGCATTGTGTTGGCTGGCGACAAAAAAAGGCGCGACCTCTAAAGATAGCACCATAATTGACTCTGCCGACAAAGGAAAACCTTCCTAATACATTAGCCGCAGTTCCAAACTTACTAGGGAGGTTTCCGAGCGTGACCCGAAGATTCCGAACGAGACCTACATAGTTCTGTAGAGCGTCGAGCGGGGATTACAGCAATGTAGTTCATTTTTGCTGTGCGCCACTGGGTGGTCCAAAAAAGGCAAAAAACCATCTCAATTGTTGCGCGTAGGGGCTCAGCTGTTGCGAAAGGGCTACCAGGTGTCACCCATCGCTCACAGCGGTGCGGTGGCGCAGCGGCTAAGGCAGCGGATTTGCAGGTGACGGTCCGGGGTTCGGGTCCACAATGATGCAGTTGCTGGAGGCAGTTTTGCCTCGACCCCTTTTAACTGGAACTGTGCAAAGTTTTTCGATTTGAGCAAAATTCTGCGTTATAACCATCCCAGCATACCGCATTTCTGTTAAAAAAAAATCGCTGAAGAATGCCTGACTTGATCCACCCACCATGCTACTTGTTATTGTTCGTCCATCACGGACAATAGCCTTCTCACTAGGGTCATCAATATGATCACATACACTGTCATCTTCCGGTGTCCATACTACATCCTCGACTTCATCAACACTAGCCTGGGTGGTGAAGTATGTTCGGTATGCCAATGCGCTTTTTCAGAGAAGAGCCTACCTTGAATTCTTCTACTTCCTCGAAGTCAGTGTCGCCGTGGAGTGCTTCCTGCAGAATGCCCTTGAAGGCATCTGCAATCGCAATTTCCCGTCGAGTTGGTGAGGAATGATCCGGAGGAAAATATCCCGCAAGACGAGCGATAACGCGTTATGGCGAAAACATTTGTCAACAAAATGCGTGGAAGGACTGTCTTTCATAATCATAATGGAACGTTCTCGCGTATTGATTGGAAGATCATGGGCGGGAACTAGCCACATAATGCTGCTGCAGGAAGTGAATATAATGCGCTGTGCCGAATCCCTGTTTTGCTTCGTTGTTGGGATGGTTATAACGCAAAATTTTGCTCAAATCGCAAAACTTTGCACAGTTCCAGTTAAAAGAGGTCGAGGCAAAACTGCCTATAGCAACTGCATCATTGGGGAACCGAACCCCAGACCGTCACCTGCAAATCCGCTGCCTTAGCCGCTGCGCCACCGCACCACTGAAAGCAATGGGTGACACCAGGTAGCCCTTCGCAACAGCTGAGCCCCTACGTGCAACAACTGAGATGGTTTTTTGCCTTTTTTGGACCACCCAGTGGCGCACAGCAAAAATGAACTACATTGCTGTAATCCCCGCTCGACGCTCTACAAAACTATGTAGGTCTCGTTCGGAATCTTCGGGTCACGCTCGGAAACCTCCCTAGTTAGAACCGCTTAACAACAGAGCGCTTGGGCTATGGAATTTGAGTCTGATCGAAGAAATGGGTTCCCTACATTTGGTAGTCTTTGGAAGGACCAATCGTAGGATTAAATGATGCCGTCTTGAAGGAAACCTACTTCTAAAGGTAGATTCATTGCATCTAAGTGGGCATCATCAGTGCAGAATATCCAGTAATCAGTTCCCGTCCGATGTCAGTGTTTTGCGAATAACCTAGCATCTCCAAATATATAAGTCATCCAGTAATCACCCCGGGCTCGTCCAGCTCTACGGCATTTTCGGCGTTTACTTACACTTGATCATTATGCTGCTCCCCTGCCGAGTATGAATGGGCCTTGGGGCAGCTGCAGCAAATTCTCCTAATGTTAACTATCTCATCCTACTTCTGCATTAAACCCAGGTGACTTTAACCAGTGAAAAACACTGGGTTTTCAGGTGATTTGGATTTCATTCGCTGCCTTTCATTTTGCGATAGTTCGAAAGCGGAAGTCTCAAATAATTTTTTTAAAAATATCTACGTAGGTAAGCCGAGTATAAAGGGATCTTTGGGCAGTAACTTTAATTCCCCATTACCTTATAACTTAACTAACTAAAATGAATTGAACGTCTTCGATTTTCGTATGGACTCACGTGACCTTTGCTAATTCAAAACACTGAGAATTTAGTGTTATTTATTTTCTATTCGCTGCTTTAGATTTTGCATTGCTTCAAGAGCGAACGTCCTCCATTAATTTAGATGTACCTATTTGAAGAAAAAATGAGCATTCAGCTGGTTCTGAGAAACATGAGATGGTTTGGTGTGACCGTGTAAACAAATCGACAAAAAATTTCACTGTGAGACTATAAATTTAGTAGTCATTCGAGACTTTTTATATACATAAATCAGAACCGTGGTAAACAACCCTTGGAAGTGATAAGATACCTCAAGATTGATGCCTTGTGTTTGAAGGAACTTCGTCGGCACATCGCGCACTGTTTCCTCGGTTTCAATGCAACGTTCTATTCCCGGTGTTTGGTGAACAATGAACCTCTCGACTTCTCTGAAACGACCAATTGAGATTTAACCATAATAAGATGAAAACAGTGCCGCCCCCGGAGCCGGGATTCATTAACGGTTCACCGACCGGTTACAGTGATATTCACCTCGGTTACCCGTCAAAACGTGATTCCTCAACATGCGGTGAATCACTTTGGCAGTGAACTGGCCGGTGATTACACCGGCCGGGCGAGGTAGGTGAAATTCACCGGCGGTTTCATTCATGAATCCCGGCCCAGGGGTCCCAAGGGCTCGCCATGCTCTCGTCTTCCATTAAGAATCGTAGAGGCATGGGGAATGCGTACTTGTCCTGCACAGCGACTTGCTGGACCATTCGCTATACCAAGTCAGTATCTTTGCCATCATAGACCGGTCGTGTAGTGCCAACTAACTTGGCTCCAGAGGGATGGAAGGCTCGGTTAACTCGTGCGAGAATCGATCACTCGACCGTGCGGGTGCGAGCGGCGCCGCTTACCATGCCATCCCGTAGGAATAGACCAAAAACCAAACAACACGGTAACTCACTTCTCAACGATTGTAGACAAGTCCAACTTGCTTTTGTTTCCCAGCGGCAGTTGGAAAACCACTTCACACCATCGTTCAGACTTCACATCGTACTTGTAGTCAACAATCAGAGTTGACTGCGATATGACATACTGTAAAGTGACGGTGGTTAGTGTGAAATGACATCAAATAAATCGAAAAATAACCCTAAACGACCGATGAGCATATGTACCGGAGCAGTACGAAAGTCCGCGCTGAATAACAAGTGAAACAATTGACTTAGAACAGCCACTCGAGAACGCGCCATGCATCCAACTTCAACGCAGAAATCCCTAATTGACGGGTACAATGAGGATCAGCAGGTGTACTGGTCAACGGAGCCTCTTTCTCCGATAAATCTCCAGCTCCAAAGGAAAGGATGAAAGTTTGAGTGATCTAGAGTGAGAATCGATCGCTTCACGGTGCGAGTGGAAGCAGCGCCTCCTATAGCTTCGCTCTCAAAGCTTAATTCATTTTGGAGCTATCGAGGACAACTCAACTATAGAATGGTTCACAAAAAAAATCTAGAAAAGAGCTTAGCTGGTAAGGGCGAGGGAGAGAGATCACACAATTACCCAAATGCCATAACTTTGAGAAAATAGAGGAACTGAAAATTTCACCAACTTTTATACGCTCATCAGCACTTTTCTTCGGCACAGTGACGTCTTTCTCGTCTTCCTCCTCCTCATCTTCATCGTCGTTCTCTTTTTCGCTGCCCTCCTCATTCGCCTCACCTATTTCGTTCTAAAAATGATAAGTGTGTTCGACAAAATTCTGTTATCACCTAAATTCCCCAGTATTTCCAGGACAAAGTCAAACAACTTCTCATAGTCCTTGATTTGACACACTATCGCATTCACTGAACTTCTTATCGATGTTTTTATCTTACTCAATTCAACGTGCTTTCAGAAGAGAAGCCTAAGTGGCTTGTTTGAAGAAACGATAAATTACAAACAAATGAAAAGATATTGCACCCCAAACAGATGAATATACGCACCCTTCAATATCATGAAAACGGCCGCTCTATTTTCGGGTAACTTTTTTCCATTTGAGATCACCCAAAAGCTAAGTATAGAGGTGATTTGAGATGCTGATCACGGATTTGACGTTTGATGTCGGAATTCCAGCGGATTCCGAAAGATGAAGGTAGATGAAGCCAGCCTAAGTAATTATCAGTGGTCTCCGCATAAAACTTGAGATTTCGTCTGATCGTCTTCTATTTTACTACGTTGTGTACATTTCCCAATTATTGGTTCAGATTAATCTACGTTGAACCTTATAATGTTACCATATTTGTTACATGGTACTTCCACGTAGCAAAAAATACATTAAAGAGCGGCTCAAGTCTTTCTTATCGCCCTATCTATTACGAAGGCATATGTGTAGCTCATTCAACGGGAAGCCGAAAACAGGAAGACATAACTAGGGCAAAGTTCCAGTCACGGTGACATGGCAAATAAACTGAAAAGTTTTTGTAAAAAAAGGTGAAAGTATTTTGATCAGTTCCCTAAGGGCTCGTTTAGACGCCAGGCGGCGAAAATGCAAAATCGAAGCGCAATCAATAATTAACGTCATTGATCGAATTTGCTCCTTTGCGTTAGTGGCGCAGTCCGGTGGCGCCGCGTCTACGCAAAAAAGATTAGGCATATAATCACATAGGGAAGAAATTAAACGAAAAAAAGTGAATTTCGTCAAAATGTCCTTTAATAAGGGATAGCAACCTTCTAAAAAACCCGGCGACCGGTAAGTTTGCCTATATGAGGCCCCACCGGACTGCGCCACTAACGCAAAGGAGCAAACCCGATCAAGGACGTTAATTATTGATTGCGCTTCAATTTTGCATTTTCGCCACGCGGCGTCTAAACGAGCCCTAAGGCCGCGATGCCATGTTCCATTCAGAATCGTAGAGGCATAGTGAATGCCTGTTTGGAGTATACAATAACTTGCGGGGCTAGCCGCTATACTAAATAACCGTATTTACCT
Source organism: Nippostrongylus brasiliensis (assembly GCA_030553155.1). NCBI lineage: Eukaryota > Metazoa > Nematoda > Chromadorea > Rhabditida > Heligmosomidae > Nippostrongylus > Nippostrongylus brasiliensis. Next base: position 37,356,467 of record CP130733.1, read on the forward strand.
TCCTAGACAGGTCTGGTTCGAAATTACCCGAGCCCGCATGGATGGAGGACTTCCTTTCTCCGAGCCGAGAACGATTCCTCGATCGTGCGGGTGTCAACAGCACCTCTTACAATTGTACCACGCGCGCCATAATGCTCGTAAAGTCATCGAACTATAACACCGCTTTATATCAGCGACGTCGTCAGGCGACACAGTCATCGTTAATTTCATGCCGACAGTTATCACGGCGGCGATGACTGATTGCTTTCGCCTGCAATCAGCCAGTCTCTGCAAGTCGACGAGTGAATGCAGACGAATCCATCTCTCCCGTCCGGCGCACACGAAATCTTGCACCTCTTATCCGGCTTTCTACGCGATGTTACAAGGTGTCCGATTCATTATCTCACCTTCGAGACATCTCTGATGAGGTGCGAGGTGCACCGTCCTCTCTAGATTTATTAAATTCTACTCAACAATCGTACAAAATTTTCCGCCGGTCTCCGCAAAAAAAAAACTTTTACCTCTGATTCATCGGTGCTATTCGGGCTTATCTGAGGTTTATACGCACGTACACACACGAGGTATACGAAGCCCTCCAACTAGCCAGAAAAGTCCAGAGAAAGGTTTTGTCAATTTGGTCAAACTTTGTGACTTTGTAAAAGTTTGATGACCTGATATAGCCTTCCAGCAGCTAACGAGAGTGACGTTGCCATTTCCAAGGTTCAGAAACATTTTCAAGACCAAAAGATGGAAGCAAAAGCTGTGAAGTGAGGTCAAATGCTCAATGTGTAGCACGGAATTGGTCAAGCCCGATTTAAGTTCATTTGAACTTTGAACGAAAAACGGTTCGTGTATGAATTCGTACAACGCATGACGATTCAATCATGATCGGAAGGTCGAAAATTTCAAAGATCAAAAAATCGGGGCGTGTGGAAATAAGGGTAGCAGTTGTAATAATCTAGACCGATATCAATGCCAATCAGCCACGAATTAAGCTCGACTATAGACGCACAGGCAATGCATTGGAAATGGTTCAGAAAACGGGTGGGTAAATATTAAAAAATCGCAGAACAGTTGAAAGTTCCCGTCCGCAGAGAAGACCTTTGAGCCGTCTCTGATTTCAAATGCTTATTTCAATGGATATTGGAAAGACATTTAAAAAAAACAAAATAAATAGATAGAAAAATGATATCATAAAAGCAATAGACAACAAACAGCTAAGACATAGCGACATAAAAAAAACTATTCACACTTATCAGTCTGAGCTTTCTGGGCGTGAACTGAATCAGAATACCTCTAATATGGAATTAGAACACAAACATACCAAGTCCGAAGATCAATTATAAGAAAAATATTTCGAAGAAACTACATTTTGAGCGACGATCTAGGCTCACCTGTTCATCGTCGTCATCCTTTTCAACATGAACGCGATCCTCCTCCTCGCCTTCATACTCTGCTGCATCATCTCTGAACAACACAACTTACAAACGCTCAACGTTTCGTATTTTTCTGCCTTAATTTAAACCATCATGTCGATTTCAATCGAGAAAAACGATGGGCGGCCAAAAAATGTTGTACATTTTATTATGTGCGTTAAGGTTTCAAAGTTGAAATGAAAATGGATAAAAGTTACCTGTGTCTGTTGTGCAGCCTCTGTTCAGCAGCGTCGGCTTCCCTTCCACCAGCAGCTTCTTCATCTGAGGAATTCCCGTCATCCATATTCTGAGCTCGTCTAAAGCAATGAAGCAAATTTTTCTGTTAATAACGACTTCTACGACTAGGGTAACCTAGAGTCCAATTAACGAGACTTATTTGAGATGAGTCTGATTTAACCAGCTTCTCTTGCTTTAGGCCAGAAGAAAAGAAGTTTTATTTATTTATTTATTTGCAAGGTCCACCTCAGGGTGAACGGGTAAAACAATGGAACAAAATAACAGAACGTAACCAAAACACACACACAACAAAACCGAACCGAACTGGACAAAATTATGAAAAGCATATTATAATATTATAGTATAATAGATGAGTATTGCTCAGCGACCAGTAACTATGAGGTTTTTGAGGGAGTTTTTAAAAGTCCTAAGCCGCATGTTTAAGCAGCCCTGAGCAATTAGGGAGTTAAACGGAGCTGCAACTCTATTTGAGAAAAATTTGGATCTAGTGTTCGTTCGCGAAGCATGGATTGCAAGCTTACAAGAGCCTCCTCGTGTTCTAGATGCAACCAGTGTGAAGAATTTTCTAGAGGAAATAGTTGTAAAGCCGCGGAGAATTTTGAATGCGAGTAAGAGATCGTATTTATATCGCCTATATTCTAAGCTGGGCAATCCGAGTTTAAGTCGTCTCTCAACCCCGTTAGGGATTGAATCGTAAGGGAGGCCAGTACAACGTAACATAAGCTTCCTAGTGAAGCTATTCTGAACGCTTTCTAAAAGGTCGATGTCCTTCTTCAGGTGTGGGTTGAGACAGCTGTGCCGCATTCGACAATTGGTCGCACATAGGTTTTATACGCTTTGACAAGAAGTTGTTGATCTTTGGATTTTAGAGCCTTGAATAGGTTGTAGGTTCTAGCAAATGCTTTAGAGGCCACGGCTTTGCAGTGACTAGAAGGACTAAGCCTTCCATTAACGAGGAAGCCTAAATCTCTAATTTCACTGACTTGGTTGAGAACTAGCCCATTGACAGTGTAATTAGGTTCGATTTGGCCCTTGCCCAGAGTAAGAATAGCAGTTTTCTGAATGGAAAGGGGCAGTCCGTGGGCATCAGACCATGCCACAATCTTATCCACGGCAGATTGAAGAGATATGCGATCATCTTGAGTATTAACCACTTTATAGATCTTCAAGTCGTCGGCATACATCACGCAGGTGACCGAGGAGGAGACTAAAGCGGGAAGATCCGATGTGTAAATCGAGAACAGGAGGGGAGAAAGGACACTCCCTTGTGGTACGCCACTAGGGATATCAAAAACCGAAGATAGTTCATTTCCAACTCGAACTTGGAAGGAGCGAGCAGAGAGAAAACCTTCAATCCACTTGACGATTCGAGGGAATATACCAATAGAAGCAAGTTTGTGTAGCAATATATGATGCGGCACCTTGTCAAACGCCTTGGAGTAGTCGAAATAAATTGCGTGAACATGATCACGCCGGTCAATGGCAAGGGACCAGTCATTGAAAGCGGTGAGAAGGGCAGTTTCGGTCGACCTACCGGTACAGAAGCCATGCTGACAATCGGGGATGATACGATATTTCTCGATGTACCGTAGTATATGATTCCTTAGTATCCTCTCAAATGTCCTAGCGAATATAGAGGTGATGCTGATGGGACGATAGTTCACAGGTAAATTGTAGGGTGGCTTTTTCGGAACTGGGACGATGAAGGAGTGACGCCAGCGATTAGGGACTTCACCTCTAGTATAGGAGAGATTAAACAGCAACTCCAACGGATAAGCAATTTGAAATAGAACTCTCTTGATAAAATAAGGTGGGACAAGGTCAGGAGTCAATGTGAAGGTGTTGGGACACGCAGACAGGAATTTAATTATTTCATCCTTAAAGAACCAAGCTCCATCCACCATCTGAGATTGTAATGGGGTGAAGGTAGGAGGAGGTAGATGGGAGTGCAAGCTGTAATTGCTCAGAAACTCTCTAGCCAGCATTTCTGCTTTATCGGCGTCTTTATGTACAAACTTATGATTATCGACAACAAAACTAGGCAACTTTGGACGTGCCTTAAGCCTGGATCTAATCAGCTTATGAAGCCTAGAGATGCTATTGGAGGACAGTACTTTACGCTCAGTCCTTTCAAGGAATTTCGTTAACTTCTTGGTCAGAGACTTATTGAACCTACGAAATTCATCTGATACGTCTCGATTCTGTCCAAGCGTATCTTTCCATAACCTGTCCCTCTTCCTAAGCATTCTTTGAAGATGTAAAGGAAGCGTAGAGTGACCCGATGATACAGTGACCACAGGAACAAAGGTATCAATGACATGATGAAGCACACTGATAAACAACTCGTACATGGCATCCACAGACTGTAAAGAACTGAAACAACCTATCCAATCAATCGAATCCAGGTATGCATGAATGGCTGTGTAGTCCGCCGACTTGAAATCCCTCCTTGTGGAAGTTTTTGGGGGAGTCCTAAGTGAGGTGAGCACAAATTCTACTCTAGCATGATCAGTGTTACCAATCGGACTGTTGACAACAATGTTATTGATAAGGTTAGGAACATTGCAAAAAATCAGATCCAGAAACGACTCCAATCTAGTAGGCCTATGAACTAATTGGTTGAACTCATGAACTCCTAGGAACTCAATGAACTCACTGGAAATCGGGGAGCCAACAACAGTCATTGCCCCATCGGCCCAGCTGATGCCACTTAAATTGAAATCTCCTAGCAAAACGACAGGGCACTCACAGGTACAGTGGTCGCTGATGGCCTTTTTCAACCTGTGGGTAGAGATTGTGGGACAGCTGGGTGCCCTATAGACCAAAATGAACCTAAGGGAATTGGTGTCTAATAACATATCAGAAATCAGGATTTCGTAGGAGCCAGGAACAGACTCCTCAAAAACACAGGTGGCGTTGATCCAATTTTTATAAAATATTAAGACTCCACCTCCAATCTTATTTTTTCTGTCACGTCTGAGAGCTGAGTAGAGGGGTACAGCTTGGCCAACAATAGCGGCAATGTCTATGGAACCTCGCAACCATGTCTCCGTGAGGAACACCAGATCAAAATCTCCTTGTAATAGAGTTGCAGTGATAGCTTCCGCATTTTTGACTAAGGAACGTACATTAAGAAGAAGGCATTTGGTATGAGCGATCTGTCTATCATTAGCTGTATCTGGATTTTCTGAGCAAGATTCATCTAACACAGAACTGTGTCTAAAACCAACAGCATACATCGAATTCGAAACATCGCGACATGGAGGGGCTAGTGGAGCCACGTTTCGAAGACAATCAGTATTAAGCAAAGGATAGTTCGAATCATGAACAACATACCGGGGAAACTTTAGCAGTTTACCGAAGGATTCGAATCAGAGGACACAATGGCAGCAGATTTTGGAACTGGAGCAGCAACAACAATAGCGGAGTTCAAAGGAGAAACATCAGAATTCGAGGTGATCGAATTTGAGGCAACGGAATTGACGGCAGCGGGAACATTACTAGAAGAAGTAGTTGACTTCTTCGCCCGCCGCTCCTCCCGCATACGCTCCCTTTCCTCTTTCGTAAGTGAGGGGCGTAAGTATATGCCCTTACGAAAGAAGGAGCGTAGGCGGGGGGCACGACCGACGGCAATTTCTTGGAACTTCGAAGTGGGTAACACAACTTTAATTAAACGACAACGATTGGAATCAGGACGACCTAGCCTATATATTGAACAAGGCAGACATTGAATATTAAGGAAGTCAATAATAGAATGAACGACCTTAACGTCATCATAAGCGCGTTCGGTGGCGGAGGTGGAGGAAGATTCCGGCACGCCGGATATCACAATCGAACGTTTGCGCTCGAAATCACTCTCGAGAGGTGATACAACAATGGAATCACAAGGTTCGGGCGGAGATGAAGATTGAGAATGAGAGCTGATAGGGTTAGCATGCAACCCATTTTGAGATAAAAGTTGACGCAACTGGGTATTCTCCGCCCTCAGGCTGGCATTATCTTCAACAATCTTCACACATAACTCCTTTACAGTTCGCAACTGGTCTCTCGTATCAATCAAGGATTCCAAAATAAGCTTGACGTAGGGTGGGAAATCGCTCGTAGGATAGTCAATGAACAAATTGGCGAGCACTTGATCTCGATCAGGCGATCCGGGGTCTCGAAGTTGAAGATTTTCTGGCAAAATGGTGGCAACGGGGGTTCAATCCTGGCCTCATTCAGTCATAACATCAGTGTATAATTTTCCCTTACGAAACCCTTGATTGATATAAAGCTTTTCATTCGATCATTTGTTTTACGTTTCTGCACTATCGCATTAGTCAGAGACTGGAAAATCACTGACACCTGAGACCTCCCCAAACATCATTTTCTTCCCACTTTGTAAAAAATGTTATTAAAAAATAATCAAAATGACCTGAAATTGTCGTTTTATGAACGCGCTTCCCCGGGTTACTGCTATGTATAGTATGTATTATATATGCAAAAGTTGCACCGCTACAAGCTTAAATAATGTGAAAGAAAGGAAAATCAAAATATCAAAATATCTCTTTAATTTTTGAAACTTACCGCGTTGGTGCACCTGCGTTTCTCTGGCCCAATCCGGCGCTGAGATTACCGGCGCGCAACTTTCGGTGCTGCACCTGCTGATATTCGAGCACATCGCTATATTTCTTAGTGATCGCATTTGCCAACGCTCGAAGGAATCGCCGTTCAATCTAAACACGTCGCATGATCCAATATTCTACAGACAATTTAAAATTTGTTCTAAGTTTTAATTTAGTTCGAAATTCTAATTTAAGGCAAAGGTTAAAGGTGTAGGCGTTGACTGGTCACCAGTAAGAATCAAAGAAGATACCTCTTGCATTATGAAGCCTCTCTTCAGATGTTTCGCATTTTGCTCTCGTTTGTTGCTCGGGAGAATTTCAATTCGTAAACAGTATCGCCTCCAGCAATCGCTGAAATAGCAAATGATAAATGAAAAGATCGCAGGTACTAATAGAAGACAATTATCAGTTAACAAAAAGTCTCGACAGAATTACCTAGTAAACCAGTTTCAAATATACGACCATGTCACTTACCCGCATGTGAGGTTGATCCTCTCCTCAAAAGAAAACTTCCGCAACACTTGCTTGAAGAATATCCTATCAAGTTCCCTTCGGATGGAGTCGATACGCTCTCGGCTCGTACCAGGAAGGATAGGAATCTGAAACGTTCCTGTTTACAATTCTGAAATTTTATCTCATTTATTCGCATTTTATTCTCAAGTAGAGCGAAATTCGTCGTGTACACCACAGTCCGAGTACGATCTTTCCTGTTTACCATACACCTAATGCACCTTATCAAGTGTTCTCTAGCATGCCGAAAGGTTTCATAACGATCTATTTTAATAAATAGCTCAGGCCTTTTCCATTTCTGAACATCCCGTCTCCTATGCGGTTACGACAGCTGAGCCAAAATTCCTAGGCGGATTTCCTCTGAAATTGCGCTTTCCTCGAGACTAGTGTATTAATTTCTGTATGGCACATTGCGAAATCACAGCGGGGTCCATATCATCACAAAAATATTGCCGGGTGAAAAATCTCCGAAGTTCTAACCTCAGCGTCTCCTATGCTTCTACAGAATGTTTGCGCTGCTTAACAGTCGAGTATGAGTGGACCTCGATAATTCGATTGTCTACTATTACTAATTCTAATCGCTTTTTCAGCGTTTCAGATTCATGTCCTAGAAAAATTCTACTGTCTAAGGTAACCAAAATATACCACTGCATGGTTACAAGGCATAAACCTACAAAAATGTGACTCTTCACACTGAAACCCAAAATCTAGCGGACCCACCTTCGCACTAGGAGTAGCAATATGATCCGAAGCAGTCATCAGGATTTCACGTAAACGTGGTATACCCAATGTGACGTTCATTTCTCCTCGTCCGGCAAAGTGGAACGTGTTCAGTGTCATTTGCGTGGACGGTTCACCAATTGACTGTGCAGCCAGAAGTCCAACGTTTTCACCGGGTTCAACCAGAGATCTCATACCTAGGGTAAAAAAAATCAGTTTAAAACAATAATTCTTTGAAAAATCAATAATTCGCTTCATCCGCACCAAAGCGCAACGCACCTTTCCAAAACAGTGACCTCCGTAGTCTGTCATTTTCCCCGGAGAATTTGTGTATAGCGTCGAGCGTCTTCTCCGGAAGAGCACCGAGGGTGCTATTGACGTTGAATTCCTAGAAAGTAGAATGTAATCGAATAAAAATGTATTGAAACTATCTAAAACACTCACTTCATCCACGGCATGGGGACACTTTCGTGGCGCTCTTTTCTCGTAGACCATTCGTTCGGCCTCATCCATCTCGGCCCACATACCCACCATCCTCTTCTTGTCTACACCAGTCTGATCTATGGAGAACTCGGTGAAGCCCGATCGATACTCTTTTTTCGCGGGCCGACCGTCAGCTCCGGCTTTCTTCCGCCATTTAACGATCTAAAACAGATTTTAGATAATTTCTGGAAGAAATTCGCGGGAAAGGGCTAAAAAAGACTGGAAATGCACCTTGCGATATTGTTTCTCGGCACCATCAACGCCATATTCCGAATCGCGAGCTTCTTCCGGCTTCGAGCAATGAGTGACCGCGTCGAGGTTGTCTTTGAGGAACGGGAACGTTTTCGGACTTATATACGTGGATTTTAGTACGTCAAGACCATCTTCTCCATAGCGGAACTGAAAATGTTCCGCACGTGGGACAGAACATTTCGAAAAAGAAATTCAAAAAAGGTGGAATAAATGCGTTCCGAATGGAAAATTGCTATCGAGCTATTTGCTCTTTCATAGCCAGTTACCTGAACAACGGATCCGTCGTGATCTCTTACAGTTCCGTCGTAGTGAACTCGAATACCTTCCAGATGCTTGATCAGACAGCGCTGCAGATAACCGGATCTGGATGTCTTGACGGCTGTGTCAATGAGACCCTGGAGAAGATTGAAACTTAGATTTTCATAAGTTAAAACGCAAGTAAACTTCGTAAGCTACTCAGAAACAAGTGAATAAACATATTCAAATCACTTAGAGAGGGAACAATGATCAACTCTTCAAAAATTATCCGAAAGGAAATGGATACAAACTTTGGCAGGAGACATAACGGACAGTTACCTCTCTAACTGACTATCTTTTTGAAAAAACGAGAATTAGAAATCGAAAATAATAACAAAAAATCGATATGCATACAAAATAAAAAAGTAGAACAAAGTAAGACAAATTCCACAATGCGAAGCTGTACCTCTCTTCCGGCCATAGTGTGGAAGAATAACTCCTGCGGATTGATCCCGGTCAAGAATCGCTGATCAATATAACCACCAGCACGTGGTGAAGGATCATAAGCTCTACAAATGGGTTATAAAAACAAATTAGAAAGCGATAAGAAGTTAGAAATCAATCAAGTTAGGAGCCTTGAAAACCAACCTAAACGACGGCAGAGTCCTTCCGGCGACCGTCACAGCCATACGCTTACCCTCGAGCTCAATCTGGCCCAGACAACATGAGATCTGAATGGTATCTGTTAGAAAAATTCGATGAAAAACTGGTATACAGAGAGAGGAACGAAAATTTTGAACTCTGAGAGAGCATAGTTCGCCATATAAGGCAGTGTTTGCCTTCCTAGACAAGTCTAGTACCAATTTACCCGACCCCAGAGGGATGGAGGGCTTCCTCAACCTGGCGGGGATTGATCACTTGACCACGAGGGCGACAATAGCCCTTCTAACTAGTTCACTACCAGCGACCAGCAAGTCAATATTGAGAAAAAAATAGTAATAAAATTGGCAAGTTCGCATCCGTTAGGCGCGCGTTTTCGACGATGTGAAATAAATAATAGAAGCTGTAGCTCGAGTGATATGTTTACTAGCCTCGGTGAAAAAATTCATGAAGATTATTACTAAAGGTGCCTAACTAACTAGTGCTCATTATACTTAAATACTAAAGATGAAGCTCATTCAAGTGCTTCAGGAAAATTCAAATTGAAACGACAAATATTTTCAAAAATACCTTAACTTGTAGATAAAGTTGTTGGCAAAAAACGGCCTAACACACGCCCCTTGACCCGTGGTTTGTTCCCGCAATACTGGGACACTTATAGCTAGCTATCACCAGAATCGTGAAGTATAAGCGGATACAAACCGAAAAAAAATTCAAAAATTCAAGAACACGGATGGACGTAGCAACATGAATCTGAAAAAGTTAAAGCAAATGACCTGAATAGCATTCACTGCCGAACCCTTGGCACCGGACAAAATCATGACCTGTAAAGCATTCTCCGGAAACTGCCGAATCAGACCGTCCGGTACACAAGCCCTGAAATCATTTCAACCTCATGAAAAATAATATGATAACGCCAAATTCTAGTCTGATAATACCGTACTTAGTGATGGCATCGTTGTACTTCGCGATCGATTGTTTCATGGAATAGTCGAGCATTTTCACATCCTGTCCTTGCCCTCTTGGATTACAGTACGTCGACGCCAGAATACGATTGATCTCGGCGTGCGAGACATTGTCGTCGAGGCCGAACGCGTTACGTACCACCTCAAATAAGGAAAATCTGAACAGCAAACAGCGGTGTGAGACTAATTTCCGCCTCAAAAACAAGATAAAACAATAAAAACAAAATCAACAAAAAGTGAGTCGTACCTGATCACCAATTGTACGTGACTCCTTGATAGCCTGTTTCCTGAGTTTATCAGCATCTTTTCTGACGAGAATATCTGCTACACCGAGAGTGAAACCGTGCAGCTGAAATTCACCGGCTGATTGGAAATTCAACAAGAAGAAAATTGAGCACAAAGAGGCTTTCGCTCGTTCTAGTTCATATCGCTGCCAGTACTACCGGGCGAGGTTATGAAGAATGTTACACATAAATAGAACTTCGAATGAAAAACGGAAATGGAATAAAATAAAACTCAAAGAAGGATAACTCCGTTCAGGATCATACTTTGCGTAAAGCACAAACACTTCTCGAAGCGCCCGTTTAAGGATCAAACATTCCCTTCGAGAGAACAATTAGTATTCTCAGAAAACCTACGAATTTTTGGAACCACCAATGAATTTCTGATCTTGAAGTTAAGTAAGGAAATGTCAAAGAAAATAAACCACCAACCTGCAGGTATGTGGTAAACAAACGGGAAAAGCAGGACAGAATTTGAACTCCAACTTTGTGCCCATAAAGCTCGAAACAGCTATGGACTAAACCATACTGAGTGGCGCCATAGTGCTGCTTGTCGAGAACACCCACTAGTAGTTCTCCCTGCCTGAAAACTGCTGCGTTTAAACTCTCATTTTTACATTAAAACATCTAACTCATCCGTATGCATACAATACTACGTCTGATCCACAAATGAGTGAAAGAACCATTTCATTTACTAGAGACCAGAAAAGCTGACCTGAAAACGACTTCTGATTCGCTCATGTTCTGCTGAGGAGCGTTGAACCCTCTGACCTTCCAGCACGATAGCGGTGTCTTAGCTTTCGATGTGAGGTTGATGAGAGGTTTGCCTTTGGGGACGCAGTTTTTGATAATGCAGGATATCACCTGTAAGTGTGACAAAACTCATTTTAAACCCTGGACATATAATAAGTCACTTACCTGCTTGCCACTCCACATCTGGCAAGGCTTTATCATTGCTGGTGGTGGAATGTCAATACGCTTGGTTCGATAGGCGAATGCAGACAGAACAAGATGCATAAAGTCTTCCTGAAGTTACAAAAATCATCGAAAATCAGCTCTGATAAAAAGTAATAATGTCAAATCTCGTAACCTTTGTGAGGAATCTTCCTCTGATTGTAAGCAATACACCGGACACAACATGATCCTGAATCAGTCCCAGAAGCGGCGTGGCGTCTTTGGGGACGAGGAAATTGCTTCCAACATTTGCTAAATAGATAAATAGATATGATGAATAATAGCAAATAGATACAACAAATATATATACAATAGCAAATAGATACAACAAAAACCGCGAGACTATTACTAGTTTCTCGTCATATCAAAAATGGCATCAGCTTATCGGATAACTGCCTATAACGGCTTACCGGCTCATTCCCGTGTGTACGGGTGAGTGCTGATAGCTACAGCCCGACCGGGCTTAATAAAGATGCTAGGGGATTTGCAACGTACATCGGTAGTACAGTGGTTAGTGAAGTCTGCCGGAAACAGAAAGACGCGGCCGTCCGATGTCAGTGTTTTGCGAATAACCTAGCATCTCCAAATATATAAATAAATAAATACCTACCCATATTGTATAAAAATGAAAAAGGACAGGAAAAGGTTAAGCAAAATATCTAAAAAGGTGTACGTCTCAGAAATGCTTTGAACCACGAACAGTAATTGAAATTCTGTCATATAGTTTCACTCTATCGCCACTCCTAATTAATTTAAATCCATCGCCGGAAGAGGGGATACAACAGCGGTTAAATTTCTGAACGATACATTACTCCCACTTTATAAGAGGATCAATCACCAGCAGCTTTCCATGATTGCAGTATCAATGCATATCAAAAACTACTGAAACTGTTGAAGACCCTTCTTTCGACATTTCCTGTACCAGCACACCACTCGTGAAGAAACCATGGTAAAAGGTAAAGATAAAAATGAAAGGTGTCGACATGATCACTCCCCTAGGGGCACGCTGCGTAGTCATGTTCCATTCAGAATCATTGATTCATGGCAAATGCGTATTTGGCCTATACCTGCGGGAGCTTGGTTGGGAAAGGAGGGCTTGGTTGGCCCGGGCGGGGATCGATGTCTCGACCGTTAGAATATCAGTAGCGCCACTCACTGCTATACCATACGCGCCCACAAGTAACCGTGGAGTGATCATAAACTAACCTGTTAATGATTCCAAAGAAAATTATTCACAAAAATGAAAAACATCCAACAAATATTATAACGAGCTTGTAGATCCCACCCAATTCAGCGACCTCGCACTGTGCAATGTGACTCTGCACGAGATGCCCATTCATCTCGTCACCATCGAAATCCGCATTGTACGCTTTGCAAGGCGCGTAGTTCATTCGCAAAGCACGTTGTCCTGTGATGACTCGAGCTCTACGAAGAAAGTATCATTGAAAATAATTTTATAGTGGGCAATAATCGAAGTAGTAAAGAAAACATACCGATGGCCCTGAATCGACGGTTTATGCAGCGAGGGCTGACGATTCATCATCATCATGTCGCCATTTCGAAGATGGCGGAGAACCTATAGAGTAACGTAATTCGCATCATGATGATGTGAACACAAAATAGATGTTGACAGTAACATAAAAATGGTTACTGGGTCATAGCGGCCACTACGGTCATTTCCTTTTATGGAAAACGCTGTAAGGTAAATTAGTTGATTTACGATTAGACTTGAGAGTTCTTGATTTGACTATTTTATATCAACCTCACAATTGCGGCCAAAGCGTGAAGAAGTTTTCAGCCAAGAAAACCACCTTCTTCCACTGCACAACGACCTCGTCAAGTGCTAGATTCATCGCAAAAATCGCGGCTCATGCGGGATTGGAACCCGCATCTAGGCTATAAGGGGCTCGTATATTAACCATTTCACCACTGACACGACGGCTCTCCTCCCCGACTGTGCCGGTCATTGTGCTCCCCAAGCAACACTTCAGGCACTCATCCGCAGCGACGGCTCAGTAGCGTAGTGGTTAACACACGAATCCCGGATAGGGGCGAGATAGGGGTTCGAATCTCGCAAAAACCGTGATTTTCGCTATGAACATAGCACCACCATTACAATCATATTCTAGTATACATGATGAGGTTAACTGAGCTTCAAATAACTGATTTCTTTGATCCCGTCCATTCTCATGCAAGAGGATCCACTCTAAAATTCACTTCGTCTCCGGGAAATACTCAGGTCAGAGCAAAGTTTTTTAGTTCGCTCCAGTTTCAATCGCATCCTACGCTCTAGTGTGCTTCAGCTAAGTGATAACTCGTTCAAGTTTCATGCTGGTAAATTTGTTGAGTAGGTATAATAGTCTTAAGCCTTGCTATTCGTCAATGGTATTTGCATAATACATTCGCTTCCTTTTACGTTGATTCATTTCATTGCATTGCCTTTCTAGCTGTTTTATTGTTCTTTTGTGTCGCAATGACACCCATGAATAAATAAACCATGATAGTAACTCGCAAAAAACGGTACAAAACTAGAATTTCATGTCCACTTCGACCTACCTTGACAGGCGGACGCAAATTGTCGGTATTTGCCGGCTCCAAATGCTTTGAAAGAGCAATTCGTTTAGCTCGAGCGTCTTCAGCTGCGTCGTCCGGTTGGAGCATTTGCTTTTTATTCCCCATTACAAAGTTCGCCCTGAACCAAGAGTTTACTTTATTATCACCAAACTCACAGTCAACAGTAATTCGAACAAACCCTGGGTGAACGTTAGGCCCGTTGCGAACAACTTTTCGCATGTGTCCTTTATTGAACAGGTTAACCGGTTCAGTGAATGTCAGCTTTTTGGCGAAGATTTCAGGTATTCCGATTTCGTCGATGTCCAGGTAAGGATCGGGTGTGATAACGGAACTTAAATAGGTGAGGTATTGCGAAAGGTTAGACAATTTCGAATGACACAAATGTGAAGAAATCTTTCGTACCGGCAGGCAAAATTCACACGCTTGCCCATCATATTCATGCGGAACAGTCCTTGTTTCTTCTCCAAGATCTGCTTGATACCCGGAATGCGGTTCTGATCGTGCTTGTCGAGCTCCTGTGGAGGTAAATTTGATGCTAATATAGTTGACGAACATAAAGAGCCCAACAAAAGAGTTTGTTATTGAAAACTGTTTCTTACCTCATCATAGATAGCGTTTACCCTTTGCTGAAGAGCTAGGTAAGCGTTGTGCATTTTCGCGTTCATAGTTTTACCTTGAGTTCTATTAGCAATCAGTTCCAGCAACTGAGGACTCTTATCGCCATTGAGGACCAGTGAGACCGCCTAAAAAGGAACTTGAACTACTTGTCGAAAAGAAGCCGACGGTGGGTGAAAGACTTACTTTTATGGTCTCCGTGGCCTCCAATACTTTTCGGAGGTTAACAGTTTGTGGATTTTCGTATCGTTCACCTTTGAACAGGCGGATAGGACGAAATTTCGTAGGCGGCACCATGATCAGTTCACAGAACAAACCGTCAAGAGGACATAAATCACCAGCCTGGAAGTGACGATTCAGCTCTGGAAGAATTTGCTTGTTTGGAACCCAACTGAACCTAGACGAGCAATCAAACCGATCATCGAAATCGAGTTTAAAAATTCAGTAAACTGAGAGGACATTGATCGCTTCACCACAAACTTTTTGTAAGTTCTAATCTCAGCAGATTCGAAACTAGGGAGTTTCTTAAAAATTGTCTTCTTTTGAAATAGCACTTCAGAAAGCTGCCTATGGGCGTTTGTATTGCTGCTCTAAGAGGCGCTACTGAAATCTGCACGGTCAGGCGATCGATCCCTGCCCGGGCTAACCACGCCTTCTGTCCTTCGGTTGGGTTAATTGGAACTAAACTTGTCCGAGAAGGTGAAAACATTGATTTGGTCTTGGGCTTATATTGTGAATAGACACCAAATAAAAGTAACTCACTCCTTCATCTACCAACATCGGGAACAACTTGAGCAGCAGTTTTCCTTCGGTTTTATATAACAATCGGAAGTGTTCTCGAATCTCTGCCGCACGCCAAGCCAGCTTAATAGAAATAAACAGAAATACAGGTATTTCCGCATCGTATCGATTAATTGTATGCCCTCAGGCATAAAACTATCCGTCAAAACCATTGTTTTCACTCACCTTCTCACAAGCTCCACTTTGAACTGCCCTCATTTGTATTTCGAGAGCACTTTCGCTCACTTCTACGGTGCCATAGCCGGTGTCATTTATCAGAGCTGATTTTTTCTCTGCAAATAAATAACATATTGAAAACAGCGGCTAGCTAAACTCAAAGCTCATCAGTTACCTTTTTCATCATCGGATGACCTTACTTCCTCCTCTTCTTCTTCTCCCTCGAACCCACTCTTGTAGATGTCAAGCTGGAGAAAATTGTAAGAAATTGAAAGGCAAAGACGTCGGATGTAACAAGAATAAAAAGCTTCAGTTCACCAAAAGGGCTTGAGGACTACCTTTTTCCTTTTCTTTCCGTGGACCGTAAAATCAATAAGGACGCAACGCGCTCCATCGTTTCTGAGCTGGCCATTAAAGGCCTTGCATAGAGGGCAGCGAGCTTTTCTTTTGAACTGAAAAACGGACACTTGCGAAAAGCAATTTCAGGAAGGTGTTTCTAACCAACCAGATGGTTTTTAAGATAGTTCTTGATGATATTCTTGCGAAGATCTACAGTATTCTTCGTTGGAGTTTCGGCTGTCAAGCTGGACAATGGCCTACCAGCCCGATCGGATATCAGCTTATCAAGTTCGGCAAACATCTGCAGTTCTTCTTCTTCGTTGAGAAAAACGGCTGAAAACGTCAACTCATAAGCTTGGTAACAATATCAGTATCCGGAAATGCAATATTTCTTGAGAGGGAAAACACAGCTCACATTGCAACGAACTTCCAAGCTTCTCTTTGAACTGAGTCTCGATCTCCGGCGCAAGGTGGGGAACACCCAGCTCGAAACATCTGAATAAAAAAGACATTTAAAAAAAGCAGACTCAACAGGTCAATAGCTCCACTTACCTCAGTTGCGCTAGCAGAACCTTAGTAGCTAGTCCATCTGTGCCGCAGGTGAAACGATGACATTGGACACATGAACCTTTCAATAGCTAAAAAAGTAGCATTGGATCTGAGCTCCTGCTCAGTTTAATTGTTTGGAGGCGAGAAAAAGTTACTAGAAAAGGAACTGCAGAGTATTGCTGACAACGCGACAACATACAAGAAAAAGCCTTAATCCACTTGTTGCAGTTAAGTGGGCAGAGAAAGGGTTTTCAAGAAATCTTTCCCAGACTGCGTCTTTGCAGATTATTTCGGTTCGATTCTGGCACCTGTTTTTCGAAGTACGACTGAGCACCACATGTATAGTTCTCGAGGGTGGTCAGGTCAAAATTTCAAATTCGGCTCAAACTTCGTCCAGGAAGGTTAATTGTCGTGCTGACTACGATTGTTCTGTAAGTAGGTTCAGGCAGGAAATGATCGATAGTGGCAAGGATTAGTACCTACCTGAATCTGCCGAAATCTCTAGAAACCCAAAAAGAAGACATCAGATTCGTAATTCGATTAATCACCATCCCAAATAAATTGAATGGACGAAGCTTTAGTTAAGTCGACGGTTTTGATCTAATCTCCCCATTTAAGGATATGGGTGACCTTGGCCGACGTTCGAGCAACAAACGTCAGCATACAAAATAACCACAGTAAACGATGTTTCAACCAATTCGGTCGAAATCTTGGATACGGATGCCAGATTCGTGGTCCCTAAAAAACCACATGGCGAAGTGTGAGCCAAAATAAAAAAAATCATTTGACCACTGGAGTGCAACAAGTAGAGTGGAGAGAAAAAGCTGTTTACTGATTGAAAAGGCCAAATGTGACCGATGAAACGTACGTTAAAACAGAAGCTGTAGAGCATCGGGTTGAAAACCGGTACATCTAATCGAATGTGACCAAAATGACCTGAAAAAGTTTTTATTAGTTAATTATAGCTAAAAAGCCGGCAATGAGTTCTTCGGAAGTATGTAATTACCCGGACAGTATACTTCGTACTGGTTGCAGGTCTCACAGCGGTCACGAGGTTCAACTGGTCCAAGCAGCGGATCGTACAATCCTCCTCGAATCGCGTGACCAATCTGAAAAATTCGTAGTTATTTATTGTCGATCAAAAATTATGGAATCACCTTTTCACGTCTAATCTCATGGTTTTACTTAATTTCTAGTACGGCTTGGTTCTTTTACGTTTCGCTAATTACGCAAGGATAAATTTTATACTCCAAACATTCCTTACCTATTTTTTCAGCTATACTTCAGCTATTTAATTTGTTTTTTATCGACTTGCATGCTTACATGCTTGGGTGACTTACAAGGTTTTTTGGCATGCTTTCGACTAAACTAGTGGATCAATAAGCACAGGACAAAGGCGGTACACGGGTTTGGAGATTCACTCACTAGAAATATAGAACTTGTTGTACCTAAAATAATCCTCAAAAGAAGTCAAATCAATTTTGAATGCGTATTTTCCTTTTCTGCTATCGGAATGCGATTGCAGATTTTTGTGGAGGAACACGGTCTCAGGAATTTTTTCCATAAAATTTACTGCACCCCAAACCCACATAGCACCATAAAATATTATAAGCAGCGCTAGAGCATTGATCACTGTCGAAGCTATTTTTTACCCATTTCACACTGATTTACATAAAAGTTGTGTTATTACAAGGTTTTCCGGTTATTTTGTTGATTTTAGTGTGGTTAAACAGATAGTAGAACAGGTATATTTTTGCAGGGAATCGATAAAAATGTTGTAGCGATAGATTTGTAGTGTCACGTTATACATGAAACAATGAAAACAAGATGAAGTCGGTTTTCCAAATGACGGCCGAATAGGGTAGTTATAGGTGAGTCTCACCAAGTAAGGTCGGTAGGTACCCATCTATAACTACCGAATTCGGCCGCCATTTCGAAAACGGATTTCACCGTCGTAATCAGGACACCAGAGAACCCCCATAGACAAAGTTTCAGCGAAATCGGTGATCCTGACTGGACCACCCAAGTGGTCGATATGGGTGATCCGAGACGACCAGGTGAAAAATGGACTTCACCATCGTGTTCAGGACCCCAAATAACCTCCATAGGGAAAGTTCAGCGAAATCGATGACCCTGATTGGACCACCCACGCAGCGATTTGGGTGGTCCGGGACCACCCACGTAAAAAACGGACGGCAGATTCGTGATCAGCGCCCTCAATTACCTCCCTGGGCAAAGTTTCAGCGAATTTCGAATTTCGAAAAAACAAAAATTGTGTTGTTACAGGGTTTTCCTGTTATTTTGTTGATTTTAGTGTGGTTAAACAGATAACAGAACAGGTATATTTTTGCAGAGAATCGATAAAATTGTTGTAGCGATAGATTTATAGTGTCACGTTACATATGAAACAATGAAAACAAGATAAAAATTATAAATCCCAAAAAAAGATAAAAGGTGAACCTCATCAAAACTCCTTGTCTGGACGATCCGCAACACGCTCAACTTCTCAATCTCGTGTGGAAAATAGTTTCGTAACTTCAACTTGTCAAATTGCATATAGGGCTCATCACCCGAGCGGATTGTGGTCAAACCATCCATATCCCTGGAAATGCGATTCAGTAGAACACTTCCAACATCATAGTTAACGAAAAACAATAAATAAACGCAAAGGAATTAGGCAAGCATTTACAACGGTGTGAGGCAAGAACTAAATTTCAGGGTATGGTAGAATCGCAGTCGTGCAGCTACACAGCAGACACCACACTCAACGAGCAGTGCGAGGAACTGTGTGCGCCGTGGTGCTTGCTAAGTTATTCTGATTCAGAAGGGAGTCAGTAGATCGTTCAGGTCGAGCAAGAGAGGTGTTGTTGTTAATAATGCACTGAATTCACTAAGAGATAAGGGTCTGCAACTGGTTTACCCACATTGGGTGGTATAAATTGTCGAACTCCCTAAGAGGCGAACGAGCTGTCGTCTTCCAGCCTCTTTTCATTTCATGAACAATGACACAACAATAAGAAGCTCTGATGGCAGAGGAGAAGAGAGAAGCTACCAAAAAGAAGAATACAATTCAGATTTGGAACAGCGAAATTCGGCACTAGTTAAAAGTTCCGAGTCGGCGAACCGGATGCGGGTCAAAAAATTTCATCCAAACTTTGCCTAAGGGACTATTTGCGCACTGATCTCGACTCTGATGCCCGCATTCCGATATCGGCCGAGGTCCACCAACATCACGCAGTTTTTGCTGAACTTCTCAAGTACTGATCATGATTCCGATGACTTGTTGACAGATTCCATCAACAAACACTAAAAGTTATAGTAATCACTGTTTGAATTTTTTTTTTGAAGGTCTTGAGAGAAGGAAGAAAATATTGAACAATGAATGAGCGGCAGTAAGAATGTTTTTCATTCCCTATTCCTTAACTTGGAGATAACGAGCGAAAACGGACATCCGATTTGTGATAAGCGTCCACAATGACCTTATGGACAAATTTTTGGTTCACCAGTCGGTTCGTGGAGTCGTAGCTTTTAACTAGTGCCTGAAATTCTTGCACAAAGGATTACCGCGCCATTAGGACGATTGACTCCACAGGAACCGAACCATATTACAGCATTAGATTTATATTGGAGTGGTAAGAAAATGTTGATCCGTTTGACATTCGTTTTTCTTTATTTATTTATTCAACACACAACGCAGTTTATTCTACGATACAATTACCATTTGGGGATCGTGTGGTGCAGTGGTACGAGGCGCTACTGACACCCGCACGGTCGAGCGATCGATCCCGACCTGGGATAACCAAGTTTTCTATCCCACCAGGGTCGGGTTAATTAGTACCACACTTTTCTGGGAAGGTGAAGACGCTGACTTGGTATAGCTGCTGGGTCCCGCAAGTTATTGTATAGGCCAAATACGCATTCACAATGCCTCTACGATTCTGAATGGAAGACGAATGCATGGCGCGTCCTTAGTGGGACTGATCAACACCGATACCTTTATCTTTTACCTTTTGCAACCACCATCGCTAGTCGATTTATTATCACACCTGATGAGAATGTTAGCGATGCTTTTGACAGATTGAGCAGACTCGGAGACGAAGAAAGCTTCTACGACACCCTCGTTCTGGTCACGGCTATCTCCTCTCCTGTCAGGGAATGTCAATGATTATCACTTCATCATACCTAATCTGAGAAGGACATATCAGGGTTTCACGGAATCATATCTACGTATGAACCATCTAGTATTTCGTTGTCGAAGAGAAAGCGACTTTTGACAGCACCCGCAGCTGACCTATTGCCTCTTATCAAAAGCTCGCTTATCAGTTGTCACTCAGTTGTATGCAGCCCAAACAACTGCTGACCACTTTTCTACTTGTTTTCTTTCCAACTCCAGGTGAGCTGCGTTATATTTAGGCAGTATTTTGATTGGAAAACGTATCACAGCTCTTTTATTTGCAGCTTCTTTCATAATAAGCCCGTCGGGGACGTTGTCGTTTTCGGACATCACGAAACAAATCAGAGAAGATTTCAGTGAATGGGACGCAAAAAGAAATGATTTTGTGCGATTTTCCAGAGGTAATGGTCAACCTTCTGTTTCCGGTTGCAATTCCTCTTACAATTAGACATGATGAATAATTTTTATAATTTTTATAATCATTTTCAGACTATCCTTTCGGCTGGCCGACCTTTGATTGCAATCCGGTCGTGGAAGAAATCAATGTAACAAGTGTCAAGAACGTGCACCAACTCTCACCATGGCATATATCAGTCATTGGAGCGCTAGGTGATTCATTAACGGCAAGTTGGCTATCTTCCATTTCAGTCACTGTAGGATTTAGGTCAGTGGAGATTTTTCGATTTTTCCCAAAATGAGTGCGTTATTCTGACTTCCAATTGCAAACTTTGGTAAGAGAAAAGTGATGGTGGAATTTAGGCTCTGCGAAAATCTTAGGACATGTTTTTCTGGCGTTAGTCTGTATCATCACTTAGAACTTATCATGCTTCCAGGGCCCAGATTCATCATTGGCTAACCCCCGATAAACCCCGAGATATAGCCCCGACGGCGCTCCCCTTCGCCTACTTATCCAAAACGCAATCTCTTATCGACTCTGCCGTCTGGTTCTGGCTGCGCCGCGGTTTCGGAGACCGCTCGTCCGTTAATGAATTTGAACACAGCTCTGTCGTCTAGTAGGGTATCAGTTACCCCCGATGACGTACACACTCTTTGTATGTATGAGAGGACCAACAGTTATAGAGCAGAAGATATAGGAAATTTGAGGGAGTACCATCATGATCACAATTCTTGTGAAGAGTTAAAATGGAAACTTCGGGAAAAATACTAGTGGAGAAGCATTTGGGTAGAAGTGCTGAAATTTCTCTTTGCTTACTGTTCATTATTAAAGGAGTTAGCAGATTCAATTCGAATATAATGAACCTATAAAGTCAACTCTCAATGATGAAAAGTTCTGAGCTCGATTTCTTTCGTATTCATATTTAAAAATATATAGGTATTTCAAAAAGTACGCTTGAGGAAAAAGAACGAATCGGGTCCACTTTAGCATTCTATTTTTACAAATCTTCGTCTTATACTTTCATCTGTTCCTTTCTCATTATTTATTTGCCATACACTTTAGGCTGGTAGAGCCGCTGAAGCGGAGAAACTCGAAGACATTCTCTTGGACTATAGAGAAATTTCATTTGTTAGCGGTGCGAAGAACAATCTGAGCGTTCAAGCTTCTTTATTCAGTAAGTTTCTGCTATTCTCTAGAAATGAAGTTCCTGTGAGTTTCTTGAGAAATGTGTTCGACAGAAAATTTTCGTGAAATGTCATGTTCGACACAAGGGGATAGTCTTGAAGTATTCTCCCACCAATCTACAGTGGCTAGTGTTTCATACGATGCTAATTTTCCCAGTAGACATCGGAGCATCTAATGTTTTTCATTCAATTCACGCGGGCACATTTGTCAAGATTTTCTTCCTTTGAAGTCGATTAGTCACGTTTGAGTTCTTTGACACTTTCTTGCAACAATACTGCATGAAATGAAAAAGTACATTATTTTTGCACCGACCTACCAGAAGACGATAGAACACACTTTTCTCAAATAAGATTCAACGAAAAAACAGAGCTGAATTGGAGTTCAATTATGCTAAACTCCACTTTTCAAGATATTTTCCGTCATTTCTCGCCAAACCTGAAAGGAGCCAGCAGTGCGAGTGGAAGCAGGGAGTACAATGACGACTTCAACGTCGCCGTATCCGGTAGTTTCACAGCGAATTTACCAGATCAGGTACGTAAAGCTGATACTCCAACGAATTCCATCAGGATGATCGTCGTTTTCAGGCGAGAACCCTGATCAGCCGTTTAAAAGCGCATCCTGATGTGGATTTCGACAACGACTGGAAGTTCATCAACGTATTGATAGGCTCCAATGATTTGTGCAGGATCTGCGAAAATCAGGTACATTTCCTCATCGTTAACAGGTTGGAGTTGAATTTCTGCCACTCCGTCGCCGGCGGCAGATTAATCGGCCGTTTCCGCCCTTTCGTCACAACTCTGTTTATTTCGGAATAATACAATCACAAAAGGTATGCCTGTCGCAAGTCTCTAAATGGACATTTTCGACCGCCCCAACCCCAACTGGGAAGACAGAAGATTCTTTGAATTTCACGTCTTAGAGCGTGCCTCGGTTAGTTACGCATTTCATGGGACACTTTAACCCACTTCAAGGCTTGGAATGCGGGTGGTTGATTAACCTGAATTTCAATGAGACTTCTGGACTATTGTTCCTTGTAGCTGCGGGAGACGCTCCTGCTTAGGGCTACACCTTCTGGGCCCAGATTCATGAACGGACGAGCGGTCTCCGAAACCGCGGCACAGCCAGAACCAGACGGCAGAGTCGATGAGAGATTGTATTTAGCATAGGAAGTTTAAGATAAGTAGACAAAGGTGGGCGTCGTTCGGGCTACATCTGGGGGTTTATCGGGGGTTTACCAACGATGAATCTAGGCCCTGGATTTCTTACTAGTAGGGTGACCCGAAAATTCGTGTGCATTTCAGATTCTGACTTTTTTATTTGCTAGTCAAGAAAAGCAAATAAATGACCAATAATGTTATCAAGATTGAGCAAAACTTTTTGCCGTGGGTCCCGTGAAGAATTGTGATTAACCATAAAGGAAAAGGTAAAGGTGCCGGCGTTGATCAGTCCCCTGAGGACGCGCCGCCGCATTCGTATTCAATTCAGAGTCGTAGAGGCTTGGTGAATGCGTGTTTGGCCTATACAACGACCTGCGGGGGCCAGCCGCTATACCAGGTCAGTGTCTTTACCTTCCCAGACAAGGCTGGTACCAATTTACCCGACCCCGGAGGGATGGAAGGCTTGGTTAGCCCGGGCCGGGATCGATCGCTCGACCGTGCGGGTGTCAGCAGCGCCTCTTACCACGGTACCACGCGGGCCCCTGGATTAACCATAATAACCTTATTGGTCGTTTGTGGATTTGTATTGAATTATTCATAAAGGAAGACAGAATCTAAAACGCACACGAACTTTAAGCCCACGCTAATATCAATGGTGTCTGAGAATTACTTTAAATTACAACTGATAGCTTTCTTAGTGAGGAACTCACAATCAGTGTCCAGCTCTATTTTCTTTTCAGACAAATTTAGGAGTCGATCAGTACGTGGACAATCTGAAGAGCGCCATCCTGTATCTGAAAGCGAACTTACCACGAGCTTACATTAACGTTGTTCCACCGTTCTTTTCGAAGTTGTTCGATGAAAGGCAATATGAAAACCCTTTCTGCGTGGACATTCATAGGTACGTCCACCTGATGTTTTTAGATCCGCCCATAGTTTACAGCAGTTGAGAAAATATTTCACATTGCATTTCTGCGTACAAAAACTGAGGGCCCTTACAGACCCGACGACGTTGAATTTGAGCGACGAATCAGCCGTTATAAATGAAATTGAGCGAAACACACAACGACGAGCGTTCTCGTCCAACGCGACGTTTGCGGCGCCGCATTGCTCTAATCGACCACCGCGGTCACCGCCGCGGTGAAGACTGCAAATTTGTTGCTCAATTTTTTGTCGTCTGGTCTGTAAGGGCCCTGAGACCAAAAGAAATCAAACGATCTAATCAATGGTCTTTATAGCTTTCAAAAATTCTTCCATTGAAGAACAATTATGTTTCAATCACAGAAATCCTATATGCACTGGTATTCAGGCTATCTTGCCCATGTTTATTCGAAATACCTGTTGATGAGCACATGAAGATCAAGCGCTCATTCAACGAAGCGCTCCTGACCTTCCACGACGCCCAATTCCAACAGGAAGATTTTGCAGTTGCCATATCGTCGGATTTGAATATAGATCACCTTGCCATACTGGGAGTGAGTTGTATTATACCAGCCATTCAGCGGCCTGCAGGCCGCCAAATGAACTAATGATGAGTAGGAACATGCATGAAACATTTATAATAACAAATAAAACGAAGAACAAAAAGCATGCAGCAAAAGACGGCGAGGAACTGATGGAATACATCACTGGGAGTACGGTAACGGGCAATCGCGGCGGGACCCTAGAGTTGACAAACATACATCGTCTATTAGTGAGATGTTTGATAGCAATATGATTTATACATGGTAGAGAAAAGGCAGGTGTTCCACATTTGTGGTCAAGCGATCTATCCTCGCCTGGGCTAAGCAAGCATATCCTTACTCAGTGGTCGAGTAATTTGGTAAAACGCTGTCAGGGAAGGTGGCGACTGTAAGGTGGAGAATGGATGCCTCCAACAGTCATGGCACAAGACAATCACCATACCTCCACGATTTTGAACGGAAGGCAAGTGTAAGCACGATTCGTCAACATTTACCACTATCACCTTTGCTTTTGATAACTAAAGGTAAGGGTAAGTGTAAATGCGCCGGCGTTGATCAGTCCCACAAGGACGCGCCACCGCATTAGAGTCCAATTCATAATCGTAGAGGCTTGGTGAATGTGTGTTTGACCTATACAATGACTTGCGGGGCCATCCGCTTTGCCAGGTCACTGTTTTTACCTTCCCAGAAAAGTCTGCTACCAATTTACCCGACTCCTGAGAGATGGAAACCTTGCTTAGCCCGGGCCGGGATCGATCGACCGTGCGAGTGTCAGTAGCGCCTCTTACAACTGCACCACTGCCTTTGTTAACTATTAGGTTGGAAACTAATTTCGTGGACTCTCACGCACCTTCAACAAAAGTGTTGGTTACTAAATAAAGAAAAACGTTACCCAAACAACATATGAACCACCGAAACGAAGAGATATTTCTCCACTCTCTGGTTACTGCCGCCTTCCACTTCCTAAGAAATGCTGAGTTTTTTGAAAGGAATTATTTTCACAGGTGCATTTTGACCTACACCTCATTACTGGATCGTCTTTGCCCCAGAGTATGCAGGAAAAACCAAAGTAAGTGTTACTCATAAAGTGCTAGATCTGTACTATAACCTGCATAAACAAGAGTCTCCTAGCTTACATCTTCGGATTTTTGGAGCGTTCGAGACGCAACGTGATGTTTGGCGGTGTCTTGATGAGTGATGACACAACTTTCAGAGAGCTGCTTCAACCGACTACCGCGTAGTTCAAACTGTGCACAGCCAGGCTAAAGAGAGTAGGGCTCTAGGTGAATACTGAGACTACCACCGATCAATTCTCGAAAGGTGGCACCTTCGTAGAACCTCCAGACTGAGATCATCAGCCTCTTGTGAGGAGATGGAATCGAGGATCTGTAGCGGCCTTCATTTTGTTTTGGGTGGCCGGCTAGGAAGTCAGTGATTACTAAGAGATATCCTCTTCCCATCGCACGTTACCCCTTTCTGAACCGAAGATTCGCTTTTAGAGAAAGCTCGAAGTTCGTTTGCAGCATCCGCCCCACCCTTGTCCGCGTCGGGTCAAATCGCAAGGCACCTGTTGGCCAGTTTTACAGAAAAACTAAAATAGTGCAGAACCGTTTCAGTTCAGCTTTTTGAGCATTTGACTTCGAGCGTCAACATAGCCGTTGTTGATCTGTGGTTTCTTTCGAAGGAACTAGTTACGGCCTTCCGACCGAGCTTCGTAGGTCATCCGAAGTGCACTTTTGTTTTCGCTTGGAACTGCTTGCTCAAAATCTCTTGATATCTTTGAGTGCCATCAGTCGCTTCAGGACATCATCCTGAGATTCTGCACACACAAATTGTAGCGTTTCAGTAACCTAGTGGCTAAACAGGTATTCATGAAGAAGACCTTGACAAACACTGGTTTTGGGTGTTTTCATTTCAAGAAGAAAAACTTTCCTAGCAAACAAAAGTAACGAGGTTTATGAATGGTTTTGAAAACTACTTGATATGCTCTATCAAACAGTTAAAAGAGCAGTGAAGTAGGTGAACTTTTAAGCAAGTTGTGTTTGCTAGAAATAATGACTGCAAAACAGTCCACGAAATTAGTTTCCAACCTAATATATTGGGAACTCTTGTTTCGCGGTTATAGCAGTTCAGAGATTGAAGTTTTCGGAGCAGCACGGCTCCACGGCGCTATGACTGAAGTGGGTCAAACGGGTAAACAACTGTCCTGTAGGATAATAAGGTAATAAGGATCATAGGGTTTTCAAACTCTTGAAAACTAAGTCGAAAAACGTTTTCTATTCATGAGCGATTTCGAAAAAGTACTCAAAAGTTTGCGCCAATCAGGAGCTGTGAACCCAGCTTCAATTTTTCTGATTTTCTAATTCGTCTGTCTTCAGAATTCACCGAATCTCGCATTCCTCGCTCTTGACTGCTTCCATTTCTCCAACATCACTCATGACCTGGTCGCAAAAATGATTTGGTCGGATTTGTTCGGGACTATTGGCTATGGAGTTCGAGATGAATTAAATACGTTCCAGCCGCAGACATACAGATGTCCACCCCAGGTAACAGAGCTGTGAGAACAAGAAGAGGCGAATGCAACGCCGAACAATAGATTTGATGATAAAGTTCCGAATAATAGAATCGACTTTTCCAGAGCTGTCCGTACTTAAAAACAACTGCGAATTCGATTAACTGCACTGCTCCGGTTTATCCTGGGATGAGTGTTGCTAACCGCAAGGTTATCTTCGATGGAACGGTGTGTGAAAAAAATCCGCATTCATGAAATTCTGTTCAACACCAAATGCCGTGTAATTTAGCAATTTACTAGTTTATTTATTAGAGTTTATTTATTTATTTATCATGCACTGTCACGTGCGCCAAGTGGAACAGACGTGAGTAATCCGAACAATCGTTCATAATAACTAAAAATTAAAGTAAAGTAAAATCGAGTAACTAATGCTGCATCCCAGTCTTCCAGAGGAGAGGGACCAATGTCATAGCGAGCAGGTAAAAGCGAGGAAAGCTTTCCTGGTCCCCTTTCTTACTAGGATAATTCCGGTCAAACAGGCGCTAAGGCCTAGCTAACTTAGTGGAACCAAAATGAGGTCCAGTCTAATTAGTGCCCCTAATAGGGCACCTGCAGTTTGAGTGTCGGATGAAGACCTACCATTTGTCTTGGAAAGTGATTCTCCATCCCTAGGCGGTTCGGTAATGTTTGTGGAATTGTTGAGTTATTGATTTACTCTGTTCGATTTAATTAGAATCAGTTTTATTCAGTTGTTGTTCGGTTTTTATGCGTCGGTTTCACTCCGTTGTATTAACCGTTCACCCTCCGATGAACCTTACAAATAAATAAATAAATCAATAAATAAGCAGGCTCCGCTTCGAATTTTGTTGTGCAGTTCGCAACTTCACAAAGATGAAATAGTTCAGGTCTATTTTCCATCCCTTGGAGAATTGGAGCGGCGAGCGTTCATGGAAGAAAACGGCCTCATGTTTCTCCTAGTAATTGCAGGTGAATAGATGCCATTACCTTTGGTTGAGATTTATTGTAATATTCAGTTGGCCTTGCTCACAATTTTTGTCGCGGTTCAGTTGAAGTGTAGCACTCAAATTCTCTTGAGCGCTCTATGCCCGACCCTCAGAGCTCCATTGGGTTCTCAGTGGACGCTACTCATTTTTTCTGGAAAATTTTGCTTTCCACAAATTCATGTACATACTTCAGGTCTTCTTGCCGTATTCCTTGTGGCATGTGCTTTGATCATGCGATGCAGCAGGAGGTCACCAAAAAATATTCATCCAACTGAACGCACTCGACTTTTGCAGACGAAATTTGTTGAACAAGACTTTTGAACTCTCATGGACACATGGATAACCTTACGCTATCGTTGTCATTTTCGCACTTTATTGTTTTCCATTGGTGCTTTGTGACGCTTTCTGTTACATAAGAGACCTTGATATCAGTAATACTAAGTGTATGGTAATCTGTTATCAACGCAGTCTTATAAAAGAGTCTTCGACAAGTTAGGCTGTGTCATTTTCGCCGGTATCTTTACAAGTGGTCTACGGAGTTCGACTTGGGATAAATCAATCGTAAAAGTTGTCTCAACTGGAATTCAGTACGCGGATTGAAGCCTATACGTCTAAGTTCATATACTACACCATACCTGACAGAAGATCCGAACTTTGTTTCCCTGTGGTCAGCAACGGCACTTCAAATCCTCTGAACTTAGCAGATTCTCATATGAAAAAATGGAGTCGGGTCCTTTGAATGCTACACTATTTTCTTTACCATCTCTGAACCCTTTTTTTCCCCATTGCAACTCTTTCCATCCG
The DNA here is from genome assembly GCA_030553155.1 of Nippostrongylus brasiliensis. Taxonomy (NCBI): domain Eukaryota; kingdom Metazoa; phylum Nematoda; class Chromadorea; order Rhabditida; family Heligmosomidae; genus Nippostrongylus; species Nippostrongylus brasiliensis. The sequence goes on from CP130733.1 coordinate 37,385,515, forward strand.
AGAAGTATGTGGAAGAATTTTTACACTCTGATCAGCAAACATGTGCAAAGAGATAGTGCAAGGTTTGTTTTTTGTGATTTGCGCTCGTATTTTTTGTGATAGTGTTATCTGTCTATCACTTACTCTTGTATGTCAGCAAAAATTTACCGTCGAATATCAATCAAATAGGTTTCAGAGTGGGTAATTCTTGAGAACAAAATCTCGGCTCGCTCAATGGTCCGTTGTGATCCTGTGGTAGATCTCTACCACTAAAAAGCACACGTTCGTAACAACGTATTTTAATTATAGTGCGCTGAACAAACCTGCTGTAGTCAAATAAGGTAAAGGTATAGGTAAACCTGCTGGCGTTGACCAGCCCCTGAGGACGCGCCGCCGCATTCGTGTTCAATTCAGAATAGTGAATAAGCATTTAATCTTCGCAATGAATTTCGGAGGCCATGCGCTACATAGGTTTAATCAGTGCTTGGACCTTCCCAGACGATTCTGGTATCAATTTACCCCAGAGGAAAGGCTTGATTAACCCAAGCGAGGATCAATCGTTTGACCGTGCGGATACCAGAAGCGACTCCTAGCTTAGGCCAGAGATGACAACGTTCTGCTTTAATAAGCCAGCAGAGAATTTTCCTAGTCGTGTCCGAACAACCATGGGCTCGAGGCCAGCAGAATAGCACTGGTACAACGGCTACTGAGTGATCACCGAAATCAATCAATCAATCAGTCGATCAGTGATTATCTCTGGAATGTAGACACTAAAAACATTGCAAGATCGCTGCATTGAGTTGTGCACTTTCACCGATCAAAAAGATAAGGCATCAATGAACTCATTGAGCTGCAAAGAAGCCGTGATTACTCACAACATCAGTCGTGATTCGAAACCGCTCCCGGTATGAAGGTCGACCTATCGAAGGCCTGAAAGAAACTGACAACAAGACAATATCCAAACGTTTGGAAACACACAAATCTCGTGAAGTCAGGTCGTATGACTATTTGATTTGATTTGATTTGATTTATTACACGAACACAGTCGTGCGCAGAGAAAGTATAAAACAACGTTCCGAAGAAACATATAGGAGGTACTAACAACCAGACGAGAACTAGAACAAAGAAAAACAAAAAGTACGGCGGAAAAAGTACACAGAGACGAACAAATACAGCTACAAGGCGGAAGTAGCTAAGGCATCGGGAAACTGCGCTTAAGTGGCGCTGTAGAAACTTTTTGAATGCTGGCAGGCAAACATGGATATTCCCTTTGGTCCGATCCTTATACAGGGTGTCCCAAAAAGATGTATACACTGTTTGAAAAGTCATAATTTTGGCCAAAGTGAACCGATCGAAATGAGTCATAGCTTGAATGGAAGCCAAGAAAAAAGAAAATTTTATGGTGTGTGTTTGGTGAGGATTGCGCCATGTACTCGACAGAGGCCTCGGATTTTGGACCTGATTGATAGCGCGTGGGAGATATGCTTGCTCTACTTCGGTCGTAAACAGGTGATATTGCTGCCAGGAGTTACTTCTGAGACAGTTAACATTTCGAGCTGCCGCCACTTTTGGTTAAGCACGGACGGACAACAATATCGATCAATAATTGTAACCACTGTTTGAGAAGCTAAAACTCTTACTACTGCGATGCAACCATAAGAAAAGACTTAAGAGGAATGTAAAATGTACGATCCGCAGAGATTGCGCCATGCACCTGCCCGAATCGTCGGGTTCCAGACCTGATTAAAAGTTCACGTATAAGATGCTCATTCTACTTTGGTCGTAAACGGATCAGATCATTGCGTTACACTTGAGACTGCGAATATAATAACTCAGCTTTTGGTTAGTGACAGATTAGCATCATTATCCCTTGTATAAATTGTTGTCTTTCATTTTGATTTGAATAAAATAACATTATCGTTTTGTGCAAGTGCGTCTTAAACTGCATGTTAAACCAGTTATGTTTTGATGTTTTTGTGTTTACTGCATCAAGAGGAACGCGTATCAGCGATATCACCTGTTTTCGACCAAAGCAGAACAAGCATGTCATCCGTGAACTTTCAATCAGGTCTGCAACCCGACGATTCGGACGGGTGCATGGCGCAATCTCTGTGGTTCCTGCATTTTACATTCCTCCAAATTCTTTTTCTTATGATTGCATCACCGTTGGAAACGTTTTAGCTTCTTAAACAGTGTTTACAATTATTGATCGATATTGATGTTGTCCGTGCTTAACCAAAAGTGGCGACAGCTCGATGTGTTAACTGTCTCAGAAGTAACTCATGGCAGCAATAGCACTTGTTTACGACCAAGGTAGAGCAAACATATCACCTATACACTATCAATCAGGTCCAAAAACCGAGGCCTCTGACGAGTACATGGCGCAATCCTCACCAAACACAAATCAGAAAATTTTCTTTTTTCTTAGCTTCCATTCAAGCTATGACCCGTTTTGACTGGTTCAATTTCGCCGAAGTTATAACTTTTCAAACAGTGTATACATCTTTTTGGGACACCCTGTATTATAAAGGTGCTGCTCCAGATGAGAAGGAGTAACGTCTCCAGTTGAGCTTGACTCTACCAGGATTATATTTAACACAACCGGCTCTGGCAGAGTTCAACCTTAAAGGTAAAGGTAAAGGTGCCGATGTTAATCAGTCCCCTAAGGACGCGCCGCCGCATTCGTGTTCCATTCAAGTCGTAGAGGCATAGTGAATGCGTATTTGGCCTATACAATGACCTGCGGGGGCCAGCCGCTATACCAGGTCAGTGTCTTTACCTTCCCAGACAAGTCTGGTACCAATTTACCTGACCCCGGAGGGATGGAAGGCTTGGTTAGCCCATGCTGGGATCGATCGCTCGACCGTGCGGGTGACAGCAGCGCCTCTTACCACTGTGCCACGCGGGCCCGAGTTTAACCACACAGCCATTAATTCTGAAAGCTTAACTCCACCCATATGACGAATAATTTTATGGTTAAGAATGGCATCACTTCGCTTTCTCCTATGTTCCAATGTTTCCAAACCAAAATTGATATTTCTCTCCATACTACTAGGTATCTGGTAATGAGAAAAACCCAATTTGTTCAACCGTGAGACTTCTTGCAAAGTTCTTCTGGACTCGCTCGAGCACTTTACTGCTCTTCTTGAGGTAAGGATTGAACACGGGTGTTCCGTACTCCAATATGGGCCTGATGTATATTTTATACGCCTGAAGGAACACAGTAGGATTGTTTGTACAGGGTGCGGCAAAAGTCCTTCAACACAGATACTCGACTGTGTAAACGGCAAATCTCAGGCAAATGTGATGAAATTCATAATATTTATTGCCTTCGATCACGCACATATAAAAAAGTATCTGAGTTTCGAACTGACCTCCTTTCGCACGAATACGGGCCCTAAGTCTCTTGCGGAAGGAGTCTACGTCGGCACGCAGGTTCATCGACGCGTCTGGGAAAATCGACTGCCTCAAGTCTTGGAAGTCGTTTTGAAGAAAGAAATGCTTCCGTGGGCTTTTCAGCACCTCGAAAACACCACTCGGACCTATCAGCAGGACCCTGCTCCTGCCCATAGTACCGAAGTCGTATAGAAGTGGTGTGCCGACAACTTTCCTGATTTCATCTCAGCAAAAGAGTGGCCACCGAATTGCCCGGACCTTAATCGATGGATTATTCAATCTAGTCCATATTGAAGAGCAAAGCCTGCGCAACATCCCACGCGAGCACTGATTCTCTTAAAGAAGCCTTGAAGAAAGCCTGGGAGGAAACTGATGAAGATGTCCTGCGTGCCGCCGTAGACGCCTTCCCCAAGAAACTTACATTAGGGCTTGTATTCGTGCAAAAGGAGGTCATTTCGAAACTTAGACGGTTTTTTATATGTGTGTGGTCGAAGGCAACAAATGTTATAAGTTTCATCTCATTTGCCTGAGATCTGCCGTTTAGACGGTCAAATATCTGTGTTGAAGGACTTTTGCTGCACGCTGTAGAGAGCGCTGGAAACAAGTTGTACATTTACTTGCTGTTTACTGAAGTAGGTGTGATTGTTGATCTTGATCGTGTGTGCTCTGCAACTTTCTGAAATAAATCTACATTTTCGAACTCGAAAATAGGAGCGGACCCCTCTCTAATAACCCAACATCAAAGAAAAAACGCTATAAAACCCGAATGACCCAAAATTAAAGAAAAAAGCTGGAATATTTTTGGTTTTGATCGTTGTGCTCTGCACTCTATTTCATTTACATTTTACTCAAAGCGTGCCTTCGCTAGGTCCACAAATAATTAGGTAAACAAATAAATAGATGAATAATTATAATAAATAAATTGCGAAAAGGACAATGGAAGCTAGTGCAAAATCTCCAAACCTGAGTTCGACTATTTTCAAGTCTTCTCTGTGAAATCTACACAGAAATCTGCTGCGATAGCATCAAGCCAGCCCCACTACTTGATGTAAGTTCCTTAAAAATGCGGAAGCTAAAGAAGGCGGCTGTCTTCACAGCTTCCTGTCTCTGCCCCCGTCGGATTGGAAGAATGAGGTCGGCACTACATTTCTGTCAATTTTTTCTGCTGTTGATTATTGTTTTCTCTGTTTTCTGCTTCTCTACGCAAGATTTGTCAACGCAGAAACTTCGATGGAAGGCCATCGCGTGTTTTGATCTCGAATTTTTGACGGGCATTTTTTCTGTTAGACAGCTGCAACAAAGCTTAATTTTAAGGTCAAAAGAATCCCGAATGAGGGTCACGAAGAGCAAATTCAGTTGTCTTTAGCTACACTAAGGTATCGCCGTTATAGTAAAGAACAAGATAAAATTATTCTATCTTTTCGAATGACATTGATGTGAAATACTGCTGTTTTCGCTTTGGGAATGTTGAGAACTAGGGCAAAGGCTGGAACGTAATGTTAATCAGCTTCGACTTTTACCCACTTTCAAAATAGGGGGGGGGGCTGTGTATACACTACCGCTCGTAACTTCCATTCCGTTTTTTCCTTAATTTTGGCTCATTTGGGTTTTATATCGTTCTTTCTTTGATCATGGCTTAGCTGAGAATTCAGAGGTATGGGTCGGCTCCTACTCTCGAGTTTTATTTGTTTTGGTTTTATTCATTAATTTAGCCAATTACTACATGGGGACAAAAAGAAAAGATTCACAATAGACATTGTGTAAAATCTAGCAAATTGGCAATTACATGAATAACAGAAGAAGCACAAAAATAGCAGGCACAATGACATGTTAACAAAACTGGAGGCAACACAATTTGCCTCTTCACCCAAACTCAAAAACTGAAAAAATAGTATTATATGTATAATGAGGACAAAATTCTCAGAGATACATACCCAGACCAACGCGCAGAGCAGAACTGATTGAAGATAGAGAAGACTAAGCCAGCGAGAAGAATCTCCGTCAACGTGCTAGGTTGCTAGTTCAGAAACGTAGTCAGATTTATTTCTTCGATTGAAATGATCCATTTATTGGCCAATATCATTGGATTTCCGCTAATTGTATTGTATGTGACTGTCACCGTTGACGAGCTCATAGACATCCGGACACTTGATGTCCAACTTTATCTTTTTCTTTTTTTTTCGAGTTGAATGCAGATCTAGCGTTCACCTGTTTCACTGGAGGCGTCCCTGGAGCTGCGGCTTAGCTTGATAAGTTATAAGACTTCTAATGAAATCAAATGGATGACGTATAGTCTAGAAGAGCCTACTGAAAAGTTGTTGAAAAAGAAATGCAGAGCTTTTTGCAACGTTACGGTGACGCCTTGAAAAAATGTTTGATGGTTTATAGCATATAACCAGCAGAACATGTCTAGATATGTGGATATACGGATATTATACGGATATGGATATTATACGCCGCTTACCCATGGTTAATATTTTGTTTGTTTCATGCTCATGGGGCGTACTTGTACGCATATAATAAATAGACAAATAAATATAATAATTGAAGAGGAATATGCTTCGACGTCCGTTGTTCCGACTGATGTACATATTTCAGACTCACAGTGGATGTCGCACCGAACCGCACTCAATTGAAATGTGTGTTTTACGCTGTCGTATACGCAGCTTTAGTAGTCGTCGCCCTCATACTTCTCAGATTGGTGGGACATTTGGTCATCAATTAATTTTTATTATTTATCAAAAATGTGTAAGCCCCGCGTAAAGAGAAGTGGCCGAGATCAAAGAAAATATGGTTTATAAACTAGTGAAAACCCTGGTTCAAAAGCTTCATTCCTTGACATCGTTTTTTTACATCGTCTGTCAAATCACACTATGAGCTAAAGATTCACATCTGTTCTGATGGTAAAGTAGCCGGCGTTGATCAGTCTCACAAGTGCGCTCCATGCACTAGTATTCGATTCAAAAACGTAGAACCATGGTGAGTGCCTACTTCGCCTATACTGTACCGGACATGTCTTCTGATCACTTTCCGGAAAAGCCGCTTAGGAGCGACAAATTGCAGGGTGAACTTATAATTTTGCACCGGGGTGTATGAGCTAAACATTCACATCTGTTCTGATGGTAAAATAGCCGGTGTTGATCACTCCTCTAAGAACGCACCACGCACTCGTGTCCTCCAGAGCGGCTTTTTTGAAGAACTCCCTCAAATGTCAACTATTCTTGAAATGGAACACATTGTGAAGTGCAGCTGCCCGATCTCTATCGCTTGATATATAAATTAAAAACACCTGAATATTTTTCAAAATGTCGATTTTTGGAACGTCGCTTTGGAGCGCTCCAAAGCGTCTTTTTCGAGAAGTGATGAAAAGACATGTTCGGTACTGTACTATGACTTGTGGGGGCCAGCCGCTATACCAAGTCGCTATTCCAGGTCTGTGTTTTTTTTACTTCCGCAGAAAACTCTGGCACCAATTTACCCGACCTATGAGGGGTGGAAGGCTTGACTGGCCTGATACGTCGGCCGTACCGGTGTCAGTTGCGTTTCTCAAAACTACACCGAAACAGATTTTTCACAATCTTCGGGGATGGAAGATCAACTCTGAACTAAGTTCTTCCACTAAGGTATATCCATCCAGTAGAACACTCTTCCTCCTTAGTTCCGTGCAGTGAACCGAGTAAAAGGTAAAGGTAAATGTGTAGGTGGTGATCATTCCCTTACGATTAGGGCTCGCTTAGATGCAAAAATGCAAAATTGAAGCGCAATCAATAATTAACGTCCTTGATCGAATTTGTAAATATGTCGGAGTTCGGTCGGGATTTTTAGAAGGCCCTTATTGAAGGACAACGAAATTCACTCAATTTTTTCGACGCGCCGCCGCCACTAACGTAAAGGGGCAAATTCGTGTTCCACACCTTCCCAGACCTAGTGAACCAAGTACAATTTGCTATTTCAGGGTAGCCGATCCGCCTGTAACCAAGGCGAATATATTACGGGAGTAAACGACTCGCTGACTAAAATCGCATTCGCACATGATTTGTGGATTGATTGCATGGATAGATTTGATATATTTGTCGACGACTCCAGAAAGGTTGGAATTTGCATTCAATTTGATGTCCTTACGAAGCAAATTCAACTCCTGATCTAAATAACACAATATACGCGACTATTTAGGTGTGGCACCGCTTTCAGATAGCCACCAAGGTTTGCTATCGAACAACGCCGATGAAGCGGATTAAATTCATCAGCTTAGAAAACAAAAGCGAAAAGAAACATGTAATCATGGATCAAATAAGTGTAAGTTATCACATCTTCTCTACAGGTGAGATTTTTGTCTCGGAGGCTTCCGATCATCCGACAAAAGATGAGACCACTTCAGTCATTTTCATTTTTGTTTAGTTTTCGTTAATTTTTTTGAGCCTAGAGAATCGCCCAGGCGTCTTATATCATCTTAGTGACGCACTGAATGCACGTCACCGTTAGTTATTATTAGGCTGGGAGATAGCTTTGTAGACCCTCGAGCATTCTTTCCAACAATTGTTTTAATGACCGATTTACCAAGAACAATGCTCGAAGTGAGATCCACTGAAGCGACGAAGTGCTTTCTAATTCCAACTTGGAAGACATACATATATTCCACTTCTTGAGTATTCTTGAGTTTTCTAGGCATTTTTTCAGCGCCTTTTTTACCTACTTCACATAGGTGTATCGTCCAGGGGTGTGCATTTTGCGATTTTACGATTTTACGTCATTTTTCGTCGAAAGTCGTTTACGACTTTGCGACAAACGTTGGGAATTTTACGAAATTTTTTCGACTTTCATTTAGGAGCTCAAACAGTGCTAACAGGTCAAAATTGCAAGTGTTCGTGCCAAGACCCCTTGCTCAGGGCACTACAAAGGCACTCTCTACCCTCATTTAGCTTCACTAGTTCCAAAGTACTTTGTGCTCCTCCAGATTCTGTTGAGATAGAGAGGGTCTTTTCGTCAGCCGGCCATGTTTTGAGCGACTACAGGAAGGCGCTCACGCCTGCAAGTTTCGCTGCACTTCTATTTCTGAAGATTGATGTACAGTAGCGGTCAAAAAGATATGTCACTTTTCGTTTTCATTCAAAAATAGCTCAAATCGGAAAGAACCTGATACCAATTGATAGTTCTAAGTACTCTATTTAAAAATATGTTGAAACATACCGCTTTTACTAATTCTCTGTTTTTTTAAAATATTTTTTAGTGATTTTCATATGCTATATTGAACAAAAATATCTCAAAAATCGCTGGGTCTAGGATCAATCTGAGACGATATTCTGATAGAGCATGATCTAGTTAGTATACTGTGCTACAAACATTTGATTCAAATCGCCTATAAAATATAGATTTTTCTGAGCAAACTTTTTGGTGGTCGGAAACCGGTCAAATTTTAGGACCATGTTTTAAACAAAATTCTATATCTTCCTAACTTTTCGAAAAAAACGAACCAAATTTGGAAGTGTTGTGGAGGATAATATTCTCTTCAGGGAGGTTGACTTTGTTTCAGGACAGACTCCTTATTTCTGGAGAAAATTCCTTTTAAAGTTGAGTTAGCGTAAACTGTTGTATCTAAAAAAGTTTAATGGGAACCGACTCAATTTTTTCCACGTTGATAGTAGATTCGTAGTTCTTCCAATACCACACGTAAGATAGAATAAATCAGAGTTTTAATAAAAATATAACGCTTTGACTGACGCACGCTTGCCCGCGCCGTACACTATAGTGGTAGTGACGGCGCCTACAGCGTGTGTCAGTCGAAGCGGTATATTTTTATTAAAACTTCGATTTATTCTAACTTACGTGTGATATTGAAAGAACTACAAATCTACTATCAACGTGGAAAAAATTGATTCGGTTCCTCTTAAACTTTTTTAGATACAACAGTTTACGCAAACTCAACTTTGAAAGGAAATTTCTCCCAAAATAAGGAACCAGTCCCGAAACAATGTCAACCACCCTAAAGAGAATATCATCCTCTACAACACTTTCAAATTCTGTTTAATTTTTTTTAAAAGTTAGGAAGATATAGAATTTTGTTTAAAACATGGTCCTAAAATTTGACCGGTTTTTGACCACCAAAAAGTTTGCTCAAAAAAATCTATATTTTAAAGGCGATTTGAATCAAATGTTTGTAGCACAGTATACTAACTAGATTATGCTCTATCAGAATATCGTCTCAGATTGATCCTACACCCAGCGATTTTTGAGACATTTTTGTTCAAAATAGCATATGAAAATCACTAAAAAATATTAAAAAAAAAATACCTTTGATTGGTTTTGATTGGTAATTGTTGTTTTCTATGAAATTGGTTTCCATTTTTTCGCCTAATTCTCTCATGCCGCGTTGGCGCATAAAGCTGTCTGTTTCAACAGAAAAAAGATTATTTCACGAATTTTACGATTTTTTACAAATTTTGTCGTAAAACATTCTATGACAAAAATTTTACGTCCACCCTGGTATCGTCCACAGAATGCTGGAAAGTTTAAAGTGGATAATCGACATGAAGAAACTCACGGAAAACGCCAATTTCACGCTCAGTGGATTCCCATAATAACGACAGTGGGAAGCTGATTTGAAATACATGTATGAATGTATCATGAGAAAATTTGAAAGTTCTACAATTTTCAAATTTCCTTCTGATATCGTGATCTGAAAAGACTTTAACTGGAAAAATTGAAAGATTCGTAGAAAACTGCATTCCAGAGATGTTGGTCCATTACTGGATCATATCAACAGTAACACAAAATTATGACTCACCGTAAGCATACGAGTTAATATATACAGATTCTCAAATAACCCATGCAAAAATAGGTTGTGGAGCTTTCTGAACGCCTTTAGGATATAAGGTACGGGTGGTAATATGCATATGATATCCAGACGCACCAAGCCTTGGGTGTTGGCTACTAGGGCTGATTTACGCAGTGCTCATTGCTTGCGTTCTTTTTTACATTTTTTACATTTTTACACACACGCTGTCAAGAAACAACGAATTTTAAGAGATCGCCATGGAGCGTGGTGACGCTAGGAATCGGAAAGGACGTTGAGGTGGAGAAGAAACTCAAGGAGATTTTACCGAAGGCGAGGAGTTCGAGAACAACGCGCCAATGTATGAGACTGACTTCGTACCGTTCAGGGTTCGGTGTTCTACGGGGCAGATCCTGTGGCACGGGGTAACAGCGTACGGTTTAGCAAAATAGGAAAGTTCTTTCCGCTGGGCGTGAACAACGACACGAGAGTCGAAACGGCCCGTCTGCTGCTGGGAAGTACGTTGGATTTTCCTCCTTTATTTATGTAATTATTTATTTATTATCTCACCTCTATGATAGTAAGGGTAAAGATAAAGGGGTCGGTGTTGATCAGAACCCTGAAGACGAGCAGCCGCATTCGCGTTCAATCCAAACCATAGAGGCATGCTGAGTGCGTATCTGTCCTACACAATGTCATGCCAGTCGCTATACCAAGTCATTCTCGTCTTTATCTTACCATACACGTCTGGTACACATTTACCGGAGCCTAGACGGATGGTAGACTTGGTTAGCCCAGACAGGGATCGATCTCTCGACATGTCAGTAGCGCATATTTATCATTTATTTCCAGTCCATAGTGGGCTAAACGTTGAGATCCAGGGCCCGCATTCATCATTGGTAAACTCCGATGAGCCCCGAAATATAGCTTGTGAACGGCGCGCACCTTTCTCTACGTATCCTAAACTTCCTGAGTTAACCGCAATCTCTCATCGACTCTCCCCTCTGGTTCTGGCTGCGCCGCGGTTTCGGAGACCGCTGGTCCGTTCGTGAATTTGGGCCCAGTGGGTTGCAGCCGACTGGGATATATTGTTAGTAACATGGAAAGAACGAAAAAAAGAATAAAAAACAAAAAAAAACACAAAAAAACATGGTTTGTAACAAATCAATGAAATCATTGGGATTGTATTACCACTGCACTTTGCGCACCCGTAAAGAAGGGCCCAAATTCACGAACGGACCAGCGGTCTCCGAAACCGCGGCGCAGCCAGAGCCAGACGACAGAGTCGATGAGAGATTGCGGTTAACACAGGAAGTTTAGGATACGTAGGGAAAGGTGCGCGCCGTTCACAGGCTATATCTCGGGCCTTATCGGGGTTTACCAATGATGAATGCGGGTCAATGAGGACGTAAATGAGTAATAACAACTGTCACCGGTAATTGACGTGATCTATTCTTGAAAGTTCATGTAGCTGATCCTCGGTGAGCGAACGAGGTGTTGTGGCCTAAGCCTAGATGAAGCTACTGTAATAGTTTAGGACATTTAAGGAAAGTACAGAGATCACAAAGTTGCCCATGTCGGCATTGTGTCGTTCCTGACGAACTTCACCCTGACCAGCGACGTGGATTTGCTGATAATGGACACTGAAGGTGAGTCGTTATCTCCTTTATCGTTATCTCCATAAATATGTACACAGACGTTGGAAAGTGTTTTTTCTTCAAGGAGCCGAATACGACCTGCTTCCACTACTCGCCAATGGCGGTGCGCTTGATAAGCACGAAATTGTGATCTGCCAAGTGAACGTGGAAGTGAGTCCCTATGCACAAAATTCACCGGACATACCACCCTAAAGCGCTTCTTAGGTTCACCAAAGAGAAGAAAAACGACGCCAAATGTTTTCTACGATCATTACCCGCATACTGTTAGATCGACGTTATGTTGTTCTACACGATTCTGTATATAAAACATGTAACAACCGCAAACTATTTTTTGTTAATTTCAAGAGTAGGCGCTGTGTAGACAGATTCATTGTCCCGTTTTTTAATCATTATTCTGATTCTGTTCCTGAACAATGAATCGGTTGTTCTATCACTCTTATCTTCAAGTCGTCTTGGACAACTATGAGTCAGTATGACACATATTGCTATCAAAGTAAAGAAAAGGGTGAAGATTGAGGTGGATCACCGGCATCGATCATTCGCTTAACACGCTGACGACAGCGCCTTTTTCGCGTGTCTGGCGCGTGGGACCAACCGATTCTCTAATAGTAAATCTCGAAGACTACATATACAGTCCTGTAATATCGGGGATTGTGACTATTCCTTTTCTTGCAATGAAACTGGAAAAATAACAGCTGGAAGCTTTTAGAATGTCCTTTTCCCCTATCCAGGTTAAAAGGAAATTGTTATTTGGTTATTGTTCATTATTTGTTTATTCTAATAATCAATATTTGTTTGTATTTATGTGTTTGTTTCAGTAACCAGTATTTGTTTGCATTCATTTGTTTCTTGCAATAACCATTATTTGTTTTTACTTGTAAAGAAAACTAGTGCACAATCAAAAATTCCAGTAAATCAGAAGCTAAGAATTGTTTTTACGGACCACGAGGTTTACAATGATTTCTAATCATGAGGTATATAGTGACCAGACAAATATTTCCCAAAAAATCGGGATAAATCAGAAAAGTAAATTTCAAAACTGTGACGCAGCATTGCGTCACACGGTCCCACACGGCCTAATACGTGTGACGCAGCATTGTGTCACACGGTCGTTAACGAGTTAAGGACGTGCCATGCGTGTTCCTTTCAAATTGTAGAGGCATGCGTATCTGGCCAATAGAAAGACCTGCGGGCCAGCCGCTATCCGAAGTCAGTGTCTCTACCTTATCGGACAAGCCTGGTAACAATTTACCCGACCAAGGAGCGATGGAAGGCTTGCCCTTGTTAAGAGCGTAACTCGTCCATTCAATATCAGACACCTGCGACACGTTTGTACGAGTTATCATGGTGACGCTGGCGGAATACAAATCTCTGATACTGAATGGACATGCTGCCATCACACCTTCTCTTCTGATCCAAGAAAATTGCCAGAAAGCACTGACGATAGTCAGCGATCGATACGTCAACGTATCATCACGAAGACTTGCAAATAAGGAAAATGGTCGTTTCGCTGGGAATCGAAGCGTTCTTTCTCACACGTTGACAATGAATAAGTTACAGAGAAAAATGAGAGAAATGATAAATCCAAGCCAAAAAGGACATCATGAGCTGGGATAGATTACAACCAGGTACAAATAAACGAAAAATCACCACTTGCTTCAAACTGCCGACGAAATTCTTACATACATAGATGGGCCAAAATCTTTGACCGTGTGGAAGTTAACATCCCTTCGTTTTCCCACGTCACACAGTTTGTTGGGGACGAAATCGATGGTGGCAAAAGCGAGAATCTGCCGTTGTGGGCATTAACATTTTCCTTGTTTGTTCGACGAACCCATCAGGGGCTGTGTGCTCGTCTCTCCCGGCTGGGCGATGGGCGCCCATCGCCCGGCCGGGAGAGACGAGCATACGGTCCCAGATCATCTTGTCGGTGGTCTTCCATTTCAGAGCCTTGTAAACGGGACATTTGCCTCAGAGCGGAACCGAGGATCTGCTCGATTTGGAAAAGCCGGTTAAATTTCGCAGCACACACACATTTACAGTGTTGTTTGCGTACGACGTGCAGGAACATTATCATGATTCAGGCACGTTTCAAATGTGTAGCACAAAGCAGGAAGAACCGTCGAGTCGAACGCAACTCCGTGTATGACTTCGAGGTACTTTTCTAGAATTTGATTCGCTCCTCTCATATCATCAAATCAAACCACATCTTATCGTTAACATTCTATCTGCTCTTAACATTCGGATTGATCGACTGCTGAAACCAGTTGTGTTCATTTCAATTGTATGCTGACAAGCTCTATGGCGGCCTCACTTCTTGGGAGATTGAAAATATTCATATTCTACCGGATCACAATAAAATGATGAAACGAATGTCGGCTACAGATATGATGTGCCTCGCTGTAGATGATACGATGGTATGAGAGGAATGGATCGGATCCTAGGAAAGTACCGGCTTCGATCCGTATTGTCCTTGATCTTAGCAGCACTGAAATCAGCTTTACTCACTTTGCATACTTTAACTTTTGACCTGCTTCCTTTTCTCCCTCTTATACATTTACCCTTTATTAGTTCATCAGAGATCATAGGTGGCACTACTCACAACATCGAACGGAATCCTTCGAGATTCACTATTCTCTTCGATTCTCGATACCAACGCAGAGTTCCCATTGACAGATAGTACCCTGAATAGCTCTATCCAGTAAGAGACGAGTGTGAATCTCAAATTATCTCATCAGGGCACTTTACATACACTCTATCTTCAATTTTTGAATGGACATTTATTCGACATTGTGCTCCTCATCATACCGTACCTTCATTTGCTCCCTTACTCGAGACGCCTCGTTTGGTTCAACGTCAAACTGAAATATGGGATCATTCCGTGCAGTACAAAATATGGATTCTCGCCGGTAACACTGTGCAGCATCCTACTAATAAAAAACCACGATGCCTGATTGTCAACTCTGGGGTCCCGCCGCGATTGCCTTTACCGTACTCCCTGACGTATTTCATCAGTTCCTCGCCGTTTTTTGCTGCATGCTTTTTGTTCTTCGTTTTATTTGTTCTTATGAATTTTTTATATATGTCTCCTACTATTCATTAGTTCATTTGGCGGCCTGCAGGCCGCTGAATGGCTGGTCATATTATATGCCGTCATACAGAAAGGAAAGCTGGTATCCCATTCAGTTGGAATTACTGTTGTCTTCGGATTATAACTTTAGTGGTGATATGGGAAATTAACGATATCTTCATAATCTCCTCCATTGGTTTTATTCACAAATTCACCACCTCTATCAGACAATATGCAGCGCGGCTGTCGACAAGCCTTCTGCCGTACATTTCACAGAATGTGTTCTCGCCACGATTTCCGCTGATTTATTTGGCACTGGATAGACTGCTCGCACTTCAAAAAGTGGTCTATGACTGTTACTGCGTACCTGTCCCCGTTTCGTGTCGGG
Source organism: Nippostrongylus brasiliensis (assembly GCA_030553155.1). Classification (NCBI taxonomy): domain Eukaryota; kingdom Metazoa; phylum Nematoda; class Chromadorea; order Rhabditida; family Heligmosomidae; genus Nippostrongylus; species Nippostrongylus brasiliensis. Next base: position 37,400,775 of record CP130733.1, read on the forward strand.
ACCAACTCTAAAATCTGTACTCCAATTGTTTCGAACGGTCTCGTCGTCGCTTCCGGCTTCAATGGTAGCACCAACACATCCCGTAGATTGTGGATGAAACACTGTTGACACTGTTTCATCCACTTGTGGATGTCTTGCACTTGGCCCTCCATCTTCCTGGTAGATATTCAGATCTCCCCTATCTATAAAGAAATCTCCCAATCACATCGACCGTCTCTCGCCTGGTAGCCTCACTTTTTTGTCCACACCTTTTTTTTACGACATGTTGAAAGTTTTCATCCTCTCTCAGTGCCATTAACCACCCTCTTCCCCCTCATGTATTTGCGACATTTACCACGGCATCGTTGAGACCTTCTGGTGACTCCGCCGACTTCCCTTCAGTTGGACTTCCTCTACTTAGTGCATCCGCTACCGCGTTAGATTGTCCCTTAACATACCTGATCCCCAGACTATACCTCTGTAGCTCTCGGGATCACCTCGAATCGCGGGAGAAGGCAGCATTACGTTAAACAACGCGACCAAAGGTTGATGATGCGTCATTTCAATTGTGTGAACACCATACACGAGGAGATGAAAACTTCTAATCGCAAAAACCACTGAAAGCAATTCCAGTTCTCAAATGTGGCATCTCTGTTTACTGAGGCACTTTGGCGGATCGATAAAACCTATCAGTTAAGATTAATCTGCCAACTCGAAAAGAACTGGTGTATCTCTGGGTCACCTCGAGTTGAAGAAACCTAATAATAGTTTTTTGAACTACGCGACAGCCCCAGGTTGCTGTTGCTCTATTATTATCGTAGTTGTTCCGTATTACGCTATGACCAACTGTCAGAAAGAAAGAATGCAATGATGTAGCAAAGTACAACAAAACAATTAGCGAGAACAACTTCACGAAGTACAGTACCGGACGTGTCTTTTGATCAAAAGCCGAAAAAGCCGGCAAAAACCGCTCCAAAGCGGCTTTTTCGAGTAACTTTCTTATAATTTAACTATTTGTGAAATTAGGCACAGATTTGAGCACAGCAGCTCGAGCTCTATCCATCTATATACACTTTTTCCAAATTCGTGAAACTTGCTTTCAATCGATTTTTTGACCCCTCGATTTTCGGATTCCGTTGCCGCTTCGGTCCCTCGCTTGGTGACTCACCACCGACTAAGCTCCGCCCCCTCCTCGCCGCCTATAAATATGCGGCGCTCGTTGCACCGACTAGGCTCCGCCCCCTCCTCGCCGCCTATCAATATGCGGCGCTCATTGCACCGAGCCAGGAGTGGTAGTCCCCACGGGGTGGCTCGAAGAGGCTACCACCTGGGGCCTCCGGTTGGCCTCGTCGTTGAGGCCCCCGTCAAAGACGAGGCAATCGATGGATACGAGGAACACGCAAAAAATTGATATTTTGTAAAAACTCAGGTGTGGGTAATTCATACACCAAACGATAGGGCTCGAGCTGCTGAGCCCAAATCTAGGCCTAATTTCACAAATAGTTGAATTATAAGAAAGTTATTCGGAAAAGCCGCTTTGGAGCGGTTTTTGTCGGCTTTTTCGGCTTCTGATCAAAATACACGTCCGGTACCGTAGGTAGGGGAGGAGTTCTTCGAGGCCGCCGCCTCGAAGTCACGCAGAAGGGAAAATGACGATATCCTCGACGTGCATTCTAGAAAAGACGCGAAAAAGTCGAGAAGACGTGTTTGGAGCAATCATTATCCTTCTGTCACTTATCTCAAACCGTATAAGTCCTCGATAGCCGTTCCCGCTTTACGGTATTCTTACGCCTATATAGCCCTTCGCTTGATCTGGGGTCTCCTTACCGTTGGTCCTGACAACTTTGTGTACCGATGTTCTGATGTTCACTAATTGTCACGAGTTAGCCCGTCCAGTGAATAAATAAATAAATAAAATACTGTGGAGCATTGCAAGGAAGAGGTTTGTTCATGAATACATAGGATTGCGATTGCGATGGGGGCATAAGAACACGCAAAAAAGCCAGGCGATGACACGTGTGATATGATAGCATGGAGAGCCCCATTGCTTCATTTCTCATGAATCATTCCTCCTTACCGGTGGCTCTATGTCGGACGGTTGAGCTCATTTGAAACAGGTGCGTTGACGTTACTTTTCTGCTCACTTCCATCAGAAGATGACGTTCCGATCGATAGCCGAATATTTGCCTTCTTTTTGCTCCTGCGGAGACCGGTGAACTGAATGAAAATCTGTGTTATTGAAGTTCACCTAGATGATCGTCATTTCTTGTTACACATGTAGAAAAGGAGAACGTACTGTCGCTTTAGACACCGCGAATAGTGCTTATCGTTCAGGAGGTGTTTTCAGAAAGGCGAATCAGCTATCGATAGTGCTGCCGGGTCTTTTTTCTCAGTCGCAGCTGATGCTATCTATGGCGCAGAATATCGAATATCACTGCGGTTTATACGCGGTCCATTCCATTGAATCTTAAGGAGAAAGATTCGCTCTTTTCCCACCGTCTCCCTAACCCCTTCAAGCAGTGGCATTCAGCTGCCTCCTACACTTACCGAGTAGCAACAACGCTCGGTCAAGCGCGGTAAGATTACCATTTGAGGGCACAACCACAGAAAAAAATCTTTGGGACGCCGTATTTTTGGATTAATTTTGAATTTAGATATAGACATTTCAAAACAATTTGAGCTGTACGAGACTTTCACTGGCTGCCCCTCCCCCAGTATACATGTATGTATAAATTGCATCCTATATGAAACGCTGTATGTACGAATTGCATCCCATACGAAACGTTAAACAACGTATTTTCTTCTTACTTTTCTTTATTTTATTTTATTTATTACACAACCATGCTTGTGTGAGATATACAACAAATTCTCCGAGGAAAAACGTGATAACGAGTGCAAATCGAACGGTAGCATAAAAAAAAACTAAGCAACAATGACACAAATAATAAGATCGACAGGAGAACATCTAATTGTAAGTCCAGAAACTCTACTATTTTAGATATCGGAGCAGAAATTTCCTAAAATCTGATAATTGGGTCGAGACTGCCTTTTTCCTAAAAATTCCATATGCTGCATTAGCTCTGAACGTGAAGAAATTTCGTCTATCGTTAGTTCTCGCCCATCCCGGGTCATAACTCGTGCAGCCACTTCTTGTGTTAGTCGTTCTTAAAACGAATAGGCCTGATGGCTCGATGCCGCATGTTCTGTGAATAATTTTATGGAATAAAATCACATCATTCCTTTTTTCTATACTCCAAAGTTCTGAGACCAAAGTTGAGATTTCTTTCTTCACTATTCGGTATCAGGTCGTAGTTGTATCCCATTTTTGCCTTATCATCAATTTCCTTGTAAAGCTGTTTTGGACCTTTTCTAGTTGTTGTGCGCTCTTTTTCCTATACATATGTATTGAAGACAAGGGTCCCGTATTCGAGCATTGGCCCAATGTAGACCTTATGTGCCTGAAGTAATACTACACCATTGGTAGTATTAGGAGTCCTAAACATTTGATATATCATTCCTGCTGCTTTCAATGCGATCATTTCGCAGTGTTTGTCAAATGAAAGGTCCGCAGTAATCAAAAATCCCAAATCCATGACCACTTCCACGGTCTTCAAGACACCACCACCAATTGCATATTTGTACTTACTACAATTTCTACCTAAGTGCAGTACTCTACATTTTCCTTCTGACAGCGGGAATCCCAATCTTTAGACCAACTGTAAACCCAATCGATTGCTTCTTGGAGGGAACCAGTGTGGTCTATGTCATTTGCCAACCCATACATTTTGAGGTCGTTGGCAAACGCACCAAATTTGTTTTGTTTATCTGTGAGTAGATTGAGCAGATCGAAGGTGTGGATGTTGAAAAGAACGGGTGATAACACCCCACCTTGTGGAACACCACAATTGGTAAACTTAGGTTTCGAAAAAGCATCATTAACCCGCACTCTGTATTGGCGGCCAGTCGGAAAGGCTCTGACCCATGAAATTATTCGGGGACGAATTCCGACTAGGGTCATTTTATAGAACAGTTTTTCATGGCAAACCCTATCAAAAGCTTTACTAAAGTCAAAATACGCAACATAAAACTTATTACCTTGGTCTATGACTTTGGTCCAGTAGTTCAGAGCAGGGGTGTGCAAAAAAATTGTTGTCATAAAATTTTTTACGAAAATGTTTTACGACAAAATTTGTCGTAAAAAGTCGTAAAAATCGTAAAATATTCTTTTCTTGCTCATACAGACAGCTTTATGCGCGAACGCGACGAAAACGAACGTTACTGAAACCAAAAAGCTTATTCAAACTGAGTGTTGAATCAAATATTAGGTTAGTAAGAAAGTTCGTGCCGTTTTTTCAAACGACTGTTGTAAATTAAGTTCGGCAGCTTTCGCAGAATGCGACACGGCACTCGAAAGAGAATTATATGTTGTTTCGAGCAGTATATTTGGAAATTCCTACTTACTCATTCCTATTAGTTCCGTAAATTGCAAAGTATCTTCTGAACGTCCGAGGTGATTTCTGCATAGTTTTCTAAACAGAATTTTGCGCTCTATCACATGATATGTTCATTTTCAAGCAGTTCTCGATTTACAAAAATGAGAGAAAAGCGTCTTGAGGTTCTTCACCAGAGCGAAGTTCCAGTTTCAATCATTTCACAAAATCTCACATAACATTCGAAGGAGGATTACACGCCCTACTTTTCGTATTTTTTCAGTTTATCGCTTTTCACTTTAGTAGCCGAAGGAACAATGAAATTCAAACTTATCACAATTTCCAAATATACTGCTAGAAAGAGCAGATAATTCTCTTTGGAACGCTGTGTGACGCTCTGCTAAAGCTTTCGAACTTGACTTACAACGCACGTTTGAAAAAAGGGCACGAACTTTCTTACCAACCTAATACGTAGCTCATCTATTTACAATGAACATCATTAGGAAAAATGGAAACAAATTTCACAGAAAACAACAGTTACAATCAACAATCAAAACCAATCAAAGGTACATTAATCTTCAGAAATGGAAGTGCAGCGAAACTTGCAGGTGTGAGCCCCTTCCGATAGTCGCTCAAAACATGACCGGCTGACGAAAAAACCCTCTATCTCGACTGACCCTGGAGGAGCACAAAAATACTTTGGAGCTAGTGAAGCTAAATGAGGGTAGAGAAAATGCCTTTGTAGTGCCCTGAGCAAGGGGTCCTGGCACGAACGCTTGCAATTTTGACCTGTTAGTACGATTTAAGCGCCAAAATGAAAGTCGTAAAAATTTCGTAAAATTCCCAATTTTCTGTTGTAAAATCGTAAAACGATTTTCTATGAAAAATGTCTTAAAAATCGTAAAATCGTAAATCGTAGAACGCACACCCTTGGTTCAGAGACTGGATCATCGCCGTGACTGTAGACTTCACTTGCTGAAAACCCTCTCAGTATATATATATATATATATATATATATATATATATATATATATATATATATATATATATATATATATATATAACAATCGATATATATATATAATATATATATATATATATATATATATATATATTTGAGATGACACAGAGATACACCAAGTCTTTTCGAGTTGGCAGATTAATCGTTATTGATGAGGTTCTGTCGATCCGAACGATTTATGACGAAGAAGAAACATTATTTGGTACTACCAAAGTTAACGCACTCCACGAGTCGGAAGAATTTCTCTCCTAATTTTGCTCAGACTTCGTCTAATGAGAGATTTCGAGGTTTAGACTAAAACTTGGCCTTCGTTTTTCAAATTTCGAAAACCACCTACATTTATTTATGTATTTATTTATTTACTTACTTATGTCATTGTTTTTCCAGTCTCTTGTGGGCTAAACATTGAAATCCAGCGGGTTACAGCCGACTGGGATAACATAAAAAAACAATAGTACCATAAAAAAACAGAAAAGCACGGTTAGTAACAAGTCAATTAACTCGTTGATAAAGTCCTTAATGGCTGTTCTCCAGCATTAACGCCAGAAGTTTAAGGCTTTGCGAAAGATGGTTCGAATGACAAAAATGTCCACCGTAATGTACTACCAGTACAGGACAAAAGCGGGTCAATGGTAAAAACCCCTTTAAACTGGTGTGTACACTTGCTGTTGCACTGTGAAGTCAATAGCGCGCTTTAGTTCGATATAGATTTGTGTTATGTTCAGCTACCTCTACTAGATAATACATATGGTTGTGATAAAGGTGTTCAGAGCACGTGAGTTTCTCTACCTATAGGTGAGCTCAATACCTGAATTTATAGAGGTGGTGTAACAAAGATAGATGTCTTCATTGGTAAGAGTAAAAGCTATATATATATATATATATATATATATATATATAAGATTAATCGTTATTGATGAGGTTCTGTCGATCCGAAGTATTTACGTCGAAGAAGAAACATTATTTGGCACTACCAAAGTTAACGCATCCTACGGGTCGGAAGAATTTCTCGCCTAATCTTGCTCAGACTTCGTCTAGAGAGAGATTTGGGGCTTGGACTAGAACCTGGCGTTCGTTTTTCAAATTTCGAAAACCACCTATATTTATTCATGTATTTATTTATACACTTACTTATTTATTTGTTTTTCCAGCCAATGTGGGCTAAGCATTGAAATCCAGCGGGTTACAGCCGACTGGGTTAACATCAAATTCAATAGTACCATAAAAAACAGAAAAACACGGTTAGTAACAAGTAAATGAACTCGTTGACATAGTCCTTAATGGCAGTCCTTCAGCATTAACACCAGGGGTTTAAGGCTTAGCGAAAGATGGTTCGAATGACAAAAACGTCCACCGTAATGTACTACCAGTACACGAACAAAAACGGGTCCATGGTAAAAACCCCTTTAACATGTTGACAACAGCGCCTTTTTCGCGTTTCTGGCGCGTGGGACCAACCGATTTTCGAGCGCGCCGAGGCTGTGGCATGATACCGGCATACGGCGAATTTTTTTCAAAATGGAAGTGAATAATAAACCTCGAAGACTACATAAACAGTTCTGTAATATCGGAGATTGTGACTTTTCCTTTTTTTGCAATGAAAATCGAAAAATAACAGCTGGAAGTTTTTAGAATGTCCTTTTTCCCTATCCAGGTTAAAAGGAAATTGTTATTTGTTTATTGTTCATTATTTGTTTATTCTAATAATCAATATTTGTTTGTATTTATGTGTTTGTTTCAGTAACCAGTATTTGTTTGCATTTATTTGTTTCTTACAATAACCATTATTTGTTTTTACTTGTAAAGAGAACTAGTGCACAATCAAAAATTCCAGTAAATCAGAAGCTAAGAATCATTTTCATGGACCATGCTTCCTATAATAATGTGCTAAGGGCTACTATATAAAAGGTACGATTTACGATTTCTGAAGACGGTGAAATAAAAAGAAAGGAGGAAATTGAACATCGTATTGCCATAGGTATTTTGTTTTAAGGGAAATAGTTTACGAAATAGCTATTTTGTTTTAAGGGGAATGGTTAACGACATACAGATACGATTTGGATTTCTGGCTCTGTTCACCGTCGTCTCAGTAGCGTATTACTCAATATCAATGCGAGGTTCAGGTACGTCAGATTCATTCATGTGAGCTTTTGGCATACTGGTTACCACACATTGTTGGCATAAATTCCATTACATCTCCATCGAAATGTCCCTGATTTGCTGTTTCAATATTTTGATATCTATCCTCTCGTAAAGGGCGTGCGGGTATGAGGCACTGCTAACACACGCACGATCGAGCGATCGATCCCCGGCCAAGCTAACCCAAGCCCTCCCTCTCTACGAGATCGAGTAAATTGGTACCGGGGAAGGCAAAGACATTGACTTGGGGTTGGAATGGAAGACGAATGCTAGGCGACTTTTAAGGGAGTGATCAGCGCCGACCCCTCTACATTTAGCTTTTATTCATTCCTTTCTATTTATTATCCATGAATTCATCTATTCATTATTCATTCCAGATCATGAATCTCAAGAAACCTATGTGCGTGTTCCACTTAATCTCACTTTTGAAAAATCAATTTTCGATACTTGCCCACTATTTATTCCTGATCCTCTCGCTCCGGAACTACGTCGATTCCACGACCCATGGTATAACCCTAAGAAGGTACTTTTTTCAGAAATATGAGTCGACATTGCGCCTTCTGGCGGTATTTCTGCCCATAAATATTTATGTTTATTTGTTTTTAAGGACTGCATTCCATACCGGCCACTTACAACTCTTAAAAACGGCAGTATATCAGTATCGGACAAGGCTCACGGCTATGACTGCTATGCAAGGTGTGCGCCATTTCACCGTCGCTTTTTCAATGTCTATGGCCTTCGTTATAGGCTCGCTCGTGCTGAGCGCCTGCGATTTGCGGGCGGTGACCGCGCGGCCGCAACGCACGTACGCACGCGCCGGAAGCATACAAAGCGACCCTCATTGCGATTGGGTCATGCCGCGAAGCCCATAATAGCCCGTGCGCGTCCCCGCGACGGCGTCACCCCGTTAACTCGTACGCGCGTGTCTGACCCCACGCGCGTCTCATGCTTAATGGACGAGTTTCGCTCGGTTCGAGCGAACCTATAACGAAGGCCTATAGAAGTAGCACGTTAATTTTTGTTAATTTTTTGAAGTTCTGTTTTGTGAAACCTGTTGTGACCGGTGCTATTACGGAACATTTGAAAGTGCATCTTCCAAAACAATTTGCTGTACAGGGGCATGGGGCGAGATATCAGTTGATGTGTTTTCAGCAATTTGTAGTCTTGCACAGCGTAGCAATGAATTAACCTAACCTGCCTCAGGCCCCTATACATTAACCACTGTGATAGTAGATGTCTTATCTTTCAATAAATCGCTGGATCTTCCCCCCCCCCCAAACTCGTGAAGCACCTTTTATTGTTTTGTTATGCATGACATTCTTCATCGCGCTGCTGTGATGATTTCTTAGTAGGGAGGTCACCGAGCGTGCCCCAAAGATTCCGAACGAGACTTACATAGTTTTGTAGAGCGTCGAGCCGGGTTCCAGCAATGTAGTTCATTTTTGCTGCGCGCCACAGGGTGGTCCAAAAAAGGCAAAAAACCATCTCAGTTGTTGCATAGGGGCTCAGCTGTTGCGAAAGTGCTACCGGGTGCCACCCCTTCCCCACCAGTAGTGTGGTGGCGCAGCGGCTAGGACGGCGGATTTGCAGGTGACGGTCCGGGGTTCGGAACCCCATTGGTGCAGTTGATGCGGGCAGTTTTGCCTCGAGTTCTTTTAAATGGAACTGAGCAAAATTTTGCGTTATAACCATCCTAACAAGGTAGGCGAAGTGTCATTTTGTATTTACTACCTGCACCCCATCAATAGTTACATTGCCTACCGATCGCCAATTTTTGAGTGTTTAGCAATACTAACAAATAAAAATAAGGAACTCAAAAAGTACCTCGCTAGCAATTGTGATATTGCACAACGAAGCAATCAAAACTGAGGGATTTGGCACACCATACAGGGTGGCCCAAAAAAATGTACCCACTGTTTGAAGTGCCATAACTTTGGCAAAAGTGAACCGATCGAAACGAATCATTGCTTTGATGGAAGCTGAGAAAAAAGAAATCTTTCTGGTTCGTATTTGGTGAGGATTGCGCCGTGAACTCGCCCGAGGCCTCAGATTTCAAACCTGATTGATAGTGCATGGGTTATATGCTTGCTCTATTTTGGTCGTAAACAGGAGATCTTGCTGCTATGAGTTACTTCTGACGCAGTTAACATACAAACTTGCCGTAGCTTTCGGTTAAGCATGGAATAACATCAATATCGATCAATAATTGTAACCACCTTCGGAGAAGCCAAAGCTCGTCCAACAGTGATGCAGTCATAAGAAAAGAGTTTACAGGAATGTAAAATGTATGAACCATAAAGATTGCGCCATGCACCTGTCCGAATCGTCGGGTTCTAGATTGATTGAAAGTTCACGGATAACATGCTTGTTCTGCTTTGGTCGCCAACAGGTGATATCGCTGATACGCGTTTCTCTTTATGAGGTAAACATAAAAACATCAAAAGATAACAAGTTCAACAACATAACAGCTGCATATACATGCTCAGTACAAGAGTCCTGAGGTTTTCAGCAGAGTGAGCAGTATTGTGCAAAAGCATCTCAAAGTGCCCGTTAAACTTGTTACGTTTTGATAAATTTATGTTTACTGCAGCAAGAGGAAAGCGTATCAGCGATATCACCTGTTGGCGACCAAAGTAGAACAAGCATGCTATCCGTGAACTTTCAATCAGGTCTAGAATCCGACGATTCGGACAGGTGCATGGCGCAGTCTTTATGGTTCATACATTTTACACTCCTATAAGCTCTTTTCTTATGACTGCATCACTGTTGGAAGAGTTTTAGCTTCTCAAACAGAGGTTTCAATTATTGATCGATATTGCTGTTATTCCATGCTTAACCAAAAGCTACGGCAAGTTGATAAGTTAACTGCGTCAGAAGTAATTTATAGCAGCAATATCACCTGTTTACGACCAAAATAGAGCAAGCATATAACCCATGCACTATCAATCAGGTCTAAAATCCGAGGCCTCGATCGAGTACGTGGCGCAATCCTCACCAACCACATACCATGAAATTTTCTTTTTCCTTAACTTTCATTCAAGCTATGATTCGTTTCGATCGATTCATTTTTGCCAAAGTTATGGCATCTCAAACAGTGGGTACATTTTTTTTGGGACACCCTGTATAATGCGCTGTGACAAATACCTATGTTTTGCTTCGTTGTTGGGATGGTTATAACGCAAAATTTTGCTCAAATCGTAGAACTTTGCTCAGTTCCAGTTAAAGTAACTCGAGGCAAAACTGCCTACAGCAACTGCATCACTGTGGTTCGAACCCCGGACCGTCACCTGCAAATCCACTGTCTTAGCCGCTGCGCCACCACACCACTGGAGGGAAGAGGTGGCACCCGGTAGCCCCTTCCCAACAGCTGAGCCCCTATGCAACAACTGAGATGGTTTTTTGCCTTTTTTGGACCACCCAGTGGCGCGCAGCAAAAATGAACTACATTGCTGTAATCCCCGCTCGACGCACTACAAAACTATGTAGGTCTCGGTCGGAATCTTTGGGGCACGATCGGTGACCTCCCTAGTTAGTGGTGTGAAAAAGTTGAAGCTTCTTAAAGGCAACGGGGCTTTTATGATGAACTTTTTTACACGGAGTCTTGGGTCAATGAATGCAGTAGGCTAGTGAGCTCACTAGAAATTCTCTGGCCCAAACATGACCCACCCTGAGCAGCTTCCCCGCTGTAAGGAGGATTCTCAAATTGTTGCTATGCTTGCCAGATTTAATATCCTACTATATCATAAGCGAAACCCAAGCGATGTTAGTCATGGGTGGCTCATATGGGTCCCGCCGTGATTGCCCGTTACCGTACTCCCAGGGACGCATTTCATCAGTTTAGCTCGCAGTCTTTTGGTACATGCTTTTTTTCGTTTTATTTCAGATCTTTTTTGTTTAATTTCAAATCTTTATTTCAGTTTATGTATTTTTGTTTCTAGTGTGTAATTGGCAGCCGTTTGTCGGCCGGAGGCCGCTGAATGGCTGGTCCTACTATATAATAAGCGAAACCCAAGCGATGTTTGTCATGGGTGGCTCATGTGGGTCCCGCCGCTATTGCCCGTCACCGTACTCCCAGGGACGCATTTCATCAGTTTAGCTCGCAGTCTTTTGGTACATGCTTTTTTCGTTGTATTTCAGATCTTTTTTGTTTAATTTCAAATCTTTATTTCAGTTTATGTATTTTTGTTTCTAGTGTGTAATTGGCGGCCGTTTGTCGGCCGGCAGGCCGCTGAATGACTGCCAAACTGGTATAACTGAAAGAATTGATTCAAAATGCAAGATACATAAAAGGCGACGAAGTTTTTAAAAATTTCGCTCAGGTTCTTTGAGATTGAATAGCATGATTACCTGGTGTTCCTGTTCGTCATGTTTTTGTGAAACTGCTGGAGCGTGATACAATGACAAAAGGGGCTACTGACACCAGAACGGTCGAGCGATCGACCCCTCCAGAGCTAACCAAGCGTTTCACCCTGTGGTGTCGAATAAATTGATACCAGACTTGTCTGAGAAGGTGAAGACGCTGTCTTGGTAGAGCGGCTGGCTTCGGCAAGTCATTGTATTAGCCGAATATCCATTCATCATGCCTCTGCGATTCCTTAGAGAACTGATCAACGCCCACACCTTTACCTTTATCATATTACACTGAAAATGGAGATCGCCTTATAAGCGTTTAAGTCCTATCTATTACCCATCATTTCTCTGGGAATAAAATATGCGCCCTTTTCTAATGCAAGATTCAGGCGAGTGTGACTTACCGAAAATGATTTACTGTCACCAAACCTCATTGGATTTTGTCCAGTCACTACTTTCAGCAGGGTGGATGGCTGAGAATCGGTTGCCTGTGAGGCTTTGGCTTCGGCTCTTTCAATCATCATAATCTTTTTAATCGTCACCATACATACTCTATGGTAGAAAGTAACTCCGGATACTCGATAAATGTTGTAGCTGCTCTTATAGGTGCCTATTCAACGATCACGATATCAGATACAAAGCAGATCCATGGGTGAAAGTCCCATCGAAAGACATCTTCAAATGCGATATCATTGAAACGGATTGCAGAAACGGATTGTTCTTCGGCGATCAACAGTCCTATATTCACATGCAGATCTATGAACAGAAGTAACTCATTTCTACAATTTTATTTTATGAATCGCGGCTAAATTTTTCCATTAAAAATAAGAAAAATGTTCAACTAAAACTCAATTAGAATCAGAACTATTAATTTATTAGGTTGGAAACTAATTTTGTGGACTACTTTGTAGTCATTATTTCTACACCTATGAACACAATTCCCTTCGAAAACTCAGCGTTTCTTAGGAAGTGGAATCGGGCAGCTACCTGAGAATAGAGAATTACCTGTTGGTTCAATGGTGCAAGCGTCGTTTGTTTGACATTTTTCTTTATTTGGTAATCAACACTTTTGTAGATGGTGCGTGAGAGTCCACGAAATTAGTTTCCTACCTAATACTTTTTCCTTTGTTACGCCATTAAAGGGAGAATTTCCACCAAACAACCTCTCTTGACAGAAGAAATCGTTACTGTGAATGAAGGGATGAGTGTTTCGTGAAAATGTCCAGGAATGTAATTTGTGGTTTTTGTAGTTGTAGCAGGTTATGGAGGAAATTTCCAGGAAAAGTGCGACTTCACGGAAGCGACCAGTGGACGGGCGGCCACATCTCTACGTGATAGTGATAGACTCGGTATCATCGTCCATGTTAAAACGGTAGGTTGATCAGACCAAGAGAAGACAACGGTATATAAGGCCTCGCAGGGTACACTGGTAAGAGGCGGTGCTGACATCCGCATGGTTGAGCGACCGATCGCCGCCCGGTCTAACCAAACCTGAGATCCCTCCGGTGTTGGGTAATTGGTATCAGACTTGTCTGGGAAGGTAAGGACACTGACATGTTATGTGATGACGTTGGTGATGCGATCTTGGTTTTACTGCAGGATCTCGTCGCTGCTCATCGCTACGCGAAACCCCGCCCCTCCTAGGGGCTTGTCTTCGATTGTAGGTCTTGTGTGGTTGCGTTGCTCATGCAGTTTTTTATGCTCTTGTCTTGGTAACGGTGCAGCACATCTATTCCTTGGTACATTGGTCCGTACGACTCATACGGGAGCCCGTGCACTGTTCCCAGCGATCTCGTCGAAACAGTCGACCAGGCTAGTGGGCAAGCATAATTATTTCCCGCCACACCGCCGATCGTTCCTAGCTACGAAAGCACTTCTCGAGAAAACACCCGAACAGAGCTCCACGCTATACTGTTGTATCTCCATAAGTCGAGTCTGAAACGGCTCACAGTGAGCCTAAAAACTGACGATGAGATTGATACTGTAACGCTGGAGGGCACCTTGTTCTACCATCCACACAATAGCGAAGCGGATGTGTTCGTTCCGAACGCGTCCAGAACTGTTCCACAATGTGATTGGTTCCATTTGCCCGAAACTGTTCCACAATGTGATTGGTTCGATGAAATGCATGTGCCCGACCTTACTTTCTTAGCGCTGTTTTGGTCGAACACTGAAAGATCACGATAACAGTTACTGTGTTCCTGTTGATCGTAGTTGCGCTTACGCATCAAATCGGGCCGGTAGTCTTATTGACCGTTGGCAAGATGTTGCTACTCGGCAGACTCACTATAATACCACTACGACGTGTTTTTAGTTTGATTTCACTGTCGATAAGTGCACTTCGTTGGCTGAGGTCGCTACATCAGTCCCGCTGAATCAGCGACAAAAGTTTTCTTCTCGTCGGCAAAACATCGGCGACAAAAATTTTCTTCTCGTCGGCAAAACATCCACCTTCTCGATCTCGATTGATACGCATATAACAACAATATTCTCTTGTGCTCCTGGTATGACGGACGACATCGACCGCAAAATCAAGCTGTTGTAATTCGAAAGGCTCGTGCAAAACGATTTTGCCGGTTAAACACTTCAAAATATCGTCGTCAGACTTGATTCTCTCTTCAACATAGTCGCCGAAATGAAGAACGACGTATGTATTCTAATGGACCAAAGCACTCTGGATTCGTCACCGTGTTCTGCTCGACGTTACTCGACAACCACTACAGGGCACGATGTCATCGCTTCCCGGACCCTATATCTCGCGCAATGCGACTGTCTGAACTTCATCTGTGTAGCCGTTGCTTGGGGCCGAAGCACGGTGCGAACGTGTGCACCGTCACGTGTAACAATTGTCGAGGAACTCATAATTCTGCGTGCTGTCACGGCGACAAAAAACGCAAGAACTAATGTCCGACGCCGCCGTCGTCGTCCGCCGCCGCCATTGCATCCGTTATCGTCATCGCCGTCGCCGCCATCGCCGTTTGAGATCCTACTCCCTCCCCTCTTCTGCTCACCCTCACTACCACTCTCGGCTTATTCTCATCTTCTTGTCTGTGCTAGAACACTGAATGGTATTCGATTGCGGTTCCCTCATCTGTTCGTCACTACTGGACCCGACTAGATGGTATTCGGTCGCAGTTCGCGGCTGTTGCTCATCCGTGATCGCTCTGGTCTGCTCGCGGACTCAACAGTGGTGATGGCGCAACAGCCCAGTGGCAGCAGTCAACGAAATGGTGAATGACATAAGATTCTATGTAGTTGTACTGGGTTTGGTTCATTTAGTTGACTGGTATTTTGTTGTAAAATTACATTAGTATCATTTGATGGATTAGCAGTTTGCTTTTTAATGATATCATTGTCATTTATTTGATTGGCATTCATAGATGTTTAACTAAATTGGTGTCATTGACTGATTTGTTCGGGCCGCGGCAGTGTCGCGCGGCGATGACGACGGTGACGCGATCTCGGTTTTACAGCAGTATCGCGTCGCTGCTCATCGCCACGCGAAATCCCGCCCGCCTAAGGGCCGGTTCGGAGTGTTGCTGCATGATTGTGCAGAAACAAAGGGGCGGAGCGTCGTTCCGTTCGGAACCACCGCGTTGCTGCAGATTTGCTGCAGTTTTCTGCAGCAACAGCACAACAGCAGGTTTTTGTGCTGGGGCGTAGAACGTTTTCAAAGCTTCCATTATGAAGGTATGGGAAAGCCTGAGCTCATAGTTTTTGTAGTTAAAAAATTATTAACCAACAACTACATTTAGCAGCTTTTTTTTCTACGAAATCCACGAGGCACTAACGCAAGTAGAGCAGCCTCCAATGCCAACAATGTATTGGTAGAAGACGTTGTTTTCATCGCTACAAATTATGGCTGGTTTAATTGATTTACTAAGAAGATATAAAAATTATAGAAAACTGCGCTCAAATTAAATATTTGCTCTCCGTTCGGTACAATGTGAAAGGAGCAATAAAGCAGAGAGATGTAGAGTTTCTCCGATCGATCGATGGCGTGGCGTCGATGGGAAATCAGGAGGACGATCGTTGCGCGACCCCGCGCCCATTCAAGTCCGCAGTCACAACCTCTCCTGCAGCACGGCATTAAAATTCCGGTGGGAATTCTCTGCTGCAGCTGCTGCACGCAGCAATACTCTGAACATCCCCGTCTGCTGCAGTGTGCTGCATGCAGCTGCTGCAGCGCTGCAATTCCTATACTTTATCATTGCTGCAGTTGCATGCGGCAACACTCTGAACCGGCCCTAAGGACTTCTCTCCGATTTTATTATAGCTCTTGAGCGGTTGCGTTGCTCATGAAGTCTTGTGTGGAATCTTGGAGTCTCTAACGGTGCAGCACAGTCTCACTTTAATTTCTATGCCAAAATATCATAATGTAGTTTGGCGGAACCCGAATGCATCACTTAACATTTTCACACGTACTGACAATAAATTTCCTATGATTTTGTTCCTTACTAGATATTTTCTCAATGAAAAGCAGAAAAGTAATCTTCTTCGCCACTATTTTAGATGTTGTACCCCACGGCTATGTTGAGCTGCAATCGCCAAAAGCCTTGCGAAATAGTGCGGGGCGGGAGGAGACGCAAGCTCTGACTCTACTCAAGACACACACTATTTACTGTGATAAAGCTCAACATAGCGGTGGGGTACAAAATTTGAAATAGTGCCGGTTTTTTAACGTAATTTCCAGTTCGCTTCCTCGGACAGTGAAATATCTCAAAACAAGGTTGAATGCGGTTCAAATGGAGTTCTTCAACAAAGTTGGCTACAACAGCATTCCAAATTCGTTTCCGATGTTTTTCGGTAGGTTATTGAACCCTTTAAAATGAATATGATAGGTACCCATACCCAGTAACTTCAACTACGCTGGACCCAAGAGTCGGTTTTTGAAGTTGACTGAATCTGATTTTCACCATGAGAATTCTTCTATGCCGTTTACCAGAAGTACCCTACAGAATATGAAGCGCCATATGAAGCACAATTTTATGGCATTATCTTGAACAGGGAAGTCAGTTGAAGGAGGAAGTCGTGCGGCGGTCGGTTTACCTCCACTGAAATCAGACTGGAATATAGAAGAGAAGTGCGGAGAGTACCTGGATAAATACTCCTACTTCTTGGAGGAGTTCCGATTAGACGGCTATAAGGCTAGTATTTTTTTTGTTTCTCATAGTTGATTTATGAGAAATGGTACGGCATGCAATTTCAGACAATGTATGCGTTGGACTGGACTGTGGGTAATGTTTACTACCCAAATTGTTGGGGTTTCAAAAGGACGGAAGCCGATCACATTTGGAGGTAACTCATTTTTGGTGGATTTGCTCGTTCAACTTGAGACGTAAGAACTGTCTGGAATATACTACAGGGTTTAGGGGTTTATGAACCTCTGTTGGATTCGCATAATTATACAATACTACAAACATAATATGAATGGTTCGGATAACAATACAGCTACGACATAACGTAACATATAACGCTATGTATTACTATACGGTCACCACGCTGAGTTGGTGAATTGTTATTCTAAGATGGAGCTTGAGATGAACTGGTGGAATCTTGGCAGCAAGTGCCAGGTCCTTTTACACCAGCTGATATGAGGAGAAATCTGCAGATGCTGACTATTGGCTGCAGACTAACTGTCAACACACCCAAGACCGCTGGATGACTCAACATGAATATTCGGATGTTCATGACAGGAACCATATTCAATGAAATTGATCGGAATAAAAACTGCATCAGCTCAGGACTGCCAGGAATGAATCTGGTAGTAAAGGTAAGGTGCCGGCGTTGATCAGTCCCCGAAGGACGTACCGCCGCATTCGTGTTCAATTGAAAATCGTAGAGGCTTGCTGAATGCGTATTTGGCCTACACAATGACTAGCGGGGGTCAGCCGCTATACCAAGTCAGCTAATCCACCTCCCCAGAAAAGAGTGCTCCCAATTTACCGGTTGAGGGACGTTAGGCAGGAATCCTAATTGCCAACTCATGGCGCGCGCAAGGTGACAGTACCTGCGGAGCATTCGCGAGTTCACCCTCGCCACACGTGGTCTTGGCTCGGCCGAGCTCGTCGTTAAGGCGATGGTGACCAGACTGACCCGAGCAGTCCGATGGTCGTTGAGAAATGATCCAAACGCCTTCGCCTACATAATTAGCGGCCGTGTAAATGGTCTAAAGACCCGGTCATACATGAGCGTATTCTAGGAACATATTAAAATTTTGAGCTCTTTTCAATCAGAAGTCAGAAGCTCAGTCAGAAGTTCATATTATCAGCTGATGGTGAGCATTTTTCGATACTCGAGAGAAACCTTGGATCCGCGAATGCAAGGAACTATATAGTTTGTAATAGCAAATTGCTCCGTTGATATTTCTTTTCCGGTTTCCAAATCGAACAAAATGCTCGCCAACAGCTGTTTTTATGGACTTCTGATTGAGCGCATTGGAAAAAGCTTAACATTTTAATATGCTCCCATATTACGCCCATGTATA
Source organism: Nippostrongylus brasiliensis (assembly GCA_030553155.1). Classification (NCBI taxonomy): domain Eukaryota; kingdom Metazoa; phylum Nematoda; class Chromadorea; order Rhabditida; family Heligmosomidae; genus Nippostrongylus; species Nippostrongylus brasiliensis. The sequence continues at coordinate 37,419,181 of CP130733.1, forward strand.
ACCGGTCTTTGAACCATTTACGGCCGCTAATTAAGTAGGCGACATTTCTCTACCACTATCGGACTCCTCTCGTTCGTCAGGTCATTATCGCCTTAACGAAGAACTCGACCGGGTCAACACAGGACCAGGGTGCAGGTGCACCGGGTCTTTAGACCATTTACACGCCCGCTAATTATGTAGGCGAAGGCGTTTGGAACATTTCTCAACGACCGTCGGACTGCTCGCGTCAGTCGGGTCACCATCGCCTTAACGACGAGCTCGGCCGAGCCAAGATCACGTGTGGCGACGGTGAACTCGCCAATGGTCCACAGGTACTGTCACCTTGCGCCCGCCATGAGTTGGCAATTAGGATTCCTGCCTAACGTCCTCCCCTCCCCCAATTTACCCGACCCCGGAGTGATGGAGGGCTTGGTTCACCCGGGCAAGGATCGATCGACCGGGCAGGCGTCAGCAGCACCTCTGACCATGGTACCACGTGCCCTGAGTGGTACCACAAAATACAACATTTTTGCGAGTTGAAGCAGTTTTTGGAACAAATATTACTGCTACTGAAAATGATTCATGCATATGCATTCGCCCATGTAACTGATGTCGTTCCAGGCCTTTCCAGACACGGCTCGACGAATCCGAAGCATTAAGACGGAGTCATAATTGCAGTGAACGCCACCAGGATCTTCTGGAATATTTGGAGATGTTCATGAACTCTTACCAGGGTGAGCTCACCACTACCACGATTTGCTTAAGGGAGCGTAGAGCTTGTGCCGTTTTTCGTTTCTTACAAAAACCCAAGGTTCTGCCTAAAGCACACAAAGTCTAAACGGGAGTAACCTAGTAACGCTCATATACAGGGTGTCCCAAAAAAATGTACCCACTGTTTGAACTACCATAACTTCGACGAAAGTGAACCAATCGAAACGAATCATAGCTTGGATAAAAGCTAAGAAAAAAGAAAATTTTCTTTTACGTGTTTGGTGAGGATTGCGTCATGTACTCGGCCGAGGCCTCGGATTTTTGGACCTGATTGATAGTGCATGGGTTATATGCTTGCTCTACTTTGCTCGTAAACAAGTGATACCGCTGCTACGAGTGACCTTTGAGGCAGTTAACATATCGATTTGCCGCAGCTTTTGGTTAGCCATGGAACAACATCAATATCGATCAATAATTGTAACCACTGTTTGAGAAGCAAGAACTCTTTCAAAAGTGATGCAATCATAATAAAGGCATTTGAGGGAATGTAAAATGTATAAACCATAGAGATTGTGCCATGCACCTGTCCGAATCGCTGGATTCTAGACCTGATTGAAAGTTCACGGATATCATGCTTACTCTACTTTGGTCGCCGACAGGTGATATCGCTGATACGTCTTTCTCTTGATGCAGCAAACATAAAAACATCAAAACATAACAAGTTTAACAACATAACAGTTGCTATTACATGCTCATTACAAGAATCCCGTTTTTGAACAGAGTAAGCAGTTTTGTCTAAAATCATGTTAAAATTAATGTTAAGCTTGTTACGTTTTGGTGTTTTTATGTTTACTACATCAAGAGAAAGGCGTATCAGCGATACCATCTGTTGGCGACCAAAGTAGAACAAGCATGTTATCCGTGAACTTTCAATCTGGTCTAGAATCCAGCGATTCGGATAGGTGCATGGCGCAATCTTCATGATTCATACATTGTACATTCCTCCAAATTATTTTCCTATGATTGCACCACTGTGGGATGAGTTTTAGCTTCTCAAACAGTGGTTACAATTTAAGATCGATATTGATGTTGTTCCATGCTTAATTAAAATCATCAGCAAGTCGATATGTTCGCTACTCCAGAAGTAACTCATAGCAGCAATATCAGCTGTTTACAACCAAAGTAGAGCAAGCATATAACCCATGCACTATCAATCGAAACTAAAATTCCGAGGCCTCGGCCGAGTGCATGGCGCAATCCTCACCAATCACATACCAGAAAATTTTCTTTTTCCTTGCTTTCATATAAGCTATGACTCGTTTCGGTTGGTTCACATTCGCCAAAGTTATGGCATTTCAAACAGTGGGTACATTTTTTTGGGACACCCTGTATACTTCTTATGAAAATATACCAAGAAATCCTAGTTGACGGGATGGAGCTCTAACAAGAGTTCTAATGATGGTACTAAGTTGGGAATTTGGATCAGCCTGCAGGGCAACTTATTCACACGAGTTGAAATTGTATTTGGATCGCGAAAGCTGAGTGGATGTCTATGGGAAAACACGGTATCACACGGGTATGAGGTGGTAAAGATGAAGGAGTCGGCGTTTATCAATCCTGCAAGGACGTGTCGTCGTAATTCTGCTTCCATTCAGAATATAGGCATGCGAGGCCAGCTGTTATACTAAGCCAATGTTTTTACCTTTCCAGAGAAATTGGTACCAATTTACCCAACCCCATAGGGATGGAAGACTTGCGTGGCCTGGTTGGGGATTGATCGCTTGACCGTGCGGATTACAGATGCGCATCTTACGATCGTGCCATATGTACCCTTAGCTGGATATATATCACTTGTAACTGAAAAATAAAGTATCTTCGAACAGCGAGGGGATCGCCTCAATTGCCCTCTCAAGAGAGTAACCAAAATCGCCACTTATGTATTTTCTGTTACTTCTTTGCGTTAATCATCTAGACAATCGGCTATAGAAATGGTGTTAGACGCAAGATTTCAAAAACTTTACTTTGACGTGATGCAGTGGTACGAGGCGAACGATCCCCGCCCCGGCTAACCAAGCCCTCCATCTCTCCGGTGTTGGGTAAATTGATACCAGGAATTTGGTATGTCGGCTGGCTCTGCAAATGTATGTTTGGTGGTTAACCAAAGGATAGTTCTCTCGATACTTTTGTAACAAAAATTTATTGCTACGTACACGTAAGAATATCAACAATATCACACTAATCATCCTATTCATACACATACTTGTGGGCGTAGCCACAAGAAAATGCGATTAGTACAGAAGGATTTGTTTTATTTTCAACATTTTATGTCACTAACTACGTAGCACAATAAAAAAAGCAGCGTCTCAGTTTGAAAAATTTGGCAGATATTCTGGCCTGAACATGGTGATCCATGCAGTTTCACAAAACGCACGTAATTTCCTCCAACTTTGGCGGGCTGTAGCTCAAAGGATAAACGAGGTCATACTAGCGCATTTGAGTAACCTATAGAAGACCTAGTCCACTTTAAGGAGCATACGACACGGCAGGCTCAAAGAGCTTCTGTAACCTTTTATAAGCTGTTGGCCCCGAGCCAAATTTTTCGCCGAAACGTTTGACAGCGATTTTCTCCTTTCGTTGGTGCTCTTTTGAACTGCTATTTCTACATTTTAATGTACTCAGTTAGTGCTATCGAACGATGTAGATTTCAACCGGATTAGTTTTCATGAATTCATAGGTCTTGCGGCTGTTTTTCAGGGATGACGTCACGAGGAGGACCGAACAATCCCATTGGGCAACTTGGGAGACCCAATGGGTAAATACATCAGACGGCACCGCACCTGAGTGGAGCTACAGATTAGATTCATAAGTGCTCACTCGCGGTATGCCGCTGGGTCGTGCCTAGGGAGCCGTCTCGAGAGGTACTTGCCATATATTGCACTCACTCTAATCTACGGGCTCCCTGTGGCTAACTGCTAGTTTCTGTGGACTATCCACGTTTGTGTATCCACAACAGTATGGACTATTAATCACTAGTTCCATTCAGAACCGCAAAGTTATGGTTAATACCATGCCTCTGCGGTTCTGAATGGAAAAGGAATGCGGCGGCACAAGCTGAACAATTGAGCAACGCCGACACCTTTGCCTTAATGCCCACTCAGACTCTACTGCGTTGCTGCCGCAGTAATGATGAAGGATAGGGACCAGTGACGCGCGCGTCAGCTGCGCAGTAGCGGCAGCGCTGCACCCGCTTTCAGAGTTTTACTGCGGCAGCACTACCGCAGCGCCGCCGCAGCAAGGAATGTCACGGGACATTCCTTGCTGCGGCAGCGGATTTGCTGCCGAAAACGGAGGAGGGGGGTGCGCTCATCCCCCCTTTTGCTGCTAATTTTACTTTACCGCGGCAGTAAAACTCTGAATGGGCCCTTAACCTTCAATTTGAAGCAGGTATCACATTCCATCTGATGAAGTGTTTTTTGAAAATTGGTCATGATGTATGGGTCACATGTTTTTAGGTGTTCCTAAAGCTGCAACCGATTGGGTTGTATACTTGGCACACGAAGAGATGAGAAATCTCTATCATGTCGACAGTCATTTTTTAAAGTTCTTCGAAAAAAACGCAAACCACTTGGACGACGCGTTCTTCTTCTTTCTCGGTGATCATGGACCACGATTTGGTGGGGTATGTTCTAGCTTTCCACTCGAAGTCTACTTGAGCCATTTTATTATTTAAATTTCCCGTAAGTATAAGATGGCTCTAAACGCAAATATCAGCTCCTGTGATTACAGTGTCTGCTTGAAAAATAAATAAAACCTTATTACACACCGTCAGTGAACTACTTAAGGCCCTTGTTATACCTTCGCTCGTGGTGATCGTCAGCTGCTTGCGAGCGGTGAGCGCCCAGCCGTTAACCTCAGTCGCTGAGCACGCGACGCACACACGCACGCGCCCGAAGCATACAGAGCAATGGGCGAGGTGATCGACCGACCCCCAGCGAAAGGGTCAATCGCTGCGCAATGCGCAGCGACGAGAGCGTGGAAGGTTCGCGAACGTCTGCATAACAGCCCGTGAGCGTCACCACGCCATCGTCAACGTGATAACTCATACAAACGTGTCTGGCCCCACGGTGTCTGATACTGAATGGACGAGTTACGCTGGGGGGTGAGCGAATGTATAACAAGGGCCTAACGGTCTAGGGCTGAATAAATATGCTGCATCTATAGATCTCAAATTTGATATGATCGATGCTTAATACAGTCAAATATTAAATAAATCATCATTCATGAGCGTTAAAGCAACAGCTTTGCTACTGAGAAACGTCGTTTCTTGTCGCTTTTACTACCAGCGAAAATGTTCCTCTTTTCGACCAAGATCATAATGTTCCGAACGATTTCTTAAGGCGTCACCTATTATAGATATTGAACGTCTCGCTCGGGCGCTATGAAACAAACAATCCATTTCTAATGGTGTCAGTGCCAAAGCGATATCGCAATGCTGCAGTTCTGGAGCAGCTACGAAACAAATCACATCAGCTCGTTACTCCATTCGATGTGCATGCTACATTTATGGATATCTTGAAGGTACGTTGTGGTGTCCGCTCCGCTAGAATTTCACACTACTCCGCGTATCGAAGGAAAATAACACCCGAGGTCGTAAACCCAATCCGTGGGACGAGAGTGCCGCGTTTGCCCAGAAGGTGCTTTCAAATTTGGTGGAGGGATTGAGAACTAGGGATGGAAGCATCATAGAGTTTCAGATGCATGTTCACAAACTACTAAACCTTGCTACGTTTAGCTGCAGCCATCTAGCAATTACACGAACACCACATTTCTCAAAATGGAACCCCTGAGTAAAGGATCATCATTGCTCAGAGAATGGCGAGGACCGAGGAACTGTCGAACTCTTCCGATACCATCTGAATATTGTCTTTGTCAATATAATAGGACAATCGTCAAGTTAGTTGTCTAAGGAATGTAGCGGTTCTTCTGTGAAACTCTGACGTTGCAGGAGTGTGGCTCTTTTGAAGCGAATTGGTGAATTCCTCGCCGAAAAAGTGAACAACATTCTCGAGAAGGCCGGACTGGGTGCGAAGTGTGTGAAGCAGTATTACCAAGAAGTTTGTTTGAGCAGTAATCAAGTATTTTTTGGCATTCGAACAAATGCAACTGTGACATGCTTCTTTACATGCCTATATCATTCAGACCGTTAGCGCTACAAAAATTGTGGACGGGAATATGTCACTGTACGAAGTAACCCTTTACCTCACTCCATCGCATGGTCTCTTTTCGGTATGACTTTCTAGAATTCACAGATTTGTTTTTCATTCCTGAAGAATACCTTCTAGAATTTCTGAAATTTTCTAAGTCTTGATAATGTAGCGATGATCAATATTTTCAACCGTTCCCTTTATCTTTGTTCGTCTTTCTATTTCTATAATATTATACATAGTTATGAGACAGCAGCAGAGGCTAGCTATCCAAGGCTTCGTTCACGTTCTCAAATTCTTCGTTCTCCGTTTACACTTAAAATCAGTTTCTCTAAAATATATTTATCAAACTATAAACTATTAAGTATGAAAAAACTATAAACTGCTAAGTATGTAGTAAAAATTCCACTTTAGGCACATGTTCGACCGTCGGGAACCGGATTCGTGCTCTACTCAGGGATTAGTCGCTTAAATCATTACGGAAGTCAGGGAGACTGCATTCCTAATCGCTCCCTGAGGCCAATTTGTTTATGCAGATCTTGGTCATTTCCATGAGAAGAAATTGAATTAACTACACGTTCATTGAAGTAATCACTTGATGTACGAAGTGCAAAAATACTGCTGTTTTTAAATGTCCACGTCTTTTAAAAAATTTGATAAACTGTGTACTATTGCTTATTGCATACTATTGCAGCATCATGTTTCAACTTTCTGGTTAAACCAAAGAATCGTAAAACGATTCTAAAAATGACAAACGAGCAGCAATCCAAAAAAACCTAATTGTGAGCTCAGGAATGCGGCACTTCGTATAACGCAAAGGCTTTTCTTCTTGCAGCAGCTCAGATGGTACGCGCAGTCCTCTTCCATCGGAATCGTAGAGGCATGATGAATGCGTATTTGCCCCATGCAATGACTTACGGAGACCATCCGCTATACCGAAATAGTGTATTTATCTGTAATGATCTGGCACCGACTTAGCCGACACCGAAGGGATATACACCCCGGTGCAAAATTATAGGTTTACCCCGCGATTTGTCCATAAGTGTTCAAAGAAACCATTGAGAGGATCTAGTAACATTACTGTCATATTCCTCACCATCGAAACCTAGATATAAAAGTCCTGAGCGGGATGTCCTATCAATGTAAGATACTACGATTTTTTATTGAAAAATCGGAGATAATGACCGGTGCAAAATTATGGGTTCACTTCGATAAAAACTGTCTGTTTTTAAAAATATGAACATTCAAGCTAAGTTTAGTACTTTGTTACATTACCTTTGTTAAAAACAACATCAGACACTCTACGAGGCATACTTCGAATAAGGTTATCAAGAACAGTTTGCTCTACATGAGCGCAAGCATCAAGAGTGGCGATCTTCAGATCAGAAACCGAGGTCTAAGTGGTGCCGTTCTTGTAAACAGTGTGAGCAAGAATCTCTTCAGTAGTGCTTGTAGCCGTAGGGCCCGAGGTTCCACTTTTCTCATAGGAAAATATCACCTAAAAACTAGAGATCCTTTTCTACGCCCACGACTTATTGACAAATCGCGTGATGAACCTATAATTTTGCACCGGGGTGTATGTATGTTTGTTGGCCCAGGCGCGGATCCATCACTCAACCGTCCGAGTTTCAGTACATAGAAGCGTTAGCAAACGTAAAGAGTGCCAAAAATTGGGATTCATTCGTAAATATAGATAAATGTTCTCTCGTGAATTGTTCGTGGTGGGGATTCACCCATCAATGTATACAATATCGATAGCACTGAACTCGAAAACTCCTTTTTCTCGAGATCTCTCCATCCTACTTGAGTGTGACCTTGTTTTTGCCAAACATATTTACAACCAGCCATTCAGCGGCCTGTCGGCCGACAAACTGCTGCTAAATGCACACTAAAAACAAAAATGCATAAACTGAAATAAACAATTGAAATAAAGCAAAAAAGATTCGAAATAAAACGACGAACAAATATCATGCAACAAAAGACGGCGAGCTGAACTGATGAAATGCGTCCCTGTGAGTACGGTAACGGGCAATCGCGGCGGGACGCTCATGAGCTATCCTTGACAAACATCATTTGGGTTTCGCTTATTACATGGTAGAATATTACCTCAAAAGCACTCAGCGTCCTCTTCTCCATATTTAGGAGCATTTATAGTGATAATCTCGTGATTTAACACGAAACTAGTCTGTTAATTGCCGCTTTTTGTTTAGCGGTTTATAGACGAGAACTAGCTGAATGAGCTAATCTTGTTCTTACTCAATTGTATAAAACATACGTTTTGCCACACATAGAGTATGGATCTTAAATTTGGAATCCTTTTAGTAAAAAAAGGTTCCTAGTGTTGAGTGAAGAGACAAAGCTTCCAGTGAGTAAATATTGGAGATTCCGCCCATGAGCGTACGAACAGGTGGGTTTGGAATTCAGTATAATAGATGTTGCAATGATGGTGCTAGGTTTATCGCAAAAATCGCATCTCAGGTGGGATTCGAACCCGCGTCTTCACCTGCACACTCCTGTCACGCCTACCTCTGCACGACGCTCCTGCATCGCCCCTCTCCCAATTCAGTCTGCTGTAGCACATACGCACAATAAAGCTTCATCTAACCGGGAAACGTCTAAGGAGCAGGCCTACAGCGTTGCACGCCAAAACGGTTATCCCATCAAGTCCATCATCTTTACACCTCAGGTTCACATAGAGGAAAACGGATCTCAAATTTCGTTCAACATTCCTTTCACATCCGACGAAATCAGTGCGGACATACGCAGTTGTGTACTCAAAGCGGATCTGCAAGATGTGGTGAGAATTGTTGAAATTCCTCGTGCAACGTGAGGAGACAACTAGTGCGCAATCGCCCGCTCATGCTCCACACCTTCATGTGTGCTGTGTGCACACGGCAAGATGGGTGATTGTAGCAATACCGGAGTTGTATACATGCCGGTCGTGCATGTTGCAGTACGTTGGGGAGACCAGAAGACCACTATGCGTGAGAGTTAAAGAGCATTTCGACGGGCTTTGGAAGGGCACGTTATCTACACTGCTGGGCGAGGACAAGGTGCGTCGGCATGAAGGCCTACCAAATTGGAAGGCCTTCATCCTTCTTACCGAACAGGATGCTCCGGACTTGATATAAATGCTCGGCTTTAATGCTATTCTTCCGCAAAACATTCGTTTAGAATAGTTATTCTTAAGGTTGTCGCATTTCAAACACAATTCAACAAATTTAACGAATTCAACGGTTTTTAACGGCGGATTTTTGCGTTGAAAAAATTCGGTAAAAAATTTACCGCTCACAGTTTAACGCACACCCCTGCTTCCAATCGAGGTGGTGGTGTCAATTCTGTCCCCTGAACCCGATATCGCGGTGAGCCGAACGTTGGAGGAGTTTCGAATTGTGGCACGGACTCCCAAGATTAACCGCACGGAGGAGTGCGTAGCGGTTACCCAACAGTTGGCTCCGTTCGCGGACCTATGTGGGTTTGACCTGGCTGATCGCGACCACTAGCCCACCAAGGCGGGTGGTTCCTAGGATTCGGTTCATTCACCCGCGTACTTCCACGAAAAAGGGTGACTGGTGTTGGCAACCACCATTAAGGTACGTCTCCAGTGTCTTCTCTACACATCGTCTTTCCGTTCTAGGATTTGGAATTGTCTGTTGTAAGATGAAATAGTGTTTGAGCGAGTAGATCTCAAGTATAACTTCGACCTTCCAGGCTCTGACGAAGGCGACATCACCGAAACGTAAGCCAAAAGCTAAGGCTTTAACAATCTCGGTCGATCGCTAACCACAATGCGTTTCTGAAGTATCTGCCTTTGTTTTATTATGTTCGTGCAAGTGTGTGTCTGTGGGTGCCCTTGTGTAAAGTCGTAACCAGCGGCTGCCTGTGGCTACGAGATCTACCGCTGAACCGCTTCGTACTAAAAATCTAATGAGGGAGGTGAGTAAACTTCCCGCGACGATTCTCAACAAGATATATGTGGCTTCGTAGGGCTTGGAACTTAAGTCACCGAAATGTTTTCTATTTTTGCTAAATGACTATGGGTGGTCCAAAAATGGCAAAAAATATCATGGCATAGAATAGCCTGAAAGGTGGGAATATCACATATAAGTGTCAAAGTGGCGCAGTGGGTAGTTCCTAGGTTTGGTAATTTATGGTGGTCCAATCTTGTGCTTGGAGTTTGCTCCTCTTGTTTCAACTTGTTTAAGCTTTTATCATATTGACATGAAATCCTTTAGAACAACAATATTATCTAATTGGAGCACTCAGTTGACAGTAAACACCGATATATAATTCCTCCTGCGCTCCAATTTTGACTTCATCAAGCAAGTCCCGGTTTAGGCAATAGCTGGACAATGATACTAATCTATATTGAACTGGAGCACGGCATTGATCTCACGGTGCAGCAGGTGGTAGTATACTGGAGACGTACCTTAATGGTGGTTGCCAACACCAGTCACCCTTTTTCGTGGAAGTACGCGGGTGAATGAACCGAATCCTAGGAACCACCCGCCTTGGTGGGCTAGTGGTCGCGATCAGCCAGGTCAAACCCACATAGGTCCGCGAACGGAGCCAACTGTTGGGTAACCGCTACGCACTCCTCCGTGCGGTTAATCTTGGGAGTCCGTGCCACAATTCGAAACTCCTCCAACGTTCGGCTCACCGCGATATCGGGTTCAGGGGACAGAATTGACACCACCACCTCGATTGGAAGCAGGGGTGTGCGTTAAACTGTGAGCGGTAAATTTTTTACCGAATTTTTTCAACGCAAAAATCCGCCGTTAAAAACCGTTGAATTCGTTAAATTTGTTGAATTGTGTTTGAAATGCGACAACCTTAAGAATAACTATTCTAAACGAATGTTTTGCGGAAGAATAGCATTAAAGCCGAGCATTTATATCAAGTCCGGAGCATCCTGTTCGGTAAGAAGGATGAAGGCCTTCCAATTTGGTAGGCCTTCATGCCGACGCACCTTGTCCTCGCCCAGCAGTGTAGATAACGTGCCCTTCCAAAGCCCGTCGAAATGCTCTTTAACTCTCACGCATAGTGGTCTTCTGGTCTCCCCAACGTACTGCAACATGCACGACCGGCATGTATACAACTCCGGTATTGCTACAATCACCCATCTTGCCGTGTGCACACAGCACACATGAAGGTGTGGAGCATGAGCGGGCGATTGCGCACTAGTTGTCTCCTCACGTTGCACGAGGAATTTCAACAATTCTCACCACATCTTGCAGATCCGCTTTGAGTACACAACTGCGTATGTCCGCACTGATTTCGTCGGATGTGAAAGGAATGTTGAACGAAATTTGAGATCCGTTTTCCTCTATGTGAACCTGAGGTGTAAAGATGATGGACTTGATGGGATAACCGTTTTGGCGTGCAACGCTGTAGGCCTGCTCCTTAGACGTTTCCCGGTTAGATGAAGCTTTATTGTGCGTATGTGCTACAGCAGACTGAATTGGGAGAGGGGCGATGCAGGAGCGTCGTGCAGAGGACTCTCTCGGTCGTACTGACCTTCCGTGGCATCATCTGATAGCCACTGAGCCAATTCGGGGTCAAATTCCTGACTACCCTGGCTGCTGCTTTGTTCGGGTTGCTTACCATTGATTTTAATGGTATGACCCAACTTTTGAGGGTGAATGTTCAACGCCGAGGCCAATTTTCCGGCTTCATTGCGATATTCATTCACAAGGGCTTCGAGTACGAATATAGTAGCGTGAAGACGAGTATATCGAACACACTGAGGACAAGCCTCGGACAGTCGGCGGGCGGACCTCTCCGAAGAGGGTCCGCCCTCACATATGCCACCGAGGGGTCGCGGATCGCGACAGGATGTGAAAGGAATGTTGAACGAAATTTGAGATCCGTTTTCCTCTATGTGAACCTGAGGTGTAAAGATGATGGACCGTGCAGAGGTAGGCGTGACAGGAGTGTGCAGGTGAAGACGCGGGTTCGAATCCCACCTGAGATGCGATTTTTGCGATAAACCTAGCACCATCATTGCAACATCTATTATACTGAATTCCAAACCCACCTGTTCGTACGCTCATGGGCGGAATCTCCAATATTTACTCACTGGAAGCTTTGTCTCTTCACTCAACACTAGGAACCTTTTTTTACTAAAAGGATTCCAAATTTAAGATCCATACTCTATGTGTGGCAAAACGTATGTTTTATACAATTGAGTAAGAACAAGATTAGCTCATTCAGCTAGTTCTCGTCTATAAACCGCTAAACAAAAAGCGGCAATTAACAGACTAGTTTCGTGTTAAATCACGAGATTATCACTATAAATGCTCCTAAATATGGAGAAGAGGACGCTGAGTGCTTTTGAGGTAATATTCTACCATGTAATAAGCGAAACCCAAATGATGTTTGTCAAGGATAGCTCATGAGCGTCCCGCCGCGATTGCCCGTTACCGTACTCACAGGGACGCATTTCATCAGTTCAGCTCGCCGTCTTTTGTTGCATGATATTTGTTCGTCGTTTTATTTCGAATCTTTTTTGCTTTATTTCAATTGTTTATTTCAGTTTATGCATTTTTGTTTTTAGTGTGCATTTAGCAGCAGTTTGTCGGCCGACAGGCCGCTGAATGGCTGGTTGTAAATATGTTTGGCAAAAACAAGGTCACACTCAAGTAGGATGGAGAGATCTCGAGAAAAAGGAGTTTTCGAGTTCAGTGCTATCGATATTGTATACATTGATGGGTGAATCCCCACCACGAACAATTCACGAGAGAACATTTATCTATATTTACGAATGAATCCCAATTTTTGGCACTCTTTACGTTTGCTAACGCTTCTATGTACTGAAACTCGGACGGTTGAGTGATGGATCCGCGCCTGGGCCAACAAACATACATACACCCCGGTGCAAAATTATAGGTTCATCACGCGATTTGTCAATAAGTCGTGGGCGTACCCCGGTGCAAAATTATAGGTTCATCACGCGATTTGTCAATAAGTCGTGGGCGTAGAAAAGGATCTCTAGTTTTTAGGTGATATTTTCCTATGAGAAAAGTGGAACCTCGGGCCCTACGGCTCAAGTCTGGTATCAATTTACCCGACCGCTGAGGGATGGAAGGCTTGGTTAGCCTGGGCCGGGATCGACCGCTCGACCGTGCGTGTGTCAGCAGCGCCTCTTACCACTGTACCACGCGGGCCCTGGTCACGGTCACTGGTCACCTATAGTGGGTGAATAAATGATGAAGGGATTGTGGTCAAGGATATTGCGATGAGCACGACTTTTTTATTTTCTCGAGTTCGTAGTGGGCTGAGCATTGAAATCCAGTGGGTTACAGCGGATGTAATGTTGGCAACATAAAAACAAAAGAGCACGGCTGGTAACAAATCAATGGACTCATTGAAGTAATCCTAAATGATACCCCTTCAGCAACACTACAATATAAAAAGGAAGGATACATATCGATGGGATCGAGCGAAGCCTTGCTAGATTAATGCCAGGGGTATAGCACTGTTCAAATGACAAAAACGTCCACCGTAATGTAACCGCGCTAAAGATACTATTGAGCGCTTGTAGAAGGAAGAAGTTATGGAACTATATTAACTCACGTAGTGTGGGAGTTTTTCCGTTTTTCCTTCTACAGGGTACGCAAAGTTACCCGGAATAAAATATTCCCTTACTAATAGAAAAGTATCAAGGTCGTTCAAAGTGGCCCCCTATCTTACGGACACATGTCCTCAGACGAGTAGCGAACCCATAACTCATTGCACGGAGGTAGTCTTCTACTATATCGTTCTTTTCCTCATCCAGGGAAACTTCCAGTGGAGCCAAATTTTTGCGTTGTGTAGAGGAATTCTCGCTCCCAGTAAGTGACCAGAAAAGAAACTAAGGCGGCTCAAATCCCGTGAATTCAGAGGTCAGCCATCTTGTGCTGTGCGGCGTGGGACAGCAAAATTATGAGTCGATGATTGCTGATCTTTCTCGATTTGGCTTTGCAATTCGCACAATGTGAACTCAAATAAACTCATGCTTGGATTACATTTGAGTTTAGTGTATATGTACCCACTACTCCAATATTAAGTTGAAAGCTTAGTTTTAAAAGTTGTTATCAATTGTGCCAAACGAATAACTCGTGGCACGCAGGTAGTCCTCATCGAAATCATTCCGTGTGTTTGTTAACCGTGCTATCAGAGGCAGCAAAGTTGCACATCAGATAGAGCACACTTTTTTCTCATAACACTGCTAGACTAGAAAATCAGTTTCTCAGAAACGTTAAAGAAAATTGAGGTAAAATTAGCAGAACGACCAGAGAGATGTAGACTGATGATGGCCGATAGTTTCAGATTTCGTTTTGCTATCACCACTGTGCAAGCATTCAAGAGCTCAAACTTGGACAGCGTTTGCAAGTAGTATAGATGTATAACATATTCCAATGTGGAACTCAGAATCCAGTTCTGCCAGTAGTTGTGGCCTGTGATGTATTATTCCGGGTAATTTTTGCGCACCCTGTATATTGCACAACGACAGTTGCACACCATGGCACATCTGCAAAAAAGAGAATCATTTTAATATTTCCGAGATAACTTCAGGACACTGTTATTGCCGTAGTCTAGCGAATTTCACGGCGTGTCGCTGTGCATTTATATTAAATGACAGTTATTTGGTTTGTATTCACGGTCCAGAAACGACGATTCTCTTGTAACGGTAACGCACGACAGTTCAATGACGAGACATGTTCCCACGGTATAGGCTAAAAATGCGATTTTGAAAAATGTGCCTATGAAGCGCGTGACAATTTCCAGAAATGAGGATCATTTCTACAAAACAGTCTGATGTCGTTCCAGCGGTATCCTCCTCCGAAACTTCTCGTTCCCCTTGTGGAAGACTGTGGTCAGACATCACTAACAAGCTCGGAACAGATCAATATAGGCCAGTTAAAAGATTCGGCCATTGCCGACGTGATCAATCTGTGGTAACTGACTCTCTAGGCTAGTGCTTCTCATGTCATTGTCCAGACTAGCCGAGTTACTATGGATAGTGCCCGCCGATAGAATAATTTTTTTCAATCACCCAAGGTTGAGGTGTATTTTACTGTAATCTAATGTTGGTGGAGTGGACTTTAGTGGAGTGTATTCCAAATTAGGCTGAATTGCTTTATTAGAACAACGTTCCTCTAGGACCATCCTTACGTTAGCGGTAAAACGTGTGGATCGATCATACATTTTTCCGCGCAAGGTTCCGCGACGATACAGACTGTTTTGGATAGTTTCTGCTTTTTCTCCTTTGGCATGTTTATTGTGAATTAGATGTCTGTTCACTCTCTACCTCCCACAATCAACTGTGGGCCTGAATGCTCTTCTTCAGAAACTTACTCTTCAGAAACTTTTCGCACCACATCCTTGTTCATGTCTGTCGCTAACTACAGACTCCAAGCTATTAGGGCTTACCAACCCTAGGTTCTAGACGAAAGGCTTCCTCGAAATCGTGTTGGGTAGCGTTAAATTGACAATTTTTACTAACAATAAGAAATGACACCGTTCCCTTTGGAACGGCAAATTTCTCGCCGAGAAAGTGACCACCATTTTCGAGATTATCATGCTCTCAGCAGAGCGTATAAAACAGCTCTACCTTTTGGCATGTTGTAAATGTTGTAAAGGTAAAATCAAAAGTATCGGCGTAGATGATTCCCTTACGGACGCGCCGCCACATTCGTGTTCTATATAGAATCGTACATGCAGGGGAGCTTGTGGCTTGTACAATCACTTACGGGCCAGCTGCTACACTAAGTTGGTGTGCTTACCTTTCCAGTTCAGTTTGGTACTAAGTTATCCGACTGGAAGGGATGGAAGGCCTGTTTAGCCCGGGCAAGGATCGATCGCTGGACTACTCGGGTGTCACTGGCGCTTCTTACCACCGTACCTCAGTATTTGAGAAAGTTCAGTATCCCATGAACTTAATATCACTCAAAGTTCAGATTTTGACAGTAACGAGCTGTTCCGCTTTGGTGTTGCAGAGTTCTACGGCTCCATGTCCGCTGAGCGAGGCATCCCCTCCCCTTACAGTATCCGTTCTCTTTGAACTTCAACCCGGTCGACATGGTGACTGTTTCTGTGTTTCTGACGAATTGATTCTGTAGCTCCACGTCCAGAGCTCAGTGATCTGTTCGCAGAGCGTTCTATTGTTCTCGTTCCCATCATATTACCATATTCTGTTATTAACCATTGCGCTCGTCTCCGATGTTTACATTCAGTTTTCATTTTGTTCGTCAGTGGACCTGAACGCTTTTCCCCGTTGCAATATAATGTCTGTAAGTGGAGATTTGATCAATCAAATAAAAAAAACGATAGCGACATCGCGTCGCGCGTACGTTGGATTCCAGGGCGTCTGAAACAACGGAAGGCCCGAAATGCAGACCAAGGTAAGAATTGAACACCCAACTAACTTCGCTTAACTGTATGAGAACACGCCTAGAGTTCAAGGACAAGGAAACATTCATCGAAATTCTCCGATTCCTTCAATAAGCTCTCGTGCTCCTGCTTTCACTAGAAAGCTTCATCAGTTCTCTTGTTTACGAACTTTTCAGGGTACAATGTTGTTCCTGTACATTTCGAGTACGTCTTGGAGCATCGCTCAAGTCGATGTTCTCGGATGGATGAGTTCAACCATTATATTGTTTCGTTTTTGTTGTTCACTTTTGGTCAGAGATTTGCAACGATTTGATTTTTCACGACAGAACACATTCAATGCGAGCCCTGTTCGTTCTGCTTAGCTGAATTAATGCTCCGATATGTATTTCCACGACATAAATGGTTACTCAGCAAATACAACGATTTATTCCAATTCATTCCAATTCTTGCTCAATCTACGCCTTCTTAGTGCAAACGAATCCGAGGACCCCATTCCCAACTGTCTGAAACGGTTTTAGAGTATTTTTCGAGTCAATGTGATTTCCTTCGATGCATTCATGTTGATCTTGTCGTATTGAGCGTGGACAACAAAATTTCGTGCTCACTTCTTCTCGTAGGGGCGATACACATCGAAGATCGCCGTATCGGAAGAGAGGTATGGACGCAACCAAACAAAAATTAACATCTCTATAAATTCACGCTTCATCATGCTACATATTTTTAGTTGTGTTGTGGATTAAACAAAAGCCTCACGTATTACGTTCGCGTATTGGGAATTGGTCAATAGATACGTACGGCTCCTCAGGCTCAAAAAGCCAGTTGTAGTCAATTCTGTAATTATTGAAGTTGTGAACCTATGTCCATTTCGAAGTAGCGTGTCAACAACATAGACTTATTCAACAGCACAACTATAGGCGACTCTGGTGGTTCTAGATGATTCTCATGGATGTGATGTTTGGTTACTTGCCAAAGTTCAGCTGGGTATACTCGCGGATCGTATAGGAAATCGCGAAGCATGACTTAGAGGAAGTCGCTCAGATGTGGCTGGTCGTAGGTAGGAACGAACATTTAGGTGTGGATACATTTCTGCACTTGACGCTTCGGTTATTTGGTAGCGGTGAAAAATGACCTAGCTAATTCTTCGTTACACAACCTCCCTACTCCACACAGACTCTACTTGACATCAGACGGGTCCTTGAATGTTGTTCCGATAGTAGCAGAAGAAGAATGTGTTCTTCTCACTTCCAAAATGCTCTAGCCTGCTCCATGAAACTATTGCTACAAGCTATTGCGACAGCGACTAGTACCGCCTACAGCTTCCTATGTGTATCTGCACAATGCTTGAACGTGGTTGCTCCGTTTGCACAACGGAGACGGGGCAACTATGCTCGAGCACAATGTTGCCTGAGTGTGCAGTGAACCGCAAAGGAGAATGTGTTTTGCTGTCGAGTGCGAGTGAGCTTGCATACTCGCTCTGGGCAACAGATGAACAGATCATCCAAGGGAACTTTAGTTATATAATGACTGCTCGGCTTGAGTAGTAGTAAAGACCCATATTTCGGAGTAGAGCAGTGGTGGTTAAGGCGTAACGTTCTAATAGTGAAGCACATTGAGCGAGCGCTATAACCACCCACGTCTGGCATCGCTCTTCATTAATATGTAGTAAAATACTTACGTTTCATGTTTACGTTGAGCACCCATCCATACAACTCCTTCACACAATCCTTTTATGAGCGGACAATCTGTTAATTCAAACTCCCCTGCAAATACAAAATGACGAACGACGAAGGATATTTCATCACGCACCTAAGCATTTTGGTAAACGTTTTGTCGACTCCAATACTCACCTAGAACAGTCTGCATTTCAGCCAAGTCCTCGAAGTAACCCAAGTGAGCTCCTATTGAGTTACACTCGAACTCCGCTTTGATCCATGTTGTTGTCTTGTTGTAGACGGTCTGCAACAAATTTTGAATAATTCTACAAGTGTGTTTCGGCTGAACAAGTCTGATTTTTAAGAGTTCCGAAATTCTCACGAGGAAGGAGTCGAATCAGGACACAGAAAAAATAGAAATCGAACCGGTAACAAGTGAGGAGAAATGGAACGGTGGCTATCATCAATTGTCAACAACAAAAGTAATCTGCACTAATTGTTTGATCGACTAAGAGAACCTCTCTTATGTTCGACAGCAAGTAAGATGGATCTTTTCATTCGTTTTGTGCATCTACTTTATAATTATTATCCATTTGCTCATTTGTTTTTAATATTAAGACCCCGTTCTATGTATGTTTAGTTTCACATGCTTTCTACTTGAATTGTAAGCACACAATCTCCATGAATAAATGCAATAATGGTAGAATAAAGTCGCACCAGTCTGTTTCTAAATGCTAAAGTGATCAGTGGTGTATCGGATACTTCTCAGCTACTCCCCGCTGTCAAAGGGTGGCTCACTCAGTCACAGCCTTAGGAACTGTGGTATTCGATACGATGAACATAGGCTGATAGCTAAGCGGCCAGTTAGTTATCTATTAGGTTGGTAAGAAAGTTCGAGCCGTTTTTTTTTCAAACGACTGTTGTAAGTTGAGTTCGAAAGCTTTTGCAGTTTCGAAGCCTAAATGAATAGTAATATACTTTTCGGAAGACGATTATTTTCTCTATCAGACAATATATCACTTAGTTTTACTTGTTCTGAAAATTACAAAGTTTCGAAACCCCAAAGTTTGTCGTTCGAAAGACAAGAATAATTTTTTGATGCAGCTTCTATGTTTCTTCTGAACGTACGAGTTGATTTCTGTGCAGTTTTCTGAGTAAAATTCCACGCTCTATCGCATGGTATGTTCAATTTCAAACAATGCTCAGTTTTTAAAAACTCTCGCGGGAAAAGCGTCTTGAAGTTTCTCAGGCGAGCAAACCTCCAGTCCAATCTTTTCACCGAATCTTATACAGAATTCGAAAGAGCACGATAAGCATGCCACAATCTCAATGGATTAGAAAATGGGAATGGACCGTTGATATCTTTTTATCCAGAGCGACCTGTTTTATTCTCCAGCTTTTGCTCTGTTTGAATTTATACTCAATGCAGCTTTTCCAATAATGTGCCGAGGGCTAAATTGCAGGGTGGGAACCACTATTGACAGTCTCCTATCCAGCAAAATGTTTAATCAAGGTACGGATTTCTTTATATTCCCTTCAGAATATACATATTTGGGGTCACATCGAATCGTCTATATCGTTTTGAGCAGAAACAGCGATTGATTTGAACTGGATCAGAAACGTCTACTTCTTTACTAGTCCCGATGTTTATACAGATGACGTAACTTGTTGATGTCGTAGTGAAGCTGACAGAACATAATTTCTGCGCTTTGTCATGTGAATATGATGGTGCCAGTCATCAAAAAAATGCAAACCCACGTGAATTACTTTGTCTCCGTTCTTCCTTTCGTAGTAAACAGTTGTTTGGAAGGTGCCAGGTAGGATGCCTATATAGCACGATCTATATACACGTGTAATATCCAACACTGACCAATAATAAAACAAGTAGTGGCATGGGGAAACTGTAATCATGCATTCCATTGTCAGTGCATATCTCGCTGGCTTAAAAGTCGTCAAGTATGCCCTCTCGACAATTGGGAGTTGAAGTTCCAGAAGTATGGTTGCTAACGCTATTATGGATACATACATTTTTTTATTAATTAATTTTCAGGGTGAATCTTTTGTTTACTGTGCCTCATGACCTTCTCTGCCGCCGTGAATTTCAGAATTCTCGTTACATCAGTAAGTGAATGTAAAACTTCATGAATCGCTCCGGTACCTCTTCGTGTTCCACTTCCTCAGTTGTCAGTTTGACGTTTGTATTTGTGGATAATAAAGTAATCTACGTAGCACAATGTGCCGTGGTAGGAGTTGCTGCTGACAGCTGCATGGTTAGGTGATCGATCCGCTCCCGGGCTGACCAAGTCTTCACCACCCGGAGACGGTTAAATTGCTACCAGACTCATCTGGGGAAGGTTAAGACATTGACTTGTGTAGCGGTTGGCCCGCAAGTCCTTGTATAGGTCAGATGCGCATTAACTATGCTTCAACGACTCTAAACGGTACACAAATGTGGCCGCGCCTCCATCGGGAACTGATCAACGCCAAAATCTTTACCGTCATTTTTACCTTTAATCTTCTTAATATTATTTCCTTCTGTCTAATGGGGTCAATAGGGAAAAAGCTTCATTTTACGGCCTACGGTTTCGACCTCCTCGTTGTCTTCGGAGTCCATGGTTATTCATGGCTACCAGTTCTCCAACTTTTCTTCTCTCGAAACCTCGGTGTAATTTTATAACGGTTGCATGTTGCTGTGTCGAACGAGGACAGTAGAATGGATCAGATTTATTGGCCCGAAGTTTCGAACCTATCAGAGGCCGTTACGCAAAGTTTTTCCACATATCCACATTTCCACAAAGTTATCCTAGTAGCACTGATCTCTACGGTGAAACATTCGACTGTCTTCTAATGGACCAAGAAGGCGTTCCTCACATCTATTTGCACACATGTTAGTCTCTACTAAAGACTGGAATGCCGCAAAATTACCAACACTTTGTTTTATTCTAGGTTTTTTATTCGAGATTTGGCACGGTGTCGTTGTTTGATGATATTTAAGTGTTTTATTTGGCGCACCTAACAGTGCAAATAAAATAAAATAAAATAAATTAAAATAAAAATATCGACCTCGTGAGGTAGAAAAAATTATACATATTGAGAAGGTTATCTTCGATGCCGAGATTTGAGGGCGAGAGAACATGGAGATTGTTAAAACATGACATGTATGTAACAGATCCAGATCATACATAGATTTCCTTTAATGTTTTTCATTCGATGTCATCCTGACATTCAAACACCTGTCAGGAGTTACTATAAGGTTCGTATAGTAGAAAACAGAAGAACAATCGAGCAGAGGTCATTAATTGCCTCGGTTGCTGTACACCCTCTCGGCTGGTACCAGCTAGCTGCACCGAACTTTGCCCCGTTAAACATACGGCGGCTCGTTCTCATGCCTCGCGCCTCCGAGGAACGGGACAACTCTCGAGGCGAACGGGGCTCGTAAAACTCAGGCCCACGTATTACTACTCTCGCCCTGTGCCCTGGGGTTATAAAAAAGCACCGCCGGAACACGCCCGAGCTGGATCTCGGGTTGGAAAACCACTCCGGGGAATTGATGTATGTACTCTTATCGTCCTCCGATTGTAATTGTCGCAATATCTTTCTGTCTAGTAAATATGCTGTCTAATTTGTTCTGTGACCTCGCATAAACTCGTACAAGACAACTGGTATGAATCCTCCGGCATAAACTCGTGCAAAACAACTGATGCGTATCCTACGCAGCCGTTACACTACGTTTTATAAACTAAAATCCTCTTGCGAAGGGTACGAATATCATACACCTCATATTGGTGTCTGCAACTTTAATATGTGATGTGGTAGCAAGTGTTGCGACGGTGGATCGTATCGTGAATTTTCTCGAATTTTCTCAACACTCGTTCAATTCTTCTAAATATTCACCCCGAATTCTTAGCTCATGTTATGCTTATGGGCGAAATTTTTGCAAAAACGCCTCCCTTTTCGCCCTTTTTCGCAGAAAAAGGATCAAAGACGATTACGAACTGCTATTGAAAACTGCTCCAGTCTAATCAAAATTCCGGAGAGGAGTGATCAATTTAAGGAAGCAAGAGGTACATTCAGCAGAACTAGCAATTTATTAGGTTGGTAAGAAAGTTTTCGCCGTTTTTTTCAAACGACTGCTGTGAGTTTAGTTCGAAAGCTTTTGCAGAGTTTGACGCAGCATTCGGAAGAGAATTACTTGCTCTTTCGAGCTGTGTACTTGTTATTTGTTATAATTCTGAATGTCATCGTTCTTTTGACTAGTAAAGTGAAAAGCGAAAAGGTGAGAAAATAAGCTCATCGACAGCGATTTTTTTCTGCTCAATTTCAAAGGCATAAATAAAACTTGATAGACCGTTCGAAAGCCGATGATTTTCTCTATTAGAGGGTGTATCATTTGTTTTTATTTGTCTCGAAAATTACAAAGTTTTGAACCACCGAAGTCCGACCTTCGGAATGCAAGAATAATTTTCCGATGGCGCTCCAGGTTTTCTTGTGAGCGCTCAAGTTGACTTTTGTAGAGCTTTCTATGCAGAATTTTTCGTTCTATCAGATGGTATGTTTAATTTGAAGTTTCTTGAAGTTTCTCGGCAGAGCAAACTTCCAGTTTCAATCTTTTCACTGAATCTCATACAGCATTCGAAAGAGGACGATACTCTCTACAAGACGGATTATATAGCGTTTAAAACCTTCCTGGTTTTCATTGTTTTTTAGGCTGTCAAAGTGGACCTAAATCCGCACTCCTGGACGATTCGACGTCGCGCCGCACGAGCCCCACACGCCGCGCCTGCGATTTAGGTCCACTTTGACAGCCTAAAAAACAATGAAAACCAGGAAGGTTTGAAGCGCTTCATAAACCAGCTTGTAGAGAGTATCGTCCTCTTTCGAATGCTGTATGAGATTCAGTGAAAAGATTGAAACTGGAGGTTTGCTCTACCGAGAAACTTCAAGATGTCCTTCTCGTGAAAATTTTTTAAAATCGAGCGTTGTTAGAGAATAAACATATCTTCTGATAGAGCGAAAAATTCTGTATAGAAAACTCTACAGAAGTCACTTTGAGCGCTCACAAGAAAACCAGGAGCGCCATCGGAAAATTATTCTTGCATTCCGAAGGTCGGACTTCAGTGGTTCAAAACTTTGTAATTTTCGAGACATATAAAACAAATGATACATCGTCTAATAGAGAAAATCATCGGCTTTCGAACAGTCTATCAAGTTTTATTTATGCCTTTGAAATTGAGCAGAAAAAAATCGCTGTCGATGAGGTCATTTTTTCACATTTTCGCTTTTCACTTCACAAGCTAAAAAAACGATGACATTCAGACTTATAACAAGTAACAAGTATACAGCTCGAAAGAGCAAGTAATTCTCTTCCGAATGCTGCGTCAAACTCTGCAAAAGCTTTCGAACTAAACTCACAGCAGTCGTTTGAAAAAACGGCGGGAACTTTCTTACCAACCTAATACTTGCCCAATTCACTTTGTTCCTCTGCGACTAATTCTTTTCGGGAATTTTGAGGAATGTAGTTCTGTTCTCTAAGTCTACTCTACCAAATGCATGAACTACGATATCAGGGAAACATTACATGAGGTTCATCCAGCCTTGATTTAGTTGATAAACCATCAGATTCGTGTATGTACTCGCTTCAGTCTAATGGAGATATCTTCTCAAGCATCGCTACGGAAATGTTTTTACCACCTTTTATATATTAACCTCTATGTAGTTCGATGTTTTGATGAGAACTCACCTGCAACGATCAAGAAGAGAAGCAGATATTTCATCAGATTGGGATTCAATGCTGTTCTAAAGTCAACGCCATCATATATACGACTGTGAATACGAACAACGACGGCTTTATGTTAACCATTTCCATACCGTAATACATCCCCATAGGGAGATTTAATGATTATGTCTCGCCAGAATATGCAAAATAAGCCATAAGTGTCGCACGGTTGACGACAGCCATATCTTGTAATAGTCGTCGTGGGCTAACGTACGCTGTATACCTTGCTGTTAAAGACGTTCATCGAAACGTTCGAGCCTTGAATTTTTGCTTACTGTTCAGAGGGGTGATAAACAATGTCAGCAAATAGGTATTGCAAATATAAAACACTCGGGCACGGTTTGAATTCAAACTACGCTGGAAGCTGCAATAAAGGTTATCGACTCACTGTCCGATGCGACTTGAGGAACGTTGTCGTCTAGAACCTCGAAGATCTTTAGTGGTAGATTTTTTGCGTTTAGCAAACATATTTTTAATGTCTTTCTATGATCAATAATATATAAACAATACATCGGGATTGAAGCCCCCGAGATTCTTGAAAGGTAGACCTAAGTTAAAAACTCACTTAGATATTGATTTGATGTAGATCCGAAGCAATTATCCTCTTCATTAGTTTAAATGTATTTCTTCTCTAACGGAGGTAAATGTCAATTTTGATGCTAATCTTCTCTAAAGCGTGGTACAGCGGTAGGAGGCTCTACTGGTAACCGCACGGCCTGGCGATCGCCTTGCACCCCGGGGTCGGATATCTCGATACCAGGCTTGTCTGAGAAAGTAAAGATCCTGACCTGGCATAGCGGTTGGCTCTCGCAAGTCCTTGAATAGGCCTCATGCGCACATTGGCACTTTGAATAACAAAATTTTGGACGAAATCTATGGTTTTGACTCAGTCACCTTTGTATACGAGCAGCCAGAATAACAATTATACGAGTAGCCAGGAACACCTTGGAGGGTTAATGCACACTCTCCAAGTATTTAGAGGTTTATCAACGTGTGATAAAAGAGTGCTAGTTATGGCATACAAAACGTGGGTCAGGCCAATTGTAGAATCTTGTTCCATTGTTTTTGTCATAGGAAAAAGAAAGACGGGACCTTATTAGAAAAGGTTCAGAAATCTTTCACAAGAAAGATACTTCTCAGGACCGGAGGATTCTCATATTCTAGAACCTCTCGGTCCAATTTAAGAAAACAAGTACTTGGGCCTGCATTCACTTGTGAAGCGTAGAATATTTAGGGACGTTTGCCCCGTTTTCAAAATGCACGCAGGGAGAATGAGTTGTTCGGCTTCCAATAGCTACTCAGGCGAGCTTTCCAGAACCCGCGAGGGCTCCATTGAGTTTTGTTGTGCTAGGGCTACATGTAGTCTTACATTAGAGCTAACTCCTTTATTTGTCGAGCGGCATCGGCCTATACAGCGCTCAAGTGTGGTTTTCCTTCCCTCCGCTGTTCACTTCATGCATATAAACATCAGGCTAAGAATAAGCTTCTCATATACTATTACGTTTCCATTTGTTTGATTGTGTGTTTGTTCAAGCACTCTGTCACGCCTGTATTATACCCGCGTACATGAATAAATAAATAAATTAATTAATTAATTAATAAATAGATGAATAACATTTCACAATTCTAAAGAAGACTTGAGATCAGGTGACTTCCAAGGGCGAGTTTCGAACAAAACAGTGGATGCCAAAGATTTTCTGACAGCTGCACTCCGAGCGGTGAAATAATACTATCAATAATATGATCGGAAGTTAAACGCTCTAAACTCTCCTGTGGGGGATTGGCGGGTTCTGGTAAACGATTTCGCCCAAGCTTCGCCTAGGGGGTATTTCAGGGATAATCACTAATGAACGACTTGTATTGTTTTGGATTTGTAAACAATGGTTAGCACTTGTTCTTATTCTTTTTGCGGGAATACGAAGGCGGCCGAGACAAAACCACAGATTTAGCTCAAAGTTCCTCCGCGGGGTTGTGTGAGGCACTGATCAGGGAAATCGGTTAGGGAACGCCATTGTGGGTATGGGTCACAAACATTATTACACACGACATTTATGAAAATTTTCTATGAATAGTCTGGCATCCCTCATCCTTCGCAATATTTAAAGTCAGCTTTGCGAGAAGGAGGGAGTGTGCCTCTATGGAACTGGAATTGAACAGATCAAATTTTCTTGTTTTTTCTTCGCTTTTCATTCGTATTGTCGGCAGTTAAAAGTCAGAATCGGTCGCACACGAATACTCTCACAATAACCATAAACTTCACGTGGTGCGAGTTTATGGTCATTGTGAGAGTATTTCTCCGTGCCTATTGCGAATAAAGAATTTAATATCTGCAATGTACATAAATAGACCGTCACAGACATGGACGTTACGACGTGAAGCTATGGCTACCCTATATTGGATTGCTGCGATTATCACGCGTACGTTTTTTTATCTACGAGACATTTCACGGTTTCATTGGCCGATGGATCTGAGAGTTCTTGCTGTTTCATACGATAACGTTCAACCAACCGCCAACGACCTTTATCTCAACGTAGCCGGTGAGAGCCAATGTACGAAATCCTGTAATTAGGACCTGTAAAAACAATGACAGAGGACAAAGAAATTAGGACAATCTTTTCGACTTGAGATATTTCTAACTAACTGAAGTAATGGACCAAATTTTACAAATGAACTTTCACAACAATTCTGTAAATGTTCCGTTTCTCAAATTGATTGTTGGCTGTTTATGCTAAACCGATGCACCTCTACATCGAACTCGATTTAGCAAAAGCAACAATGGAAAAAGGAGGTTTTGTCTAGGCAAAAGAAGGTTTAGAACGCGACGAACAGTTCGTTCATTGCTTCTATGGAAATAGCAACCGCTGCTACCAAGATATTAATGAGAGAATTTTACTAAACAACCACTAACGCAAAAATTGCTGATGTTCAAAATTAACGAGGCCTTTTGGTTAATGAAGCTAGACAACCAAACCAAGTTCATGATAAGCACCCTAAATAGTCCCCACATATGAAGTCTTTCAATTCGACTTCACTCAGCAGACCCACCCATCTACCGTCAAAATTAGTCAAAAATTTTCACATCCTTTGTGAACATGTTAACCCAATGAGTGCCAGTATTGTGATCTAGAAGTATTTGCCATAGGAAGATAAAAATTATCTTCAAGAGGAAATGGCGGCTTTCTAACAACTTCACTAATTGCACCCTAATGCTTTCCATGTTCACGCCAGAAGTGTACGAAAGTGATTTGTAAGCGATTTTCAGTCACCTTGGCCGGGCAGATGACTGTTGAAGAACAAGATAGCTCCGAACAAAGCGGCAATTTCGGAGCTTCCGAAGGAAGTGAACGAGACGGCGATTTCGGAACTTCTGAAAAAAGTAACGATCCTGCCTCAGTGATTTACAAACGAAGAAATGGACAGACCATTCAACATACGGTTAGTTCGAGCACTAAAGCAGTGAAATTTGCTCCAAAGAACTGTAGTATGAACAGCGGTCAATGGCGGTTTTTGTTTTGAGGGGCTCGTGAACAGGTAGAACGTGAAAGCCTGAGGGATGGTGCAATCCGTGCGCTGACGGCAACTGACCCATTTCTCCTCTCCTTTCATCAGCTATGTATCACTCGTTCCGTCGTTTACCAGTTCTCCTGAGAACGCTGGCCGAGCACTTCACACGATACCTGTTGGATTGCAAAGTAAATGCCGGCAATTTGAAAAACTAGCAGAATTAGGCCACTGTTGTCCTCACTCAAGACGTATCCACCTACTAAATGAATATTATCGGTGAGCTCTACAAAAGATTAACGACCGTGGTCACTCCATTCTACAGCAATGTTCTCATCAACGTGTAGAAAGATTACGCTAAGGTGATACCACGGAAACACACAGTTATTGCACGGTTTATCTCAAACCGACCTCAAACTGGGGTAATTAAACCGAGAATTAGAAATTAAGAAATCAAAGTAAAATGAGACAAATCAAATAATCAATAACCTAAATAATCAGTAATCAAAATTAACTAACCGTACAGCAAAGCTGCTGCCCTTTTGTATGAACCGTGTAGAGGGCGGACACACAGTTGAGCCAGCTGGCTTGGCGACGTAATTTTTACAGGATGTAGGGTCTACCATGTGTATTACGAAACCGTAGTTAGTTTTTCCGGAACGACCTTCTGGGGTGACACATGGAAATGCTACTTTCTGGCTACTACAAGAAATCGACATTCATCAGCTGCTCATTGCTCATCTAAGCTAGCGATCTGAGATTGTTGTTCGATAATTTGAAGAAATTGATGATACGAAGTTTGGACGAAACCGGTTAGAATCACTTGTTGCAAATCACGAGACTAGTGTTAAATTCGTGACCCGCCCCTCAAGTAGTGTTTTTAGCAGAGCTTGGACGACATGTCAGCTGTCGGTAGAGTTGCCCAAAGTCCAGCCCCCGATGATTTACTGGTAATATTGTGCCACCATTCAGAGTCTAGCTGTCAGAAAATCGTTAGCATCCACTACCTTCAATTTAGAAGTCGCCTGGAAGTCTCACCCGAACTGCTGATTCGTCCAAACTTTGTACTTGGGGGTTATTTTCCTGATCACGAATCTAACATTAGTTTCTGAATTTGCGTCAATTTAAGTAAGTTACTGTTGATACTGGCTACCCATATTAATGTTGTCATTGCATCTTACGAGCGCTGTAGATGAGCAATGAGCTTTGTGAAATTTGGCTCTTGTGACCACAAAAGTGCATGAATTCAAGATTATCACCCAACATTTCCTTTGCCCCCCGCAGTGTTTGATGAGCGGTGCCCTATGAAACATCACGTGCTACTCACTGGTTTTCGTCGGCCTTTTCCCCACCCCAGAAGGTCGTTTCTGTAAAAATTACGTCGCCAAAGCTTGGCACACGCGTAGAGGGACTCCTTGTTAGTGACACATGGAAATGCTACTTTCTGGCTACTACAAGAAATCGACATTGCAGCTGCGCGATGAAGCTAGCGATCTGAGATTGTTGTTCGATAATTTGAAGAAATTGATGACAAGAATATTTCCGCTAGTTTCCTCGGAGCTTTACAAATTCAAGATTATCAAATTTCGCATGAACTAAATGAATACGTTAACAATGAAGGCCTTAATTCTCTGATCACTTCTTGATAACCATATCACCGAAGCCTCCGTTGAGCTTCTCGTGCGAACACTAGATTGGAACGATATGGGAGTGAATGTCTAATGCCGGCAGTTACACCTCCTTCATTGTCTGTATGATGGTACTTAAACACACATTCAATCCCACAGGCATAACGCCGACTTCGATCGCGAGTGTGGGAAGATCAGCTTGCAGCGGACGATGACGATGTTCATGAGTAACAGATACGTTTCTGATGCCCCATTTTCGCTCCACGGAACGAATGACAGGGCATCAGCAAAACAATATCGGAGTGTTCTAGCTATGTGTACTTGGGTCGGGAAGTCAGCATGACCAACGACTTGAGTCCAGAGGGGAGCAAGAGGAAACGAGCGGCTCGGGGCGCATTCAAGAGTGTCGAAGAAGCAGTGAGGAAGACGAAGAACGTCCGACTCCTTGCCCATCTCTTCAATTCTAAGGTTCTTCCTGCGTTGACGTACGCTTCAGAATCCTGGGCGTCACACAAGCAGGATGAACATGCGATTTGCGTCGCGCAACGAAGAATACAGAGAAGGATGCTCGGAGTGACTCGCTTCATCCAGGTGAGAGACGGAATACGGAGCTCCGAGCTACGTCTACAGTCGAAAATCAGAGACGCAGTTGCATGGGCCAGGTTTTCGAGGATGAGGTGGGGCGGACACGTAGTGCGATTTCGTGACGACTGCTGGACGAGAGCCGTTACTGACTGGATTCCACGGGGCGCCAGGTCGCCCACCTTTGCGCTGGTCGGAATTCTTCGAAGAATCCCTGAACGACTGATCCGATGTTCTTCGTGTTCCTCCAGTGGGCAGGACCTCTAAAATGGCACATGGCAATGGAGACGCCACTGGCGCCGGGCCGAGAAAGTCAACGATCATGTGTTCGACAGGTGATACAGGTGACGCAGCACTCCATCCACTCTGTTGACAGTCATACTGCACATTAGTTTCCTAGTGAGAAATCTTCAACAGCCACCTACTGTCACCGTCTACTACACATAGCTATAACAGAAAGTTGACTTATCTCTTTCTCGCGAATATACAGGGTGTCCCAAAAAGACGTATACACTGTTTGGAAAGCCATAGCTTTTTCTGAAAATAGAGATATTAAACCAATCTAAGTTCTGTATGAAAGCGAAGGAGAATAGAAATTTTATAGCGTTCGAGCAGTAAAGAATGCGCCATACATTCGTTCGAAATCTCACATCTTACTCTCGACTGATTGTGTGCACCCTGAGTTCTTGTCATAATTTGATTAAAAAGTGACATTTATGCTTGCTTCATATATATTTCAGGTTTTCACGAGGCGGACTATTAAAACTTGCGGCAAGGGTAAGAATGTTACAAAAAAGGCGAGTACTGTTAATAGGGCAGGACGTGGTTGCCAGTGCAGTTATCGAAAAAATTCAAAGGCCGTTTGAACAATGAAAAAATCTTGAAAATGGTCATCGGTGACGATTGCACTATGTATTTGTTCGAGACTTCGCGTTTTAGGCCTGATTGATTATGGGAAGGTTGGTGCATTTTTCAATTTAGCAGCAAGGTGAAGCAGCTACTGTTCCGTTCATGAAATCCGGTAGAAAAGAAGCAACATAGCATTCCCCACGCGGAAACAGAGTTAAATGGGGGAAACAGTCGCGGGCTTTCTTTTTTACTTTTTACTTGATAATATATATTGAACTCACATTTTCCTGTGATTCTCTACTTGGCAAACAAATCATGAAACACAAAAACAAGCAGCCATTAGCAAGTTTTAGCTCAGAATCAAATCAAACTGTAGCAACAATACCTAATCAGACAATCAACAAATCAAAAGCAAATCAAATCAGATTAAGCAGTATGTTCAAATTAGTAGCCGTTTTCCTGTAAGCATTTTCGACATCGTTGCTTAACAGAGTCGCAAACGTCTTCAAACACGTTGAACGGGACGCACAGACAGTCTTCCTTGCGTTCTTTAGCTCCTCCATTGTTCTGGGTCTTCTTCCATAGACTTTATCCTTCAAGTACCCCCATAGAAAGAAATCTACAGGAGTGAGGTCTGGCGAGCGGGGAGGATGCTCAATACTGCCTTTTCTCCCTATCCATCTGTTCGGCATACTCTGGCGCAGGAAATTCGTCACAGCTGGATAGTAATGAGGCGGCGCTCCGTCCTGTTGGAAGTAAAAATTACCATGAACGAACATTTCACGAGCCAGTGCAGGAACGGAACTCTTGAGTAACTTCAGGTAATCCTCACCAGTCAAACTTCCTTCATAGAAATGTCTGAAATGTTGGAGTCGAAAATTTTTCTCATTCTGCTGTTGATGCGCACGAAATCCTTGCTGCAGACGTGATTCTGGAGTGGTGTCAAGTGCGATTCATAGTTGTATATCGTGTTCCTTGCTGCAGATCGCAGAAAAATATACAGCTAACTACTGCCATTAGTGACCTCATGGAATTTGAGCATTCTTCGGTAATATTAGGAGACTTTAACTATCCCGATTTTGATTGGTGTGGTCTTCAAAAGTCGATGACGCCTGATAGTAGTACGTTTGTGGAAATGGTGTCTAATCACAAGCTCATCCAGATGGTTGAACAGCCCACGAGAGGGAGTCACGTTTTGGACCTTCTATTGTCGTCCGAGTTGTCACTCGTCGAGAGAGTCTCAGTTGGAGCTCCAGTAGGGTTAAGTGATCACCGCAGCGAGCAATTTCATTTATGTCGTTCATACATAGAGCCCACGGCCACGTACGGCCGACATTTTGGTAAAGCTGATTATAGTTTGATTTGTATGTTTCTCTCGTCCAATTCCTGGAGGGAACATTTTGAGATGTGCTCAGGCGTTGAGGAGAAATATGAACTGCTCATAGAAGCGCTAATTGATAGGTTCGTACCTTGGGGACCAATGGACGCTGACTGACTTCAGCTGCCTTTGTACTTATGTAACATGTAATGTCATAGAGACTGTCTTTTTAGGACAGCAAATAGTACCGACAATGGTGAAGATTGGGCAAAGTTCAATGAATTCAGCAGGAGAGTTCACAAAGCGTTACAAAAATTTAACAGTAACAGGGAAAAGAAGGTACTGGAGTCTGTTTCTAGGAATAGGTTTTATGAGTTGAATAAGAAAATGAAATAGAGAGACCCCATCGGATGTTTTGTGAAGAATGGAAGAGTAGTAGTTTCGGATACCGAGAGATCTGAAATTCTGGCTGATACGTTTTGAGAGGTTTTTGTGGAAGATAGTTCTGAACTACCCGATTTTCACCCTGTTATTTCTGAGACTATGGATACTTTTCCGTGGTTTGATGGTAAGATATTTTATGAAACGATTCACACTTGGAAAGATTCAGCTTCTCTCACTCCAGATTGCATTCCTGCTTCGTTTCTGAAAAAGATTGTTCAAATAATAGCTGGACCGTTGGCGTACATTTTAATCAATCAATTATGTATAGCGAGATTCCTCAACGCTGGAAACACTCATATGTTACCCCCTTATTGAAGAAAAGCCCTTCGAGTGGTGTTGGCAATAACAGACCAGTAAGCATCACTTCGCTTCTGTGTCGAGTGTTTGAAAAAATTGTTGAATCGCATATATTTGAGCATTTCTCTAAGAACAAATGTATCCCGGAGGGTCGGCATGGCTTTTCTCCAGGTAAATCGGTGGAGAGAAATTTGATGGAATGTTTAGACGATCGGACTACTTACTTGGATTCGAAGATAGCGTGTGATATCATATAGTTACAAGGGAAGCTTGTGAGCGATCGGTGACGATTCATAACGAAACCCATATGGGCGTGTAGGGCTTTGCACGAGGAATGCAACAATGTGTTCACCAGGTGCCGTCGCCACCTGGTTGATCTGAAAATGGTCGGCGGAATTTTGCACTGCCCCCACTCGTAGGCTCCCCGCCAGCGGGAGTACCGGGGCCAATTCCTCAGACGCCGAGACGGGGTGACCGAGGGGTAACGCTGTGGACTCAAGATCTGAAGAGCGTGTATCAATCCCTTCTGATGCCTTTTGTTTTGCCTTCATGCGCTAGATTCCAAAATACGCCCCCTCTGCGATTTTGCCACAGTTTCGAGATAGAATCGCGTTTGGGACGAGTATGACCAACAGAGTACGCACGGAAGACAAAATCTGCTATGTTCGCGGTTGGGTTCGTTACTTACCGTGTTCGCGGTTGGGTTCGTTACTCAAATTCAAAAACTAATGTCAGATTCGTTATCAGCGTCCCGAATAACCCCGTAGACAAAGTTTGGGCTCAATCGGTGATTTCGACCCAATCACTCCACTCTAACTACGAACCCCAGCAAACACACGCCAGACACAACGGGAAAAGCCGATGTTAGATTTGTGAATTGTCGATTTGTCAGCTGCCCAGGTAATCTTCTTTAATGAATATGAAAAGAAACTCATCCGAAATAGAGTCTCTGTTCTTTAGAGTCGAAAAAGTGGAACAATAGAACGAAGAATATTCTCGGCAAGTGGACCTTCATGCAACTACTCAACACTAGTAAGGCTGATCAGGTCGAAATCACCGATTTAGCTCAAACTTTGTCTACGGGGGTTATTCGGGACGCTGATCACGAATCTGACATTAGTTTCTGAATTTGGGATGGACTTGGGTTGGTTACGGTAAGTATGGGCCACGAACATAGTAGATCTTATCCTCTGTGCGTACTCTGTGGGTCATACACGTCCCAAACGCGATTTTGTCTGGAAACTGCGGCAAAATTGCAGAAGGTGCGTAATTTGTAATCTAGCGCATGAAGGCAAAACAAAAAGCATCAGGAGCGACTGATCCACACTCATCAGATTTTGAGCCCACAGCATTATTCAATCGGCCACCCCGTCGTGCTGGCTGGTATACTCAGCCCGGTACTCCCGCTGGCGGCTACGTGTGGGGGCAGTGCATAAATTCGCCGGCCATTTTCAGAATCAACAGGTGGCGACGGCACCTGGTGAACACACCGTTGCATTCCTCGTGCGAAGTCCTACACGCTCATATGGGTTTCGTTATGAATCGTCACCGATCGCTCACAAGCTTCCCTTGTTAGGTTTTTCGAAGACCTTTGATCGTGTGAGCCACTCAAAGTTGCTTCATAAGCTAGATCGGTTAAAAGTTCATCCCAACATCTGCGACTGGGTGAAGGAATTTCTATCTGATATCTGAACATTTCAAGTTAGAGTAGGGAGCACTTTTTCTGATGTTAGGCGTGTTAGGAGTGGCGTACCGCAGGGATGCGCGTTGTCGCCTTTGCGTTTCGCGTTTTGTACTATGGACATTCCAAAAACTTTGGAAGGCACTGCAGCTGTAGTGAAGCAATATGCTACGATGTGAAGTTGTACCGAAAAGTTGTAGATCTTACTGACTGTGAGATGTTGCAGAGGGGTATAGATCGTTTGAGAATTGGTCCGTAGAGTGGGGTGTCCCTTCGCTTCGGAGAAGACTGTATTTATGAGGCTGGGATGTGCTCCAGCTTCTCTTGACTACCACATCAGCGGTCAGAGTATTGCTAACGTGAGTACAGTAAAAGTCTTAGGCTTTATCTACAGCGACGGGGTTGATTTTTCAGAGCATATAAAGATGATCTGTCGTAAGAGTATGGCGCGATCTTATCAAATATTTAAAGGGCTGTCTGCTAAGCATCGAAGAGTGTTGATGATGGCGCACAAGACGTATGTAAGACCTGTTGTTGAATTTGGTTCGTCGTTTTCTTTCTCCTCACAGAAAGAAGGATTCAGCTTTGATTGAAAGTGTCCAGAGAAAGTTTACGAGAGGGACAATCATCGGTAATGGAGGTTTTCTGGGCGGTAGAGTCCCTCGAGCGGACATAAGAAATAGGTATCTAGGCTTACATCATATAGGTTAGTACCTTCCAGAACCCGTGGCGGGTCGTACAAGTTGTGTTATTCCAAACCGAGGACCACAGTTCGAGCAGCCTCTTTCACCTGTAGGGCAGCTTCTAGCTTATTGAAATTGAAAGTGGATATTTCTGCCTTCTCTGCTTCCCTTTATTGTTTCAAGCGTATGGCCAAATATCGACTGCTTGAGCATTAGAATTTTTTTCGTTTCACTGTTTCTGACTATATACTTGTTGTTCTCATTGTATCAAACATGTGTCTTAAACCCACGTAATAACTAATAATAATAATAATAAGCGAAAAGAACAGGAGAGCCAGGTTTCGATTTGCAAAGCAACATTTAAGCTGGACTATAGACGAGTGAAGAAAAGTGCTTTTCAGCGACGAAAGCTAGTTCATTCTATTTGGATCTGATGGAAACCTTTATGTAAGACGTCCCATAGGCATAAGGTACAACAGAAAGTACCAACTTCCAACCGTAAAACATGGTCAGGGAAACATGCAAGTTTGGGGATGTTTTAGTGCATATGGAACTGGTCCTATCTACGAGATATCTTATCGATTATCTTGTTTATGTTTACAATCCATTTCCTAGGTGGTCGTGGGCAAGGGTGTGCGTTTTACGATTTACGATTTTACGATTTTTACGACATTTTTCGTAAAAAATCGTTTTACGATTTTACCACAAAAAATTGGGAATTTTACGAAATTTCTACGACTTTTATTTTGGCGCTCAGATCGTGCTAATAGGTCAAAATTGCAAGCGTTCGTGCCAGAACCCTTTGCTCAGAGCACTACAAAGGCACTCTCTCTACCCTCATTTAGCTTTACTAGCTTCAAAAGATTTTTGTGCTCCTCCACGGTCAGTTGAGATAGAGCTTTTTTTCCTCAGCAGGTCATGTACTGAGCGACTATCGGAAGGCGCTCACGCCTGCAAGTTTTGCTGTACTTCTATTTCTGAAGATTAATTTACCTTTGATTGGTTTTGACCGGTAATTGTTGTTTTCTGTAAAATTTGTTCCCATTTTCTCCTAATGATGTTCACTGTGAATAGATGAGCTACATATTATTTTGGTAAGAAAGTTCGTGCCGTTTCTTCAAACGACCGTTGTAAGTTAAGTTCAAAAGCTTTAACAGAGCGTCACACAGCGCTCGAGAGAGAATTATCTGCTCTTTCGAGCAGTATATTTGGAAATTGTGATAAATTTGAATTTCATGGTTCCTTCGGCTACTGAAGTGAAAAGCGATAAACTGAAAAAAAGTAAGAAAAGTAGGGAGTGTCATCCTCTTTCGAATGTTGTGTGAGATTTTGCGAAATGATTTGAACTGGAAGTTTGCTCTGGTAAGAAACTCCGAGACGCTTTTATCGCATCTTTTAAAATCGAGAACTGCTTGAAAATAAACATATCATGTGAAGCGCAAAATTCTGTTTAGAAAACTATGAAGAAATCACCTCGGACGTTCAGAAGATACTTTGTAATTTACGGAACTATTAGGAATAAGTAATATATTGTCTAATAGAGACAATCATCATTTTTCAAACCGAATATCACATTTTATTTGAGCCTCTCGAACTGAGCAGAAAGAAATCGCTTTCGATGAGGTTTTTTTTTCACTTTTTCGCTTTTCACTTCACTAGCCGAAGGAATAGTGAAATTCAAATTTAACTTAATTTCCAAATATACTGCTTGGAAGAACATATGATTCTCTTTCGAACGCTATGTCACATTCTGCAAAAGCTGCCGAACTTAATTTACAACAGTCGTTCGAAAAACCGCACGAACTTTCTAACCAACCTAATATTTGATTCAACACTCAGTTTAAATAAGCGTTTTGGTTTCAGTAACGTCTATTTTAGCCGCGTTGGGGCATAAAGCTGTCTGTTTCAACAATAAAAGATTATTTCACGAATTTTTACGAATTTTACGATTTTTAAGACAAATTTTGTCGCAAAAAATTCGTAAAAAAAATATGACAAAACGTTTTACGCCCACCCCTGATTCTGATCCACCCTACAAATCCTCGTCAGTCTGAATAAACGTTTTGGTTTTAATAATGTTTATTTTAGCGGTGAGGCACATAAAGCTGTCTATTTTAGAAGAAAAAGAATATTTAACGACGATTTTTACGACTTTTTACGACAAATTTTGTAGTAAAAACTTTTCGTAAAAAATTTTACGACAAATTTTTTTGCACACCCTTGGGCCCAACAATACCCGTTGCACACAGGTCACACCAAATGCTTGTTCTTGGTAATCTCATTCGATGTTGTTAAATGAAGTGAGGGTTTTCCTTCGCCCAGTAAGTGCGATATACCTCTCCGTTAAGCTTGAACTTTGCCTCATCACTCCATAGAATCATTTTCGGAAACTGAGGTTCCTGTTCACATATGGAAAGAAACCACTGGCAAAACTCTACTCTTTGATAGGAGTCATCTTCTATACATAAGTTGCTGCACGAGCCTAGGGATGTAGCTTCTCCATTTTTGAGCTTTCAGCATGCGGTGAACAGTGCTCTTTGAAAAGTCCGTTTTTCGTGCAGCCTGGCGAACGGACTTTTTAGGCGACCGCTGGAATGCACCGAGCACTGCTCCTTCTCCAGTAGAATCAGAAAAAGTTCGAGGTCGACCAGGATGATCCTTCTGGAGTTTGTGCACCGTTCCTCCTTCTTCAAACTTGTCTTGAATCCTCATGATTGTGACACGAGTAGGTGATGGCTTGGAAAAGTACTCACCAAATCGCCTTTGTACTTCGACAACGTTCTCGTACTTCCAGTAGCATTTCAGAATAAATTTCCTCTCCTCAAAAAAGAGTTTAAAAGAAGACATGACTTTTGCAGTAAGGTTCTATATATATTATCAAGTAAAAAGTAAAAAAGAAAGCCCGTGACTGTTTCCCTCATTTAACTCTATTTCCGTGTGGGGTATGCTATGTTGCTTCTTTTCTACCGTTTCCGTGTGAGGAATGCTACGTTGCTTCTTTTTTACCGGATTTCATGAACGGAACAATAGCTGCTTCACCTTGCTGCTAAATTGAAAAAACCTGGACCTCTTCACAACAGGTCTAAAACGCGAAGTCTCGAACAAATATTATACGTGGTGCAATCGTCACCGATGACCACTCTTAAGGTTTTTTCTCACCGTTTATCGAAACGGCCTTTGAATTTTTTCGATAATTGCATTGGCAACAACGCCCTGCCCTGTTAACAGTACTCCCCTTTTTCGTAACATTCTCACCCTTGCCGCAAGTTTTAATGGTTCCGCCTCGTGTCGAAATTAAGAAAATCTCTGAAACAAGCATAAATGTCACTTTTTGATAAAATTATGAAAAGAACGCGGGGTGCACACAATCAATCCAGCGTAAGATGTGAGATTTCAAAAGAATGCATGGCGCATACCTTCACCGTTATAACGAAATATTGAATACGAAATATTTTCATTTTTCTTCGCTTTCATACAAAACAGCTTCTTTCAATATTTCTATTTTCAGAAAAGTTATGGCTTTTCAAACACTGTGTACATCTTTTTGGGACGCCCTGTATGTATAGGCACCGCTTCGAACTAGAACACCCTAAAAAATTCAAAACAGTAAACTACTTATCCAATATGCACTGCCGTTCTAGTTCGAAAACTTTCTATGACATGATTAAGGTAGTGCTCGACTCCGAAATAGACTGGTACAAGGCGCAAATTCACTGTGCGAAACGCAAAAGCCATTTGTCGACATTTGCGGATAGACTGGAGATTAAGAGGGTGCTAGTTAAGTGAACAGCCTAACCATACCCTTGATTGTTAGTCACTTGGAAAAATGAAGTTAATGAAAACTCATTGCAGATGCTTACCGGAGAGTGAGCAAATGCTCAGTCTGCAAAGGCGTACTGTGGGCAGGAGCGCAACGGTTCAATAACAGGTGAATCAGCTAGCGGAGCCGATATGATATTGCTATATAAGCGATTTTCACATACGTCCAGAAAATGCTAACCTTCATGAAGTACTACGACTAGCGATGTTTACTATCCGTTCTGTATATAATAATCGAGTAATCCGTTCCGTATATAATAATCGAGTAAGCCCTTGCGCGCACTCCTCCCGACATGCATGCTTTTCACCCTGGCCCTCCTCGAAAGCCGCGCTCACTGCTGTTTACTCTGATTTTAGCTCTCCGCCGCGGCCGCGTTCTCTGCTGCTTACACGCACTTTTCACTCTCATCAAAAACAATGCTCTCTAACGCATTTACGCTGCACCCCTAACCATGCGATGGTGTCTGCAACATGGAGTTCACGAGATTGAGTCGCGATCAGTGAAATGGAGTTACCAACTGTGATAAACCGCTGAAAGCACTGATAAAATAGCACCAATGCCCTTCTGTTCAGCCAACACTGTTTCATTGTCCTATTGTGGATATCCAACTACAGTAAAACCGCTGAAAGCAGTGATAAAACATATTCCGCTGGCTGAACATTGATTTATTACCTGAGCTCTAACTTCCACAGCCACCCCTCCTCCTCCACTCCCGCCAACTATTTATATAACTCATCTGAAGCAGGAATTTCTAACTGTCTTGGTTGGCTTTGGCTAGGTTTTTGGTGGAATTGGCGGCGAATCTTCTCTGCGGATTTTTGTGGTACGGAAAGGAGGCAATTTTTTGATCAGTATACACTAAACCAAGCACTACAAAGAAGAACTGAAACGAAACATTTAGTTGCTCGAGGGTATCGGTCACCGCACTCGGTCCAGTCAAAGCGCGCTGAAGCCGCGCTTTGGTTGGGTTTTGGGTGGAATTGGCGGTGAATCTTCACTGCAAATTTTTGTGGTACGGAAAGGAGGCAAATTTTTGATCAGTATACTCTAAACCAAGCACTAATTGCACAGGTGGTTGCCTATCTGTGTGAACCAACAAAAATAAAACCAACGGATGTGAGGTGTCTTATCTGGTGCCTCATATTGGCGCTCCTGGTGAACGCTGAAGTTACGATGCTGTCTGGCCGGTATTTGGTCATATAGAATAACGTTGACCCTAATCACTATTTTCCTCGAGAAGTTGTTCTATATTCTTGTCATCAGTGTTTTTAGTCTTATATGGACAGAACACCTTGACAGATTACTTCGAGAAGGATCTTAGCTAGTTTTCTTTGAGAAGATGCTATCTCTGAGTGAATTTCTCTGAAAAAACTCGCCGAGTGCATTTCAGAGTTGGCTCTGGAAATTTTATTCATACGGCGACGATCACTTTTTGAAAGATAGATTTATAATGTATGTCGAAGTCGAGTTTTTTAGAGATTGTAAATCCAGCATCATTGTGTTTTCCACTCTAGCGCGGCTGAAAAATGCTGAAGGGCCATTGCTTTAGCCTCGAATAAGGACAGATCACTGTGCCCAGTTACTCATAGTTTGTCGAGCGGTGAATAGCCAAACAGTGCGTAGGAATTACCATAACCTTAACGTGTAAAACAAAATGTATTCTGAGGTCATCGGCAAATAGTAAAACGAAACGTATTCTGAGGTCATCGGCAAATACTCAGGCGGGTCACAGCTGTGTGGCCCTATAGAAAAGATGAAAGTTATATGGCAGTTCTTGGATTACCACCTACTCCTGAGTTTCCCTGTGAATTCACGCTGAGAATCCGTGCCGAATGCTTCGGAAAAATCGAAATGTATGACATTCTCTGGCTGCTTTCATTCACCATCGATGTCCAGCGGTTCAGGCACTATTACATCATCGTTACTTAGCTAGTATACTTATATAATTTTCTTTCGTATTTGCCGCTCATCATAAGTTCAATTTAGCAACGATTTCGAGTGGTTATTTGATACTATCGGCAACGTCACCAATTGGCTAGCAGAACCTAAATTCGACAAGAGGTTCTTTTCTTCGTGCCGTTATCCTGTCGATTTTGTAGTTTCACTTTCAAATTACAAATTTCAGCGAAGACAGAAGCTGCCTCGGATTGTGGATAGAATATTCCAAATTCGCAGAAAAACAATGCATCGACTGGTTTATCAGATCTAAGGCCAGCGATTTTCAGCAGGAATTGATGATATAGTGAGAACTGCAAGTGAAGTTTCATGTGTTTTCAGGGGACAGACAGAGCCTTGGTGGGCTTCGTTTGCTCTAAGCAACTAAAGTGATTCAAGAGAAGATGTTGTGGTGATTACTTCGCAATAAATCGCCTTTGAAGTTATGTTCGATCGCTCACCACATAAGTTCGCTAATGATGAAAGGAAAAGGTGAAGGTATCGGCATTGACTAGTCACGCACTCGCCTTCCGTTAAAAATCGTAGGGCATGGTGAGGATGCGCATTTGCTTCATACAATGATATGCCGCTTTATCAAGTCAGTGTCTTTACCTTCACAGACAAGTCTGGTAGAACTCACCCGACTCCGGAGGGATATATGGCTTGGTTAGCTCGGGCGCGGATCGATGGCTTGACGTTATCGATCTGACCTCGTTGATGATGCGTTGCTACGAGATATATTGACGAGATAGATCACTGTTTAACACTTATCACCGCAGAAATTTGACTATTCCATCATCATCAACGTTAATAATAGTTCAACGACGCATCCAACTGTTTGTTTGTCTGCCAAGAGCAGAGCCAATTCAACCAGTTTCCCAGTCCATGTGTAACACAAAATACGGATGTGATAGAAGATGGCTAAGGACGTAGTGACTCACATATACCTTTTCCTGTAAAATGACAGTTTCCACTTCTACACCCCGGGTCAAAATTATAAGTTCACCCTGCAATTTGTCCATAACTACCCGAATAAGCTGTTTCCGAGATACAGCAACGTTACTATGACATTTCTCACTATCAAAAACCCACATACACAAATTCTAGGCACGGTGTCTTACCAACGCAAAAAGTTACGAATTCTCATTTAACAAATAGGGACAGACACCGGTGCAAAATTGTAAGTTCACTTTGAAATAAGTGACCAATTTTAAAAATTTCAACAAGCAATTTGAATTTAATACTTCGTTACATTACCTTTCTTATAAACGACATCAAACATTCTATCTGGTACACTTCGAATAAGGTTAAAACGAACAGTTTGCTGTATATTAGCCCATGGATCAAGTATGGCTTCCTTCAGATCAGAAACCGAAGCGTAAGTGGTTCCATTTTTGTAAATTTGGTGTACAAGAATACCTCACAAGGACTCCATCGGGTTTAGATCTAGAGAACAACTTAGCCACACCAGTGGAAGTGGAATTTCATGGGAACTAAACCAATTCACTGTTCACCTCGACGCAGGCATCGAGGCATTATCCCTACGTAATCTTCTGAAATAAGATGAAATATTATCTACAAGCACTTTCTGATAGTCTTCGCTGTCTTTGCAACACGAAACAAAGTCCATCGCAATAGCTCACAAATCACACCACAAAGCGTAACACTTACCCTGTCGAAGTTTCGCCTTGAGGATACTCGTGGATCTTTCCTCAAATCCCTCCAGTAGCGTCGATATCTGTCGGATCCATCGGGATTCCACTATTTTTCGACGGACAATATCAAGAAAAGTGAAACAATTCTTTTCTGCACTCCCGAAAAAATAAGGACATTCTGGACTCATCTCCTTCCAGTTTGGCTGATGTTTTCACGGGCGAACACCAACCGGGCAGCCTTGTGGTCCTTCGTCAGACATCCACGTTCCATGACTTAATGGACGCTGTGTGGACTGTGATTCAAGCATTGTGGTATTGTCCATTTCGAGAGTAGGAGGTCCAATTAACGTTGCAGATCCATCGAGGGTATGATGCTGTTAGAGGCCTCTCGAACTAGAAGACTCTCATCTCTTTTAGACAGCTTCCTTTTTCGACCACCCTTTTGTTTTCTTTTGTAGGCATCCGTGTCCTTCAGATAACGATTGATGCAGCACAAAGACCGTCCTAGTTGAGCTCCTGCCTTTTTGTTTGGAAGGCCGGTCGCATGGAGAGCATCTACTTGAGCTTTCTCAAGCTGGAAAAGCTCGGTACCTTCCACTCCTCCGGAACCGGGTAGTTTGGTAATATAAGTGTCCGGGAATGTAAAGGCTCTGAACTGGTATAGCGGTTGGCCCCCGTAAGTTTCTGAATAGGCCAAATACGCATTCACCATATCTCGCCTATTCTAAACGGAATACGAATGCGGCGGCGCGTCCATATGGGACTTACCAACGCCGACACTTTTACATATTATATAAGCAATAGTTCTAAGTAGAACGCCGCATAAAGTTTTGATAGGAATCAAATGGAAATCGGCTACTAATTTTCTACTGCCCCACGGTGGTATCATAGATTTCTGACGCCTTATACTGCAATACACTCTTTCTGCTGCCAATGATTTACAATTCTGCATCAGAAAACCTTTCCTAGAAGTTTACGGTTTGTTGCTGTGAAAGTCTTACCTTTATCTAAGAATTACGAAACGTCCTTTCCACTCTAACAGGTGTTGCGTGGATTGCTGTTGTTCACTACAATCATTCTAGTAGAAACAAAAACAATGAAACATGAAACAAACTGAAACAATTGCAACAGCAGCGCACAGTTTATCTAAAAAATCAAAAAAATACATGAACATTTAAACAGCAGTAATTTTTGCACTTCGTACATCAAGTGATCATTTCTAGTGTAGGTAATTCGATTTCTTCTCATCGTAATCGCCAAAATTTACACAAACAAATTGGTGTTGAGAAACGGTCAGGAGTGC
Organism: Nippostrongylus brasiliensis; assembly: GCA_030553155.1. Classification (NCBI taxonomy): domain Eukaryota; kingdom Metazoa; phylum Nematoda; class Chromadorea; order Rhabditida; family Heligmosomidae; genus Nippostrongylus; species Nippostrongylus brasiliensis. The sequence continues at coordinate 37,462,573 of CP130733.1, forward strand.
TATGGCTCTGAATTGTAGGTATTTTAGCGAGTAATTCCGGAGTGGAGCAGGAATCCTGTCGCCGATTGTCGAACATTTGTCTGTATACAGGGTGCGCAAAAATTACCCGGAAAAATACATCACATTCCACAGCTACTGTCAGAACTGGATTATGAGCTTCATATCGGAATATGTTATACATCTATACTACATGCAAGCGCTGTCCAAGTTTGAGCTCTTGAATTCTCGCACAACGGTAATAGCAAAACGAAATCTGAAACTATCGGCCATCATCAGTCCACACCTCTCTGGTCGTACTGATATTTTTACCTCAATTTTTTAAAATGTTTCCAAGAAACTGATTTTCTAGTCTGGTATGTTTTTGAGAAAAAGTGTGCTCTATCTGATGTGGAACTTTGCTGCCTCTCATAGCACAGTTAACAATCACATGGAATGATTTCGATGAGGACTACCTGCGTGCCACGAGTTATTCGTTTGGCGCAATTGATAACAACTGTTAGAACTAAGCTTTCAACCTAATATTGGAGTAGTGAGTACGTATACACTAAACTCAAATGTATTCCAAGCCTGAGTTCATTTGAGTCCAAAATGTGCGAATGGCAAAGCCAAATCGAGAATGATCAGCATCATCGAATGACAATTTTGCTGTCCTACGCCGCACAGCACAAGATGGCTGACCTCTGAATTCACGGGATTTGAGCCGCCTTAGTTTCTTTTCTGGTCACTTACTGGGAGCGAGAATTCCTCTACACAACACAAAAATTTGGCTCCACTGGAAGGTGCCCTGATTGAGGCAAAGAACGATAAAGCAGAAGACTACCTCCGTGCCATGAGTTATCGGTTCGCTACTCGTCTGAGGACATATGTCCATAAGATAGGGGGCCACTTT